>CM076582.1:930551832-931032050 GCA_034641835.2 Pinus albicaulis
TATGCTACAAACACAGAATCTATTGTGTTAAAGTTTCATCAGGATTTTGTGAAGAAAGAAGAGATGAGGTGAAGGAGTGAAAATTAAGGTTATTTAACTCTTACTCACAGATGTAATTAAGATACCGACTACTACTACATTAATTCACTTGATTCAAACAGGAATAAACACAGAACGAAACTAGAAAGACATATCAGCATCAACATCTGCAGGAAACTTGATCTTCTTTCATTTATTTCTCAGAGAATTTTGTACCAAATTAACAATCCTCCAGAGGTCCAAAACTCGGAACCCCTTTTCTTTATTTCTATCTACTTAAATACATCATAGTGGTTCGTAACTCCTAAACTTCTTGAAACTATTCAACTACCTAAACTTTTAAGATTACTTATGCAATCATACTTGAGAAAACTGGAAATATTGTTCATTTTGTTGAATCTGATGTTGCTGATGCATCCTCCCAAAGTGCTGAGGTGTCCTTTCTGGTTATGATGCAGCAGCTGCATAGCTCTGTAACGACGCCTCAATGCCTAACTTGACCCAGTTGTCGTGCTTCCAATAGTGCCACTATATGTTCTTATGCCCGACTCTACCTATGCCCCTATGCTTCAAACACAGTCATCATGACACCTACTACTCGACTCTGCCTCTTCTCCTTTGATCTGCGTTGGGTCACTTACGTGAGTCTCTCTGTCGTGTTTCCCTATTTCTTCATAAAATGGCGCACAAACCTCATAATCCCAAACTTGAAATCCTTTAGATTTCATCTTGGAATCGCATCGCGTCCATGCCAACATTGCACTTCGCTACCTTTAACTTTTCCTTAGCACTAATCTTTTACAACTTGTGATGTGTGCTACACGATCGGGTCCCACAATATGGTGACCAATCATGGTGCATCGCATATCGGCGAACTCAACATATAACTTAAACGGTTAGACAATGCAAACATCGATGTGAAGTGGGACGTAATCTCCATCGTAGATCTTCGCCAAATCTAATAGCCTCGCTGTATCGTCTCACACTACCACCTCCCATCCTTGTTGCATCGCAACCAAAATAATTTACCTTGCAAAGTCTTAATGCTAAACTCTAAACCTGATGATGTGTGATATGCGTTGAATCGATGTGCCAACACGTGGCTCCTCCCTTTATCACATCGCAGGTTCCGTTTCTTACCACATCGCAATTTATTTCATTTAACTTGCGAAGTCCTTAACCCATAAACTCAAATATCGCCGATGCGAAATTGTGCTATGCCGACACGTGTCCACTTCGCAACTTTTCAAACTTAACTTTGCAATGCAACCTAGTCCATCCATCTCTCACTTTAATTCTGCAATTTGATCCCCACCGTCCGATTTCCTCCTTTGGGAATCTTCTAAAGGTTTTCTACCTTAAACAATTTCTCTGTTTCTTCGGTTGTCGCCACTCTACAGCTCCATCTTCTCTATGCTACTCCCTGCGATAGTTCATTCAATGAACTCATGTGGCTCCATATTTCTCCACGGTGTTAAAACCCTCCTGAGCTTTATTCAGTATTAAAAAGCGTTGATCTTTCCTGAGCTTGTGAATGAGTCTGACTCGACCCTGTCTAGTGTGTAATGTTCTGAATGTGCCCACCAATCCGGCTCTCGAACTGTTATGCATGTGAATCAGCCTAACTCGACCCACCTTCACATCTCATCATGTAATGTTAATGTATCAACATATAAATCATAATCCTTCTATCTAATACACACAAAAATTTACAATTTCTATCATATATGCTTTTTTTGGTGTTTTGAAAAATATTTCAAAGGTAAATGCAAATGAGCCACAACATCTGGCTCCACCTGGGGATAGTTCATTTTTCCATGGAAGTGCTAAGAACCGAAAATTAGTGCTTTATCTATTGGGCATGGAGTCAAATATTGCTTGGTGACATATGAACAATGAGCAATCCGGTATTTACAATGGTGGAATGCTGACTTTTAATGTTGGAAATAATGCTTCAGATACTGCCCGTTCATAGGCAGTTGTACTGACTCTCCATCTAGATCTTCCAAAATGAATGTGTTATTTGACCTTGCCTCAGAGATCTTGTATGGACCATACCAAAGAGGGTAAAATTTACCATGTTTCCCCTTTTCTTCTCGTCTGGTGTCCCATCTCAGTACCAAATCTCCTACTTGAAAGAGAACTTCTTTTTCTTTTCTATCAAATATAGACTTCGTCTTTTCCTAATAAGTAATCAAGTTATCCCTGACTTTGTTTCTGTTTTCACTTGATTCAATTATTTTGTTGAATCTTCTTACGAGAGCATTAGGTTCTTCCTTAGATTCTTGAATGAAATAAATAATTGGTTTGGCCAGCTGAGTAGGAAATAGTGCTCATGTTCCATAAACTAGTTCATAGGGATACTTTCCAGTAGATCTCTTGGTAGTGACTCGAACTGCCCAGAGGGAAAACTTTAACTTCATATCCCAATCCTTTTGATTCTCGGTGATTGCCTTTTTCAAGATTCTGAATAATGTCTTATTTGAGGAGTCCGCCAATCCATTCCCTTGGGGATGATATGTTGTGGAATGTGATAAAACTACATTATATATTTAACGGAAATTAATGAAACAAGTAGAGTTGAATACCTGAGCATTATCAATCACAATTTTTACTGGACATCCGAATCTGCTGAAGATGTTTTCCTCCAGAAACTTCATCACTACTTGATCATTTTCCTTCTTTGTGGGTATTTCTTCCACCCATTTTGTAAAATAATCAGTGGCATTCATAATCCACTTGATGGTGGATGGATCTCTCCAATAAAATCAAATCCCCATTGCCTAAAAGTTTCTTCAATAAATATTGGGATGAGAGGTAATGGAGAAATTGTTTTCTTTTTAGTAAACAAGTGACACTTCTAACAAATTCTGAACAGTCTATAAACATCTGCAAACAGGGTTGGCCAATAGAAGTCTGACTTAAGAATTTTATGAGCAGTGGCCTTCCAGCTTTAATGTCCTCCACACAGACTTTCATGATATTTTTTGGTGACTTCAATAGATTCTCCTTCGATCAAACATAACATCAAAATACTAGCAGGGTATTTCCAGTATATCTTTTCTTCTACGATAACATATGGTTGAGACTTGAGCTTGAGAGCTTTGCATTTTTTTCTATTCAGTGAAGTTGAACAGGAAAAGAAACACAGGTAATGCACAATATCTTTATACCAATCAAAGCACAAAAAATTGTATTGAATACCTGTTTTGAACTTGCTTTGACCCTCTTCATTTATAGCTGCATCCACTGGTGCCAACAGATTAATTCCCAAGGCGTGAAAATTTGTCTCTGTCAACAACTTCACTAACCCCTGTCCGTTGACCATCTTGGTGTGTTTGATGTCCAACTCATACTCTTGGATTTTTTCTATCCACTTCCCCCTTTTTCCTTCAACATCACTATGGACCAGTACATCTTTCACAGCAGAATTAGGAACATAAGTAGTTATTTAGGACTGCAGCACATAAGTCCTAAAGGCTTTTAGTGCTTTGACCAAAGCATATACTTGTTTCTCCATAATATTGTATTTGAGCTCAGCATCTCTGAGAACTTTGCTGAAAAATGAAACTGGCTGATACTTATTGTCTTCATTTTTTTGCAACAACACATCAATAATAGTAGTGGGGAATGCAAATGAGAATACCTGAAAGGATTTTTAATAGTCTGGGCTAATCAAAACTGGGGCTTCCTGTAGTGATTACTTTATTCTAACAAATGCATCTATTGCTTCCTTATCCCATTTCACTTCTACATTTTTCTTCAATATATCTGTTATACTTCTCACAATCTCAGCATAATTGGGCATAAACCTCCTCAGAAAGTTTATTTTTCCCAAGAATCTATGGGTATCCTTCTTGCTTCTAGGTAAAGGAATTGTATGAATGGCTTCCACCCTTGTTTGGTCAATATTTACTCCTTGTTTACAAACTATGTGACCCAATAATTTACCTTTTGCTAAGGAAAATAAAGATTTCTTGGGATTTAATGACAGACCAAACCTTCTGCACTTTTAAAAAGTTTTTTTTCAAATGCTCCAAGTGTTCATCATTTGACTGTGAGAAAATAGTTACATCATCCATATATATAACTACAAACCTGCCACCAACGAAGGCTATGTCCATGGCCCTCTGAAATGTAGCACCCGCATTCATAAGGCCAAATGGCATCCTTGCGTACATGAAGGTGCCCGAGGGCGTAGTGAAATTAGTCTTCTTGTGATCTACTTTTTCTACTGCTACCTGATTATACCCAGAAAATCCGTCAACCATAGACAACCTGTGAGCTCCTGTCACCTTCCGTAAGACATAATCCATTTTTGGCAAAGGATAATTATCTTTTAAAGATGCTCGGTTCAAGTTCCTGAAGTCTACATACAGTCTTATCTCTCCATTCTTCTTTCTTACAGGGACCAAATTAGAAACCTAGTCTAAATATCTGAGAGGGACTATAATTTTTGCCCGCAACAATTTCTGCACTTCTTTTTTGATTGGAGTGAACAACAATGGATTGATTTGTCTGAGCTTTTGTCTGTGTGGTTTGAGTCCTTCCTTCAATGGAATCTTATGTTGAATAATTCCTTTGTCATATGTTTTCAGGTCTTCATATGACCAGACAAGCACATCCATATATTTCTTAAAAAGATCAATGTATCTTTATTTGTAGTTTTTGGGAACACCTTTGAAAAATTTCACTATTTTGCGTTCCTGCTGAGTTCCAAAATTACAATATTCCATCTCTTCTTCTTGATGTGTTTTCTTTGATTCAACAGCAACATCATTAGCATCGAATAATCTTTCAAGGGGAACCAACCCTTTGGGGAGCACATTATCTTTCAATTGGATAATATTTTGTTCACCTATTGTAATGTTCCCAAATTTTAGCCTCAAAGCTAAATGGAACATTAGAGTTAGCAGCAGCTCTAACCGGTAAATAAATGGGTAGGAAAGCCCATAAGTCTCTTAAGGAGGTATAAAAACACTCCAAGTATGAAAGGGGACCCTCTTTACAGCTTAATAAGACACCTCCATGTGTGAACAGGGATATTATCAAGTTGATTCAGTCCACTTTGACTAAGTCAACAGTGCAGTTATGGAGGAGGAGGAATCAAAGAAGGAATAACACAGTTTTGGAGGGAGGGGAATATTTTGATAGTGATGACCTAATTGAGTGGGGCCAAGGGCAAGAAAACTCATAACTTATTTAAGGAAGAGGATGGCAGCATTTTTATTCATGTTTTTATATTTTTATTCTTGTCTGCTCAGACTTTTGCTTCCTTTGCTGCTTAGCAGAGTTGTAGTGTTGTTTAGCACCGGGTGTTACCGAGCGGGAATCCCACCTCTCTCCTTGAGGAGCCTCATTGGGAGAGTTTTAATTCATCATTCCACATCAGGTTTTCAGGCCAAGCTTTAGCCTACTTCATATGCACATTTTTTCCAGAGATTGTGCAGTGTTGTTGGGTGCAACAGTGGAAGGGATTGGAATCTCGGTTTCTGAACTAGTTTCTCATTGGAGGGAGGTTTCCTTCACTTGAGGGACCTGTTTGGAGAGCTCCAAAGCCTATTTCATATCAGTGGTATCAAACCACACATTTCTCCTACATTCCCAGTGTTGTTCCAGCTAGGGAATGCGTTAATTTGGAGGCAGCATTCAGCAGATGGTCTAGTAGCTCCGTTGCAGTGTTTTCTTGTGATTAAAAGTTCCAACCTTTCATGGGAGGAAGCCCTTGAGGGATATACATCAGATAAGTCATATTTCAGCCTTATACACTCTTATTCTTCAGTTTTGCAGTGATTATTCATTAATTTTCTAAAGATCACATTTGTATGCAGAGTGTTTGACAAGAAACCCTTCCTGGGTTCTCTTGTATTTTGTATAAGGAGACTAGATCTTAGTTTGTAAGCTTGTTTATATAATATATGAGTAGATCTATTTGTTTCCTTAATTTTCTGAGTTAAACCCTCATAAGACTGTGCAGTCACTTTTATGCAGAAATCCTCGTGTTGCAGTATTTGGGGTTTTTAGTCATTTTCAGTTACATTAGTGTGGGAGGTCTGTTTAGCCCACCTAGTTTGATTTGTTTCAACTCTATTCTTGGATTTAGGTTTTATATTGACTAATCTACAGGATCCAAGAGTTCATTTCACTATTTTATTGCATGTGTTGCTGGGAATGCGTTTTTAGTGCATGTTTGCTGAGTTGTCTTGATTTTGGGATATTACACCTATTGACTGCTTAAGGTTTCTTATTTATGCTTTCTACTCTGTTTATTATTCCTCTTGGTATATCTCAGCATCTTCAACGTTTAAAATCATGGTTAGGAACTGAATTATATGTTCATCATCGTCAAACACCTACCAATGTTTCACATTATCAGGGATAGAATGTCTATGCCTAATTTCAATCTCATACCTTAACCTTGGATTTATTGGCAGTTTGAAGGTGCTGGTTGCAACTGCTAAAGAATCGACCAATATATTATCCTCCCTCATAATATACTGAAGATTGAATGCTTCAAAATAGTTTTCTACCAGTTCCCACACTTCATTCCTATATGATCTCAATCTTGAATGCTTGGTTTGAAAATGATTTTTAATCTGCCTTATTTTCAATTCAGAGTCACCAAAAATTGAAATACATTTAACTACCATATTTTTAGAAACTTGAAGGCTTGAGATTAAGGCATCATACTCAGCCACATTGTTTGTTGAATCAAATTCTAGTTTAAAAGAGAAAGGCATGAGGTTACCTTCTAGTGATATCAACAAGAATCCAACACTTGCACCCTCCTTGGAGTAGGCACCATCAAAGTAGCACTTCCAAATCTTCCTTGAATGCAACTCATTATTTACAACTATTGAAGAGAGTTGTTGTTGCTTCCCCGTGTCTTTAGAAAATTATGCATCTTCATGCAACATGAAACAAGAAAGGGCTTCTGCTTCTTGACTATAAATGGGTGAATTTCATGCATCTTTCTTGGAGGTAGTCTTCACAAACCTTGTTTCCCTATACAACCTCCTTTCTTCCCCATTAAAAACCAAAATGATAGCATAAGTGAAATCTAATTTTAGTACACCTCCCAAATTTTCTCCCCAAGATCTTCACAGGAGCATTCCAAACTTGGTTGGGATGTCAGCAACCACTGCATCCATGACTATGCTCTTTTCTGGGATTCGTGCCAATGAAACTGCTACATCTTTAATTAACCCAACACATTTCACCCTTTTGAAATCAAATGAATACATATCCCTATAAGGTTTGGTAATAGTCAAGTTAAGTTCCTTCATAACAGACAATGGCATGAGATTATGGGACGCTCTTTAGTCCAACATGCAATTATGTAGAGTATAATCATGAAGCAAAAGAGAAATATAGAAGGGTGGAATAGAGGGATGCATTTCTTCTACATTAGGACCAAAGGCGACCATTGGATTTTCTACTTGTAAGTTCACTGTGTCACTTATGTCTTCCACCTGTGTGAGATTAATAAATTCTGAAATTTATTTCTTGTAAGCTGGTATTTTGGCTAATTTTAGAAGAGGCACCTGAATTTTGACCTTGTCCAACTCTTTTGTAAAATTTAAAGCATGAGCTTGCTTAACCTTCTTTTCAAGTTCTTCTTCACTCTTTCTATAATTTGCTTCTTGTTCGGGTATAGGAACAACTATCTCCAAGATATTAGTGTCAACTGATTTGTTCTGGGAAGATTCATCCTGATGCACATTTGTTCTATTAAGTGAATTTACAGGTTGTTTCTTATTACTAACCTGTTTCGTAGGGTATTTTTGTAGTGGAGTCGACATTGGAGGAGGAATGGAACCTTGTTGTTCACCTTCATTATCCTGCACTCTAGATCTCTTTCTAGACCTCAAATCATAATTTTTATGTAACTCATCTTGCATGAAATCTGTGAATTGCCTATAGTATTCATCCATTTCATCTTAATCAAAAGAAACTTCACCTTCAGCATATTCTCCCTCGCAATCTTCCTCTTCATCCTCTTCTATTGCATACATAGCAGATACCTGATCCTCGGCCTCCCTTTGGTCATATTTTGTTGGCTCTCCGGGTGTTGCTTCTATATACAATGGAGCTTGAACCTGGTCTTGATCTCTTCTTTCCCTTTGCAAAATTTGCAAGGGATGTCTTCTGAATTGAGGGTTAAACCCCCCTCGGTTTTGCTGTACTTGTATTTGCGAATTTTTATTTTCCAATTCCATCTTAGCTAGATTATTAGTCAGATTTTTAATCACCTTTGTCATATATTCAATTCTTAGATCTTGTGATGATTCTTATTTTGTCTTCCCCTTCTCTTGGACTGGTTTTTTCCCTTTTGCCTTTCCAGCTACAATCATATTAGCTTCAATCTCTAAAGCATCTGTCTGTATCTACTCAAGAGTAGGGGTTCTTCTCTCTCTCAATGTAAAGCTAAAATCAACTTCAAAAGCCCCAGCAAAAACTAAATTTGCTCCTACAAGTGGGGGGGGGCTTCATCTATATAGGTAAACTATTGTACAATTTGTTGAATCTTTTTACAAACTCAGAAATGTTTTCATTAGGCTTTCTTTTAATTGCATTAAATTCTGTCAATGAGCAACCATGATCTCTCTTCTCTCCCCATCTCCGAGGGAATTGAGTTTATAACTCTTCCCAGTCATTTATGGAATCATTTGGTAAATATTTGAACCATTTCCTAGCCTCTCCACTTAGAGATTGCACAAATAGTCTCATCACAACATCAAGATGTTCTACATTTAAATTCTCAGCAAAAGTGAAAAACAAGGGTAAATGTTGTTCTGCATTTACTTCATCTTCTCCAGTGAAACGAGGAAGTAATTTGAGGTATTATTGAGGCACGAAATTCATTGGTTGTGAAAGATTTAGTGGTGCATATCTATTCGTTAAGAAAGCTGGTGCTACCATATTAACAACTTGGTTAACTGCTCCTTGAGTGGTTGAGGTTGATGAACCTGTTGTGAAAGTGAATGAAGGTGGAGGAAAAAATGATAAGGGGGTAGGCTGATGGACAATAGAAGAGGGGCCAACAAATATATTTGGTTGGGCTTGAGAGGAGGTAAAAGAAATAGACTCGAAATAATGTTCTTCTAACTGAGGTTCTCGAAAATAAATGGGTGTGGGAGGGGTATCTTTTTCTAAGAAATCAAGTTCCTTGGAAATCTCTTCAAACAAAGGGTTATGAGAATTGCTGCTAGGAGCAGGCAATGTAGGATCAATTATTAAAGGAGTTTTAGGTTTTTGAGCCTTTTTAGAAACCAATATTTCTGGATTTGGCAAAGCAGGGACTATTTGCTGTGAGGTATCTGACTTCGTGTGAGGCCTTTTGAAAGCCAGAATTTTGAAAATAAAAAAAACAGCCAAGTATTTCCTCCTCACTGAACACCAGAGGAAATAATGTGAAAAACCCAGGGAAAATAAACTTCATTTCTTCGTCCCCAGCAATGGCACCAAAAAATGTTGTATCTCAAGAAACAATCCCTTGGTTGTGCTAAGGAATTAGTGCATAAGACATTTTGTAAATGTATGTCACAATTATAATATCAAATGGCCTATGTTTAACACCTTTGGAATCTAATTATTTAACACACTCAATAATATGATATAACGAAAGCCTTCACAATGCCATAAAAATGTTGATATCCGAATGAAATGGAAAGAAAAACTGTAAAAGAAACTTGAAGTGATGTGCTGAGAAACATAATCTATCACTTTTAAGTTTCAGAGGAAATTCATGGAGAGAGAGGAAACTCGAAATAATATGCAGCAAATGCAAAACCTATTACTTTAAAGTTTCATCAGGATTTTGTGAAGAAATAAGAGATGAGGTGAAGAAGCAAAAATTAAGGTTATTTAACTCTTACTCACAGATGTAATTAAGAGACCGGTTGCTACATTAATTCACTTCATTCAAAGAGGAATAAACACAGACCGAAACTGAAAGACATATCATCATCAACAACTATAGGAAACTTGATCTTCTTTCATTTATTTCTCAGAGAATTCAGTACCAAGTTAAAAATCCTTCAGAGCTCCAAAAATCGAAACCAATTTCCTTTATTTCTATATACTTAAATACATCACAATGGTTCGTAACTCCTGAACTTCTTGAAACTATTCAACTACCTAAAATTTTAAGATTACTTATGCAATCATACTTGAGAAAAAAAATTAAAACTGGAAATATTGTTCGTTTTGCTAAATTTGATGTTGCTGATGCGTGCTCCCGAATCGCCAAGGTGTCCTTTCGGGTTATGATGCATCAGCTGCACAGATCTATAACAATGCCTCAATGCCTGACTTGACCTAGTTTTCGTGCTTCCAACAGTGCCACTATACGTTCCTGGGCCTGACTCTGCCTATGCCCATGTGCTTCAAACACAGTCATCATGTTACCTACTACCTGAATCTACCTCTTCTATTTTGATCCGCGTTGGGTCACTTACCTAAGTCTCTCTGCCGTGTTTGCCTATTTCTTCATAAAATGGCACACAAACCTCATAAGCCCGAACTTGAAATCCTTTAGATTTCATCTTGGAATTGCATTGCGTCCGTGCCAACATCGCACTTCGCATTTCGCTTCCTTTAACTTTTCCTTAGCACTCATCTTTTACAACTTGCGATGTGCGCTACACGATCAGGTCCCACAATATGGTGATCAATCACGGTGCATCGCATCCTGGTGAAATCAACATATAAATTAAACATTTGGACAATACAAACGCCAATGCGAAAAGTGACGTAATCTCCATCGTAGATCTTCGCTAGAACTAACAGCTCCGCTGTATCATCTCACACTACCACCTCCCATCCTTGTCGCATCGCAACCAAAATAATTTACCTTGCGAAGTCTTAATGTTAAAATCTAAACCTGTCGATGTACGATATGCGCTGAATCGCTGCGCCAACACGTGGCTCCTCCCTTTGTCGCATCGCAAGTTCCGTTTCGTACTACATTGCAAGTTATTTCGTTTAACTTGCGAAGTCATTAACCCATAAACTCAAATATAGCTGATGCGAAATTGCGCTATGCCGACATGTGTTCACTTCGCAACTTTTCAAACTTAACTTTGCGATGTAACCTGGTCTATCCATCTCTCACTTTAATTATATGATTTTATCCCCACTGTCCAATCGCCTCCTTTGGGAATCTTCTAAAGGTTTTCTTCCTTGACCGATTTCTTTGTTTCTTCGGTTGTTGCCGCTCTACAACTCCATGTTCTCTACGCTACTCCATGAATGAAATCATGCGACTCCATATTTCTCCACGGTGTTAAAACCTTCATGAGCTTTATTCAGTCTTAAAAAGTGCAGATCTCTCCTAAGATTGCAAATGAGCCTTACTCGACCCTGTCTAGTGTGCAATGTTCTGAACGTGCCCATCGATTCGACTCTCTAACTATTCTACACATGAATGAGCCCAACTTGACCCACCTTCACATATCATCATGTATTGTTAATGTATCAACATTAAATCAGAATCCTTCTATCTACTACACACAAAATTTTACATTTTCTATCATATATGCTTTTTTTGGTGTTTTGAAAAATATTTCAAAGGTAAATGCAAATGAGCCACAACAGGACTCACAATTCAAAGATGTATACAAAATCCAATGAAATAGTTCATTTTATTTAGTACATATGAATAGAAACATACATCACAAACATGAAATAATAGTCTTACAACATTTACAATACATGCATGAAAGTGCGCTAACTCTTAGAGCTTGAAATATTAAATGAAAGCTCCAAGATACATAATTAAAATGATGAATCACTAGCCCCAATAGTGGAACATTAAGCCACCATTTTCTCCTAAAAATAATGATCTTCTCTCCTATGCTAAGTTTGATAAGCCAAGGCTAAAATTACTTTAATTGAGACATGAAGGCCTCTTTATAACAAATTGGGTGACCTTTCACCTCCCAAGTGACTCTTGACCTTCCTCATGACCCTTGAGCTTCCATATGAATTCTTAGATACTACATGACCATTGGAATTCCTAATTACTTTTCACATTCCATATGTGACCCTTGGGCTTCCACACATTTTTCATTTTCCAATTTTTGAAATTACATAATTACAATCCACTAATAATGTGGAGAAAATACATATAACAAAATAACACTGTTGTGTTCACACTTTGAGAAGCTATAATTTGGTGATTGTGACATGAGACTTCATTGTAATGTATTTAGACCAATGTCTTCTCTTTGTTGTTATGTATTCAACTCTTCATGATTTATTTGAGATGTGCTTCATCTTCACCCTTGAAAGGGCCTGGATAGGCATTGGAACCTTCTAATTCAACATGACTTTTCATCTCTCTATCATGCTCCATGATTCCTGTACTCCTTCATGATATAATCTTTGTGTCTCATATCCACAAGAATCTTCTTGAAACCGCTCCTTAATTACCTACTTAAACATAATCTTTCCATGTTTTTTCACTACTACAACATCCTCCAAAACTTCACTACATTCAAATTTTGGAGCTTGCTAAACTTTCATATCAAGTGTCACTTTGGTCATCGAGTGTCGTTTCAAGTCAACCCACTGCACGTGAATGAGCACACTCCTTCAAATCGAATAATTGTGTCCTCCTTGAGTACATGAGTGCACCTTTAACCAATGAATGATTTCTCCTTTGAGTTTCGACTATGCACCCTATGCCCTCCTTGCCTCCCTTGAGTACATAACACACTTGGGAAGGTCAAAGATCAACCCTTCAGCCTTTGTAATTGTGACCTGTGCCCTCTTGTCTTTTCTTGAGCACATAACGCATTTGGGAAAGTCGAAGCTTCATCCCTTCAAACTTCGATAGTGCACCCTACACCCTCCTTGGTTATCATGAGTGAATAACACAGTTATGAAGCCTTATTAGCCTTCCTTCATCTTTCATACCTGTGCATTGTGCCCTCCCTTGAGATTCCTCTCTCCAATTGAGCACACAAGTGCACCCTGAAGCCTCTAAGCACTCAGCCTTCCCTCGTTGGTCATGCACCCTATGCCAAGAAGCTTCTTTCTCTTCCTAAAGTGCATTGTTAAGTCATGAACAAAAAATTGCATCAAACATGGTAGAATAAGAAATTTTTCATACTGATGTTTGATTTCCATGAGTGATCCCAATTGTAGGTATTATAGAAAAACATATCAAGGATCCATGAAGGGATCACACAAAGAGGATCGATGAAGGAAGAATTCAAGAGCAAAGAACATGTGATGACACATAATGAAGAACATTTAAATCCTGATGATCGAAGTAGCTCAAAAGACTCCATATGATCAAAGACCCTTTGGAGAGTGAAAACATTAAAAACATGGAAGTTTCATGCAAGATCAAAGATACAAGTGGCAACATTTTCACCTATCAAGAAAGTCCATGACATCAATCACTATGAGTCCAAGTCATCAATGTTAGTGATTTGTCATGTTCTCACTACGGGATGATGTGGAAATCGTGATGTAATCATGTAATTCTTGTAAAGACAAGGAAGTAGTAGTCCAAGAGTCATGTATGGAAAAAAGAGCCATGTGAAGAAGTCCAAAAGACATGTAATTCAAGACTCATGTAATTGCAAAAGTCACATGTATTTCCAAAAGTCATTCAGAAGTCCAAGATTTATATAGAAATAAAAAAGAAATATAAGTTTAAAAGTCATATGAGAAACTCAAGAGTCATGGGGTTATGAAAGGTCATACCTCAAGTTATAAAAGGAGCCTCATTGCTCAAGAAAAAACTTTTCACCTTGGCTTCTCCCATAAGGAATTGGATAGATAGAGATAGTACTTTTGGGGAGCAAGTATTGGCTCTGGCGCTCCACTATTGGAGCTAGTGATGTTCATTTTACTCATGTATCTTGGAAATTTTTTCTAATAGTTGAAGCCATTCGACCAACACATTTTCATGCATGGATCGTGGATATTTTGAGACTATTCTTATAATGTTTTTATTTTATGTTGGCTCTCATATATACTAAAGTAATTGAACTATTTCAATGAATTTGGTGTTAAAATTGTTGGAAATTTGTTGTGATGATTTTAATGATGGCAACATCCATGTGAAATATTTCGCTTGAAATCTAACAATTCTTCCTTGTTTACGTGTGTGCATCTCTACTATATTAGTACTATTAAGTCTCTCTTAGAGGCTCACTTTTCCATACTTGCAGTAAAAGAACCTTGATACATTTACAATCAAACATTACACAAGGCACACTCTCTTGCTCATTCAAAAGAACATGTGTGATTCTCTCTCATGTTAATTGCTTAATCCAAGGAAAATATGTAAGTAATTGGTAGTCAATCCATATCTCCAGATGGGGCTCCTACACAAAATGGTCTGAATTCTAATTGGGACCTCATATTGGGGAGATCCCCTATATGTTGGCGGGTTCCAGTACTGTCAACATTCTGGAACTAGGAGGGTAGCCATTTTTTTATGGTTTATAACTCATCAAATCCCAATCATTCATCTTTTTGACAAGGAATTAATATCCTGAGTACTACCAAAATTCCTATTCCTGAAGTAGGAGGGTCTTCTCAACCTTGTCTGGAGTTACCCTACGAAGTTACCTATGAGAAACTCTAGGAAATTTAGCCTATTACTCTTTAGTTTGCGAAAGTTATTGGTTTACTTCTTGTTGCTCACAATCTTCCTCATCACCCCAAGACGAAAGAAACAACTCATAGTGGTGTATTGGTCACATCAGTGGAATATTTGGTCTTTTCCACTCCTGATGAATTATTAGAGTCTTCAGAAGACATAGTCCAACAAGAGCCTCTTCCACCTATCCACAAAGAGTATGAGGAAGACATTATTATTTCTGATGGATAATAGCTAACAGCTGATTTCAACTTAACAAAGGACTGAATGATGAAGGAGAAGGCTCATCATACTTATAAAATGGGGAGGAACAAGGAGATGAAGACATGGATGATCAAGACCTAGGTTAGATGGGCCAAGAGCCACTCACTCCTCCGAATAACCTTCATAGAATTCCTAGACATCCAGGGAAGTTGTTATCAAAGTTTTATCCTGAAAAGAAGACTAAGGTAGAGGATAATATTGATGATTTCTACATTCATCTACAAATGTTATAGGTACGATATGATGATGTTGCTTGTAGGATTTTTTTCTCACACTTTATAAGGTAGAGAAACAACATGGTATCATAGTTTGCCTATTAATTCAATCCATGGTTGGAGGGAATTTAAGAAATTGTTTTTGGAGAAATTTGTTGATGGTAAGACTCCTACCATGTTATTAAAAGAGCCTGGACATATTTATATGGGGGAAAAGGAAAAATTCAAAGAGTTCAATCGTATATTGAATAATTTCCCCCCAAACATGCAGCCTCATGATTCTATCATAATAGATTAGTATATAGTTGTCTTACTAAAGAACCATATTTTTACTTTTGTTAAGAGAGTTTCAAAGGATACATTGGCTTTCAAATTTGTATAAGTAAACGTCGTGGAGAAATACTTGCATGCCATAGGAGCTATTACTGATGATGAAGAATCTAAAGACTTTAAGGAGACTGGAAAGAAGTCTCAACCTTCTTCGAGTAAGGCTAAAGAGAAGGATTTTGTTGATATTGAAATATTGACTAAATATTTAAAGGCACTCAATGGTATCAGAATTAAATAGAAATTCATAAGGAATAACAACAATCATCCAACAAAATTTTCCCAAAGCTCAAATGTTGCGTTGAATTTTGAAAGTATAGGCATCGATAACTATTCATCCTTCCATCAAGAATGGCATTCAGAGAAAAATTTCCCATAGTGGAACTACAACATGAATGCTTTGGAAACCCATATTGTTAATACTTTACTAGTAAATGAGTAGTCTTAGCAATTAGAAGAAACAAATGAGCCTGCAGTGGCTGAGGAAAGGAAAGGTATTGGACATTTAGTTAAAACCTTTGATTTGATTCTTAATAATGACGATAAAATTTTTGAAGAACAACCTGAATGTGAGCCCCCCCCCTTAGAAACAAACTTGTCATTATAGTTTGAGGAGCAAAGGGCCCATTTCCAAACAGGAAGTGATGAGCCAAAAATTGAAGGAGATTTTTTTAAGAAGGACCTCACAACCAACCAATCTTGCTCAAAATGCACAAAAAAAGTTTGGAAGTGTTGCTGCTTCTAAGAACACTTCCACTAGCAGCAAAAACAAGTTTATCACTCTAGAAGTTTCAAACAAATATGCACCTCCACACAACACTGCCTACTAAAAACAAAGATATTGATTATAATATAGTTAAAGACTTGAAAAGAGCTTGTGCCAATATTTCCACCTTTGAGCTCGAAAATATAAAAGGTAAGTGAGAGCTGCTTGTCCAGGCCTTCTCACAGCCTTCATTAGGTGACCAAGATTTTGCTTTTCAAAAGGTGTTTAGTAAGTCTCCTAAAACTCTTGAATTTGTAGTTAATGTTGTAAGTTTAGATGCTAACAATATCTACCCCCCATTTTTTCTAACTTTTGAAATATTTTATTACAATGTCCATAATTTTTTGGTTTATTCAAGTGCATCTATGAATGTAATGTCATTATATGTTGTTAAGAATATTAACGCTAAATGGAATAAACCTAATGCACAAATAATTCATTTGGAAAAATCACTTGTCTAGGCCATTGGTGAACTCAAGAAGGTTATTATCCGTTTTCCGTATTACCAAAGGGTACACCAATGCAAAAACATTATGATTATGGACCATCCCTAAAGCATATGGCATACTCTTGAGTAGATATTGGTCTAGTAAATTACAAGGGTATTTTTTTATAGACTGTTCACACTTATGGTTTCCATACAAGGGTATAAACAACCAGATTCGAGTAAAAAGTGAGCCCTACATGAAATATATTGTGACACCAATTGAGGTTCATAATGAGCTTGTTGGCTTTGCGGATGTAAAATTTGGAAATTATTTCTTGGAAATTGATCACGGGTGTTATCAATCACAACCATCACCCATCCCATCAGATACATAGTTAGAGTTCCTTCCTTGTACTCCAACTAGTGCTAATGAATCTTGTAATATAGATGTACATAGTAATAATAGGATAGGAACCAATTTAGTAGCTGACAATATTAGGATTTTGTACTTTGATGTTTCAAAAAAATAGGATGCCTCTGGAGTTGGTTTCATTCTCATAGACCCACCTAACAAGAAGCACATCATGGGATGCCATTTTTAGTTTTAGTGCACAAAGAATATGGAAAAAAAATGAAGCACTCATTATTTAGTTAAGTAAATCCATCAACTTGAAGGTAGAAATCCTCAAGATAATTGGTGACTCAGAAGTGGTTACCCGCCAAGTATGAATCATTATCCACTGTGTTTCACCAAGTTTTAAAAACTACCGATAGGAGTTATGGTGACTTATTACGTATTTTAAATATTTAAATATTATTTATGTTCCTAGAATTAGAAATGTTACAACTAACACATTAGCTAAGGAAACAACTAGAATATCGCCTTTGAAAAAGGTTTTTCTATATGGATTGTATATAAACCATTTGTGCCTGATAACGTAACTATTTTTTTTGTTTTCAATGGCAACCAACATATACTGCATTTTATGTTTAATGCATATGTGTTCAAGGATAAGGCCATCGAAGAATATGAGCATGAAAAGGCTTTGATTATATCTCAAATTTTTCATTCGAACAACTCAACTCAGGATCTAAAGATGATCCAAAATATGTAAAGCTAGGTACATGTTTTTCCGCCACAAGAATGACAAACATTCATCCGCATGTTTAAATAGTATTGAGATGTGTTTTCATGGTCTTACAATGATTTGAATACATATTACACTCATATTATCTAGCATGACATTCTAATTAAAGAAGAGGTGAAACCTTTATAGAGAAACCTAAGGAAATTTCATCCAATGCTAGAATCCCTAATCCAAAAAGAATTAAGGAAGCTATTGGATGCTTGGATTATTTTTAAGGTCATAAATTCTACTTGGGTTCTGAATTTGTTCCTTTCCGGGAAGAATTATGGTGATATAAGGTTATGTGTCGACTTTTGAAACCTCAACCAAGCATTAGACAAAGATAACTATCTGGTGCCATCTACGGAACAAATCCTCTAAACAATATCTAGGATTGAGCTGTCCTCACTAATAGATGGTTTTTCTGACTATAATCAAGTGTTATTGGCATAAGTAGACTTCCTCAAAACCACTTTGAGGACTAGGTGGGGAAAATTTTCCTTTAAATGCACGCCATTTAGGCTTATCAATGATGGTGCTACATTTCAAAGAGAAACGGACATTGCTTTCTATGGCTTGATTGGCCAAAATGTAGTACTCTATCTGGATGATGTAACTATATTCTATAAAAGAAGATTAAACAATGTGCATCATCTAAAACAAATATTTGAGCGATGTGGCAGATATGGTATTTCTATCAATCCCAAGAAAATCATCTTCGTTGTGTCGAAGGGAACTATCTTTGGACACATCATTACCAAGAGCATAATTAAAGTTGATACAAAAAGGATCAAAGCTATAACTTAGATCTCGTTCCTTGTAAGTAATAAGGCTATGGAATATTTCTTAGGAAATATTAATTTCTTGCGCAAGTTCATCTCTGACTATGCTCATATAGTTAAAACATTGCAAGAGATGATAAAGAAAGATGCAGTCTATAAGTGGGAAAAGAGGGAAAAGAATGATTTTTCTCATATTAAACAAGCTATTGTTGACACGCCTACATTGTTTAGTCCTGATTATGTCAAGTATTTCCTGATTTATAATTTCACCTTAGATTCATCTATTGTGGTTGTATTGACGCAGAAGGATGTTAAAGGAAACGAACAACCTATTTCTTTCATCAGTGCCAACTTACAAGAGTCATATTTTAACTATCCTACCATTGATAAACAAGTGTATGTTGTATGTAAGGCAACCAATAATTTTAGGTCCTACCTCCTTAAAGCTCACATGATCATATATGTGCCTCATCTAGTTGTTAAAACACTCTTTTTGAAACAAGAGCTGGGCGAGAGGATGAAATATTTGAAAGAATATGATTAAAGGTTTAATCCAATACATATTATTAATGGTCATGGAATTTTTAAACTTGTAGCCGAAGCAATATATGCCACAGAGCAAAATCTTTTAAGATTTGAGTAGGAAATAGAGATGTATAAAATTGATCAAGTTCCCCAAAAAACCTCGACAGAGCCATGGTATTTAGACATGCAACAATTCTTAGAGCATGAAACCTTGCCCACACATTCATCAAATAAAAATAAGAGGGAAATTTTCCTTAAATATCTATCTTATTAGCTTGTTCATGGAGTTCTTCTCAGAAAGCACCATAATGGTGTCTTTATAGGATTCCTAGAGCCTCAAGACACATAGAAGGTATTAAGAGATTTTCACGACGTATCATCAGGTGGACATTATTTGGGTTATATAGTTGCAGATAAAGTAATGAAGGTTAGTTATTATTGGCCCACCCTATTCAAGTATTCTCACGTGTACACCCATAAGTTCCTAGCTTGTCAGAGATGTGCAGGTCGAGACTAGAAGTCATCCGCCCCACTACAACCTTTCCAACAATGGGGACTAGATGTTATTGCAGAAATATTTTCACACTAATGAAAGCAACACTGATAGATATTGACAACAACAAATTATTTTACTCGGTGGACATAAGCAGCTCCTTTAAGACAATTTATTGACCACTAAGTCATCCAAATCCTAAAGCAAAACATTATAACCAAGTTTGGCGTTCCAATATCTCTTGATATTGCGACATATTTTTCTTCTTTGAAACTCTATGAGTTCACATTAGAAAATGGTATCATATTAAAGAATGCATCTAACTATTATCCAAAGGGAAATGGTTTAGCAGAGTCAGCAAACAAAAATATCATTCACATAATCAAGAAAAGAATTTTCTCTAAGAAAAGGAACTGACACAATGCTTTGGTAAATGCATTACTGGTTGACCATGTAACTCCTAAGCCTCCCTAAAAACCTCACCATACTTCCTGTATATGATAAAGAATTTATCTTGCCTCCTAACCTATATCTCTTAGGCTTTGATATAGGGGATCAAAAAAATGCTCAAAATGAAAGTGCTTGAAAATTCCCGAAACTAGTGCCATATCATAGTGCTCATTGTTCTGAATCCAACGCCACTTCAATCACTGAAAATCAATATCATATGCTCAATTTATGATGTTCTGATCGTTTGGCTCAACAACTAAAAAAATTTACAGGTGTGTTGACTGGATTGTTGACTGGCCAATCCATATTGTTGATGTCAGCATGTTGACTGGGCGTACAATAGGGTGAAGGAATAGTGTGGGCTTGATAAGTGTCAGCTTCTCATTGGTCTAATTGGGCACATGTGATTGGTTGAAGTTGTTATTGGAGGTCCAATTAGAGGCCACCACGTGGCCCAACTAGAGGCTGCCATGTGGCACCTCAGGATAGGCCAAAAATTTATTATTCTTCCAACAGGCCTCGGCATGGATCGAACCCATGACTAGTTGTAGACTAATGTCAACAACCTCCACCACTAGACCATCAACACGATTCTTAATAGACTATGGTTTCCAATTATTGATAATGTCACATAATGTCCCTTGGTTGTTGGCACCTCCATGGAAGAGTCGGTGAGTGAACGAGGGTAGGCCTCAGGGACCATCCCCTGGCTCGTGGTTAGGGAATCACCCATAAGACTGAGCACCAAGGACTACATGTGTTGGAAAAGAGGGTCGAATATAAGCCCTAGCCTAAGTCTCGGGGCTCTAGAGGTGGCCTCAAGTAGGATTTTGAACAACGGGGCAGGGCACTTGGCCCTAACCTCGGTCCCATGGTTTCCACATAAAACTGTAGGTGGAGGAATTGAGGGCTACAACGGTGGGGGCGAGTTGTTAGCACCGACCCCTAACCCCGTGGTGCAGATATGACCGTAACAAACAGTGGGTAGTTAGCCCGACCCCAACCATATGGGCCACATGACCAATGGCGTGGCCGAAAATCTAGAGCACGGGGGTCATTGTCTGAATTAACAATTCAATCATTTTCACTAATTTAGACACAAATCTTGTCAGTTCAAAGAAAATTTTTTGCTCGATGGTCAGTAGAAGGGAAAAAAGTGTAAAAAAATTAGCCAATTTTGTAGTATTGTAGAACAACTAGCAGAAGAAACTTGGGATAGCCATAACTTGATGATGTTTTGGCATTTTTGAGCCCAAGAAGAGCCTAGATAGGGGTTTTGGGGCCTTCTGAATCCATTGGCACCACTAGTTTTTCATTCTGAGCACCATAAAATTGTGGAATTACATATTTGAGCATATAATTGAAGAGGCCCAACATTGGAATTTGGACCTATAGATGTAGCCCGGGAGGTGAACTCCATTATCAATTGTTGTTCTATGTTGTTGCATATGATTCATTTGTCTCTGTTTATTTTCAACAAACTAATTTTTAAAAACTGAAATTTATGTGCTTTTGCAACTTGATCCATTACCCATAAGAAATAAATTTACTTGCAAATTATTTAATAAACCTTCAAGTTTTTAAATTTGGATAAGCCTTGCAACTCTCCCAAGAGTCCCAAGGAAAAATGTGGTTTATGGTTCGAAGAAGGATAGATACTTTGCTTAAACTTGAGGAATAAAGTCTCAAAGCTAAAGAAATATTTTCCATTCATCAAAATTGTATTAAGCGTTAGTTTGATAATAAATTTGTAGGGACCAAGAGTTTCGATGTGGGTGACTTATTATTGAAGTGGGATAAAGCCCATGAAGAGAAATGAAAACACATGAAGTTCCAATCTATGTAGATATGCCCCTACACCATTCAAGAGAAGCTCAACCAAAATGCATTCAAGCTGAAATTTTTAGGTGGGAGGAATGACCCTCTTCACATCAATGGTCGAGATTTGAAGCATTATTTTAGTAGCATCTCTAAGCTTAATTTCATGTAAATTTTATTTATTTATTATTTGTTGTCAATATTGTGTTTGTTATGTCCAGTTGTGACTCGTCTTGTTTCATGTCTTGGTCATTGTAAATAAATAAGACCTTGTGTGAAAGAGTTCATGGCTCATAAAGGCCTTGTGGTGAAATAAAGAGGAAATGTGACAACAAAAATGTTTGGCTATCTATTAATTCTTATTCTTTGTTTGGGAAAATGCCATAGGTTGAGCTACGTCTAGACAAAAAATATGATGCATCCAAAAGGAAAACCTTGAGGAAACCTATTAGACCCACATCTATTCTAGTATCCAAACCCCTCAACTTGATGTTAAATCTACTTGGTGTGTTACATGCTTAATCAATCTAGTAAAGAAAGGATAAGGGGGAAATATAAATCGAGAAAACCAATATTAGAGGTTATATTAACACTGCTATAAAGAAGCAACCTATTCTGATCTCAATAATTCATGATCCATGTTCCTCTCGTTGAAATAATAAGTGTCAAATCACAGCCCTATTAAATAAATAAATAAATAAAGCTTAAAATAAGAGAAAGGCTTCTTGCATACGAAGGTGCAGCAAGTGACTTCACCAGGGTACAATTTAGGCTTGCTAGAAGGGAAGCAACGCTTGTGCTCCTATAGTGACTCCATTGGGGTATTTTCCAATCCTACTTGTAGAGGAACAACATTATAGATGAAACTCATACTCTAAATATCTAAAACTCACCACCCGTATTACCCTTTCCTATATTGAAACAATTTCAATATGAAATATCTTTTGTATGTTTGAACCAAGTAAAGGGAAGTAAAGTGTTATGTTTACAACTAGGTCGAAAGGGGAAGTCAAGGAAATATAATTGATGAATCAATACCTCCTAAAGGACTAACCATTTAACTGAAAGGTTATTCCTAGGAAGAGAATTTGAAGTTTGTTGTTGTTGCTACAACACACTCCAAAACTTCTACATTCAAATTTTGGAACCTAGTAAATTTTCATATCAAGTGTCTTTTTGGTCTTCAAGTGTTTTTTATGTCATCCCACATGTTTCAAGTGATATTTATCATTCCTAAGTGTCATCACATTTTTTTATAATATATTTAGTGCAATTCATGGTCATAATAACTTTGTTCATCGTAAAACAATACTTTTGGTTGTTGTCGCACACACTTTGTTTATTGTACTTGGGGAGTGTTTGTAAAATGGAATTGTGATGTGTATTTCTCATTGTTTTCCCTGATCTAAGTTCTATTGATGAGTTGGTATGTGTCATACTTGATTTTACGTCTAAACTCATTATGTTTTCCCCTTGTTTTATCTTTCAGACTTAGACAAATTTTGGTTGCACAAGTTAGTCCACTAAGGCTAGTAGAATGCATAAGCGCACTCTTAAGCCTTAGTCGGCACTCCTTCCTTATTATGAAGTGTTCCTTGCACCCACCAAGGGTGCATGGTGCGCTTCCAAGCATCATTCCCCTTCCTTATTCCGAATTTTTCCCTTAAATGAATCCTTCCTCTTAAGCGCACTTCTTTGACTCAAAGATCTTCACTCTCTTTGAGCCCATGAGTACACCTTGAACCAATGAAATATTTTGTCTTCAAGCTTCAAATATGTGCTGAGTGCCTTAATCACTCCTTAGCTCCCTTGAGTGCATAGTGCGCTTGGGAAGGCTAAAGCTTAACCTTTCAGTCTTTGTAGTTGCACCATGCACCCTCTTGTCTTCTCTTGAGCGCATAGTGCACTCGGGAAGATCAAAGCTTCATCCATTCAACCTTCGACAGTGCGCCTTATGCCCTCCTTGGTTCTCTTGAGTGCATAATAAACTTCTGAATCCTCAGTAACCTTCCTTCATCCTTCAAACCTATGTCGTGCACCCTCCCTTGAGATTTTTCTCTCCATTTGAGTGCAAAAGCACACCCTGAAGCCTTGAAGTACCCAACCTTCCCTCCTTGGTAGTGCGCCTTGTGCCCAAAAGCTTCCTTACTCTTCTTGAAGCATAATGTTAAGTCAAGAATAGAAAATTTTCATGAAACATGGTAGAATAAGAGATTTTTCATATGGATGATTGCTTTCCATGAGTGATCCCAAATGCAGGTATTCTAGAAAACCATGGCAAAGATGCATGAAGGGATCAAGAAAAGAGGACAATCAAATGAATCATTCAAGAACAAATAACACATGATGAGACAAAATGAAGAACATTGAAATATTGATGATCGAAGTATTTCAAAAGACTCCATACGATTAAAGACCCTTTGGTGGGTGAAAACATCAACAACATGGAAGCTTCATGCAAGATCAAAGATACTAGTGGCAACATTGTAACCTAGAAAGAAAGTTAATGTCATTAGTCACTATGAGTCCAAGTCATCAATGTTAGAAACTTTTCATGTTCTCACCAAGGGATGATGTAGAAATCTTGATGTAATCACGTAATTATTGTACATAAAAAGAAGTAGAAGTCTAAGATCTATATAGAAGTCCAAAAGTCATAAAAGTTGAAAAGTAATATGAGAAACTCAAGAGTCATGGGGAAATGAAAGGTCATGCCTCAAGCTATAAAAGGAGCCTCATTACTCAAGAAAAAATATTTTCAACTTGGCTTCTCCCATAAGGAATTGGGGAGATAGAGATAGTAGTTTTGGGGAGCAAGTAGTGGCTCTAACACTCCACTATTGGAGCTAGTGATGTTTATTTTACTCAAGTATCCTGGAAATTTTTCTTAATACTTGAATCCATTTGGCCAACACATTTTCATGCATGGATTGTGGATGTTTTTAAACTATTATTCTAATATTTTTGGTTTATGTTGGCTCTCATATGTACTAGATTAATTGAACTATTTCAGGGACTGTGGTGCTAAAATTGTTGGAAATGTGTTGTCATGATTTTAATGATTGTAGCATCCATGTGACCTATTTTTCTTGATGTCTAATGATTCTTCCTTGTTTATGTACATGTATCTCTACTAGATTATTAATATTACTTCTCTCTTAGAGGCTCACTTTTCCTTCCTTGCAGTAAAAGAACCTTGATACATTTACAATCGAACATTCGACAAGGAACACTCTCTTTCTCATTCAAAATCACATGCGCGCTACTCTCTTATGATAATTTCTTAAGCCAAGGAAAATCTCTAAGTAAATGGAATTCAATCCATATTTCCATATGAGACTCCCACACCAAACGGTGTGAGTTCTAATTGGGTTGTCATATTGAGAAGATCCATTGTTTGTTGGTATGTTATATCATCGTTAACACCATGACAGGATGATAGCACCTGCAAATGAATTTCTCTCATGGCAAGACAACATCGGTCCCAAAATCACTTATTCTACCTTATTTTCTTATGCGAGATGTTGACTATGATGGGACAGTGTGCAAGGACTGAGAGGAAGGCCTTCTTGGGTGTAGAGCATAGGTTATTGAGGAAAGGGGTAAAGGTCTAGGCAATGGGAGTGCACATTGCACAATGAAAAGAGAGAGAGTCAAGGCTTGGGCATAGAGGAAAATTCCAGAAGATAATGGCTAGGCACTTGAGGCCTAAGGTGTGCAATGTACAATGATTGAAAGGGATACTCTAATTTAAGAATAGGTTTCCACTGCAAGGGGTCTAAGGTGAAATTTATTTCCATTGGGAGTGATCAATGTGAAACAAAAGGCAAGGTTGATCAAGGCTTGTGTAGTGGGAAAGTGTAAGTAGCAAGTGTTGAGTGACTCTACTATGAAGATGTGTGATGTTCTTATGAAAGGATTTTTCCTCAATATGGGTGTAGTTCAAAGATTCAAGAGACAAGGATCTAACCACTAAGGCTTAGAGGTGCATAATTTGATCATCACTTGGCTGGAAGTTGAATGTACTCATAAATTTTGCATGATGTGAGTACAAGGGAAAAATAAAAAATGGAGTAACTATAAGATCAGTAGGACTAGAGAGGGATTGTTAGATCATACAAACAGGTCCTAAACATGATGAAACACACATACAAAATCGATCACATGGAAATAATATGCACAATACCCAAAACCAACATGTATACATTGAAATGACAAAAAAATGACACTTATTTAGAAGTGTGATAGTTATGATACAAGTATTTATGACACGATTGTTGACTTCACTGAGAAAGTGTGTTGCCATGGAAGTGTGTCCAACGCATGTCCTTGTGATAGATAGGATCAATGCAAGGGACAACACTAGAGATTCCTCTAGAAGGTGCACCAAGGTGTTCTTAACAAGATATTTGAAATAAAGTGAAAGTGTCACATGCAATAGTGAAAGCAATAAAAAGTGACCCATTCAAAAGAAAAAGCAACACATGTGAAGGAGAAAGCAAGAAAAAGCAATAATTGATAAATTTACCTAGAATATGGCGCACTTGTAACCATAACTGAGGGATACCCCTTGTGCTCCAAAAGTGTGTAGAGCTCAAAAGTTAAAGATAAATATTAAATGAGCTTTGGGCTTGACTCTTTATATAGGGATAGTAGACATGAAATTAGGGTTAGGGGTTGTGAGTGCACTCAATGCATGTTAAGAAACTAGGAGTTAGGAGTGAGTTGACTGCCCCTTGTGACAACTCTGACTTAGGAAAGTGTGCTTTCAATGTCAACAAGAATTGCACACTACCTTTCCTTAAGGAGTGCACAGTCACTGTTCACAAGGAGTGGGCAATCATTTTCTCCAAGGACTATGCAATCACTATCTCTAGGATTTGTGCAATTTCTATTAGCAAGAGGTGTGTTTGGATGTGCTCCAAGATTGCACTCTGATTGTCTACAAGGAGCGCACTATACCTAGTGGAAAGAAATGTTCTACACTGTCCCGAAGAAGTGCGCAATCATTGCTTGAAAGAGGTGCACTTATGAATACAGCAAGAGCTAGGCATGTGAAAAAAATTAGTTGTGACACTTAATATTTATAAAAGAAGACTTGAACACTTTGAAAAGTATGACCAAGGATGACCTCAATGACTTAGAACGATAGTTCACATGAAATTAAGGGGCACCAAAATTTATATATAGGAAAAAATGTGGTGGGGGTTGTAGCAGCTACAACAAAATTCAAAAAGGGATAGAATAAAGTGGTGTGAACTCCACAAGCGCCCCTAGCACAACATTGATGGATGTTGTTTGAAGCAATATTTACTGGTTAATTTTAAAGAAAAGGAAATAGACTTTGGATTTTATTTTGACTTAGAGCAGGATAAAGGAAAATAGATCACCAATGCAAAACTGATTGTTACCATTACAACCACAAATATCCAACCATAAGAACCAAAGGATCCTAAAGAGGGGGAACACCTCTTCCATTCACAAATCTAGGTGAAGCAAACCCCATTACATTTCATCATTGATAGTGGGAGCCAAAATAACCTCATATAAGCTAAGGTAAGAAGCTTCCAACAGTGCCACAACCCCAACCATATACCATCGGTTGGTTGAGCCATAGACGAGGCATCTATGTCAGCCAACAATGCTGACTATCCTACGGAATCAAGCCCTTCAAAGATGAGGTGTTGTGTGATGCTTCCCCACTTGAATTTTGTGATGTTATTTTAGGACAACATCATATGTGGAAATGTCATGATATTTATGAGTCTCGTCCCCATAATGTCATTGTTATTCCCATATTTCATCTTAATAGGTTTTCTAGATGTAGTTCCAACTATTGCAATTTACTTGATCTTAATAAAATACTACCAAAATGTAATCTCTTATATTGCCAAATTTTTTGTTCTTCATGGTTTGGTTATAAGGTGAAATTAATTCGACTATGACCACCACAACCCTAGCCTGATGCCTCTCACAAGATTTTAGACACATACAAAGATATATTCTCTCAACTTGCATTGTTGCCTCTACATTGTCAGGTCAAACACTCGATTGAACTAATACCTAGTGCTCCTTTTCCGAATGGCCCAATATATAAATGTTATCTCGTGGAGAATGAGTAAATAAAATGTCATATTCATGAGTTGATCCAAAAGGGCCACATTAGATAGAGCTCCTCACCTTGTAGGAGCCAAATTGTGTTATTACAAAAGAAGGATGGGACACAAAGACTTTATAATGATTATAGGCATCTAAAAAAACCACTATCAAGAACAAATACTTGATCCCTAGGATTGATAATCTTCTTGAACAAATTAAGGGTATAAAATTCTTTAGTAATATTGATCTAAATTCAAGATATCACCAAGTTTCAACTGAAAAATATAATGTATGGAAGACAACCTCCAAACCTAAATAAGTCCTTTTTGAGTGGTTAGTCACGCCCTTTCGCTTGATTAGTGCTCTATCAATGTTCATGAGGGTAATGACTGATATCATGCGGTTGTTGAAAAACTATTTTGTGATTGTACATTTGGATGACATCCTCATCTTCAACTGAACCTGGTAGAACACTTATATCACATTTAGTAGGTCTTGATAACCACATGAAAAATAATTTGTATGCCAATCTAGAGAAATTTTCATTTGGCATGCAAAGAATTTAATAATTTGGATACATTGTAGATGAAAATGATGTCCATGTGGACCCAACCAAGATCCAATTCATTTGAGATTAGTCAAACTCAACGAGTCTAATAGAGTACCGTTATCTTGGTCTGAGTCACAAGAAAAAACATTCGAGGATCTGAAACATTACATTTTCTCTACACCAATCCTCACCCTTCCAAACCTATAGTTGCCATTGATATTGAGATCGATGCCTATGACCATGATATTAGTGTAGTCCTCACTCATCAAGGAAATATAAGGGCCTATCATAACGAAACACTCTCTAACAATGTTTGGAGATACCACACCTATGACAAGGAGAATCGTATTCCATAGTGCATGCATGCAAACAATGGAATTATTATATTCTAGGTAATGAGACAATCATCCACAATAATCATGATCCTTTTAAATTCATGTAGACACGAGGAAAGTTACAATATTAGTGCCATAAAAAATAGTGCATAAACCTGCAACAATTCCAGTTAAATATAAAATACAAGAAGGGTAGCACCAATCTTGTCATAAACTACCTCATTTGATGCCCAATTGTGGCATTAACCATAGTTCTTAACTATTGCATGAGTGATACCTTTGGGTGACCATAATTATACAATAATGACTCTAACTTAGCTTCCACATATAATAAATTGATCTTTTGAAAATAAGTTCTAGACTTCCACCTCCAAGATATACTCTTATGCTACTTGGGTCACCTTTGTGTTCCTTCAAGCAAATAAGATAGGATGATCTGTGAGCCACATTACAGCCAGGTGGAAGGGGATTTTGGTGTGGAGAATATAATCAAAATACTTCAAAATTATTTATATTGGCCAAAGATTTGATAAGATGTCTAGTGGTATATCATATCATACATTACTTGTGTCATTTATAAACTAGCCATGAAAAATTAGGGAATGCACACTCCTCTACCTACTCTAGACAAGCCCTGGGAATTAGTCTCCATGGATTACATGTCATTTTTTCCTATCCGACAAGCATGGTAACGTTTATATGTTTGTGGTGGTCAACCAGTTCTCTAAGATGGTGATTTTGGAACCATGCAAGAAGAGTATCACAACTAATGCCATTGGTAAATTCTTCTTTGAGCATGTTTTGGTTCATTTTAGGCTACCTCAAACCATTATTTGAGATACGGATAACAGGTTCCTCATCATCTTTTGGGCCATCCTATGGCCTTTAATGGATACCAAGTTAACCAAATTGGCCTCTTTTAATCCCCAATTAGATGGACAAATAAAGTGGTGCACAAAATTATTACGAATATATTTTACATGTGAAACACCAATAATCCACATATATGGGATGAAATCCTTCCATATGTTCAACATAGCTATAACAAATTCCTCCAAAATTCTGTTAGCTACAGTCCTTTTTAGGTGTTCTTAGGGTTCCAATCAATGGCCCCAATTGATGTAGCTATGTCCATTGCATCTTCACTAGAAAATTCCTCCCATGCTCAGGTCAAGCAAAATATAACAACTAAATTTGTTCAGTGAATCCAACTCCTCCAACAACAGTTTAATGATATCATGTAAATATTCAATTCCAAATAAAAGCAACAACATGACTAGCATAAGGTTCCACACAAATTACTGGTTTGTGATAAGGTATGGTTACATTTATAGAAAGAGCACGTCACATGCCCTCATAGGAAGTTCAAACCACTCCAGTAGGGTCCTTACAAAATCATAAATTTGAATTTAGTATTCTTGTTTTGCTTGTCTTACACCTAATATTTAATATGGAGTTGCTTCGAACATATTTACCACCTTTATTGGACACCTTGGAGGTGATTGATCAATTATCCCTCACATATTTCAATCATAAATGCATTCAATAGGATATAGTGGATTGAATCATCGACACCAAGAAAAATGGCATCCACTAGTAACATATACAGCTCTACAAGGTTATTCAAGCCATGTAACTTCTTCACCAATGCAAGTGGCTCACCATGATCCAAATTTAGCAAAATTTTCCCTATCTAATTAGGGAATTTGATGTGATGGAGGACATTGATTATTAGAGAGGAGGATATCGATAGCCTCCTACCCTTACATTGCCTCAATGGTTCCCTATATCCTTGGAAAATTTTCATTGATTTTTGGGTCCCAAACTTCCAATGTTGTTTTGAGGGCTTAAATGATGATTTTTTAGCAATTTAAGGGGCCACATGGGATTCCTTAACCCTAGTAAAAAAATTTAGTCCTTAGATAGTTATTTCCAATGAGTTATTGTGTGTCCCAAGTGGATATTATATGCAAAATTTGTGCCCCTAGGAAGTCGATGTACTGAATAATCACCACAGGGCCCACAAAATGTGGAACATTCCATCTTCTAGGGTTACAATTTTGGAACTATAGGGTTATTTCTTTATGTTAAAAGTCAATTCTTTCAGCCTCTTATGATAGCTTTTGTGAATATGCATAATGACCATTTCCCTCTATTTAGAGACAACTACCACTATTCTAGCCTATTTGTGTTGTACAGTATTACTTTATTTCATTTATTAATAGAAGTTGGGTTTTCACCATATCATTGTGTTTTCTGTAATATTTCTTTGTGTGTGTTTCATTTCATTTCATTCCTTGAACAAATTAGATCATGTATTCCCATCCACCTCTCTCACAAATTTGTTAACATAGTTTAAAATTGAACCTCCACTACTTGGAGAGTTTCAATTATAGGTTTATCTTGGCCTGATCTCTTAAAAGAGGCATTAGATAAGATTTATAACTTGAAAATCCAAATTAGTTGATTCATATTTCAATGCCAATGTATGAAAACCAATAATTCTTTGTAGATTAACTTGATATTTTTCATGCCCACCTTGATTCTTCTATTTACATCATTTTCAAAATGTTGATACAGTGCATCACATCCTCTTTTTTCCCTCCATAACCTAGGTCCACAATTTTATTTAGGGATATGGAAAATAAAAACCCCAATATAAAAATGTGGTAGCATTCTAAAGGGTCGTCAAAGTAGTCAAGATACTCCTCCATCTCCACAATGTTGATCCTAGGTCTAAAAAAACCTTAAAATCCATACTCCTCCATCTCCACAATGTTGATCCTCGGTCTAAAAAAAAACCTTAAAATCCCACTAATAACTTGTATGAAATTCCCATATATAAATAACTATTTTTATTAAAAAAAATAAAAAAATTCAAACTCGTTAATGTATAGAAATTGAGAATAAGATATAAAAAAATAACACGTCTCCTTTATAAATATCTTCCTCTTCAATTAAAAAAAAATCACTTAATCAAATCCATTCAAATAACCCTTAAATTTCAAATGCAAGCAAAAGTATGGTCAAATCTTATTTGATTCAACATGATCCAATTAAGTATAACTAGTTTGAAGGTAAATTTAGTACAATGATTTAGAAACGTTAGACCTAAGGAAAGCTAAACTCGAATTAGCTAAACTCAATTCTGCTGACTTTTTATTACCTACTTATGACCATATCCATTTATTTAAAAATAAAATGAAAGACGAAAAAGAACCCCGTCCCTAAACCTTAATTTCCATCGTTAAAATGCACCCTCACTCTTCTATTCTCATTCACATTTTGTTTTTACTATTTGGAGTATTCGAAGTTTGAATATTGTTTCAGGTGGTAGTGTGTTTTTTAAAGTAAGAGGACAATCATATACATTGATGATAAGCTTTTGCTGTTTTAAAGAGAAATGGTCTTCTCATAAACATTTTTTTTTCCGATTGACATTTTTAAAAATGATACATTGTTTAATCTAAAAATATTGAGTTTTTTAAAAATTTAATAGGGTTTTAAATTTATTTATGTATTCAAAGATGAAATTTAAATAATAAGAAATCACAATTTTGCTAAAAATTATATTGACAAAAAAAATATTTCACCTTTTAATTAGACAATACATACATACATACATACATAAATATATTATAAAAATATTATTATAACATTTTCAAGAGATAATGCCATGTGTATTGAAAAATACTTACTATTTTCTTATTTTTATATTTCTACCGTGACTTCCTGTGACTTCTTGATATTTCTTGACTTGTGATAATTATTATAATTTTATAATATTAATTAATACAAATTACTAATTATAATAATAATTAATATTGTTACTTGTCATTAGTCAATATATATTAACTTATTACTATGTAAAAAAATATTACTCAAAACTTTATGATCACACGCAAAGATTTAATTGGATTTAGATTTTGATAATAAGGAGAGATTTAATTGGATTTAGAAATATATATATATATATATGAATAATATTATTTTTTTAAATGAAAATAATATTATTATTTTTTTAAATGAAAAATATATAGAGATTCAAAATTGAATTTGAATTATATTAAAAAAAGCAATTGTATTATTCTTTAAATAAAATGTAAGAAATAAATGTAGTAATAAGTTGAATTTATATTTTAAAAAAATGATTTTAATTAAATAAAAATATTGATAATCTATGTAGTGTTAATATCTCTGAGTTGGATGATGGCTTTACGTATTTGGGTACCAGGATTAGAGATTGGTTGTGGATCGCAGATAAATATGAGAATCGACCTACACATTGTACTTATCGTTGGCTTTCATTAGCCGAAAGTTATGTTCGCATTCAATCTGTTTTGCAAAAACATGCATGTTTACTGGTGTTAACACTTAATCCAAAAGGATTGGGATTATTGTAAATATTGTAAATAGTTCAGTTGTAATTTAGAGAAAACAAAGAGACTTTAGAATTGGAATCTCAAGAGTCTCTCCACTCATGTATATATATTTATGATTTGGTTAATGCAAAAACAACTTGACTTGTGGAGTTACTCCCCTGGCTTAACATGGTATTAGAGCCAGCCTCATTTTTGGTTTCCCTCTGCTCTTGTAACTCCTATTCTCTCTACCATATTCTTTGCAAGATTCTATCAATTCAAATCCCTTGGACCTAGCTGTGAGAATTGCTTTTATTTTTGCGGGGTGTTGAAAGGGTATATTAATCAATTTATTCAAATATCTTGAGACAATGATCGTGAATTAACTCCTGACAAGCACTAAAGGTGTAACATCCCTAGGTTAAAATTTCATGTAATAAAGTTAATACAGGCAAAATATGGCCAAGATCATGGGACACATATTCCAAGATGAATGTTGGGTAAAAAATCCTAGTGGGCATCACTTGTTGTTTGTTATGGCTAAGGGGAAATTGGAAAATACAGTGGCAAAGGATTTGAAAGGGAAAAAATGAACTATTGGCATTTTATTTATGAAAATAAAGGAATCTAAGAGAAAAGGAAGGTGAAAGGTCACAGGTTACATGTATGATTTCCTAGCCGGTTTTGGCATGCATGGTATATGCATGGGTGTATTCATTTTGGTTTATATTCATGGGTGTTATGTAGATTTTAAAAGTGCTAATAACTGTGTAATATGTGCAGGAAAAAATCCTACCGAAGAATTCCCATCCATACCAGGATTAAAATGAGAATTTGAGGGAGAGAATTCAGTACCTGAGCCATTTCATGCTATGGGAGCACAAAAATCATGGCCACAGGTAAGTACATGTATGATTCCTGAACTTGCACCATATTTTTCTGGTTATAATGCACCACATTATTCCTAACAAAACATGTTTACCCTTATTCTTGACATCATGGGTATCATTCTCAGTATGGGAAATCTCCTCCTCCTTGGAAACAAGGATGGAGTGGACCACCACATTCTCATTATTCCTATCCCATGCCTACATAGTCATATCCCACATCATATGAACCTTACCCTATGACACAACCTACATTACTAGCTATGTTACCTCAACAGACTTAGCCCATGCCACCACTTCCATTTCCACCACCTTTTTGACCACCTCAATTACTAACACAACTAGTGCATAACCCAAATAATAAAGCGGTGCAAATGATTCATGCTATTGGACTACTCTCTTTCCCTGTTTATCATTCCATGCTAGTTTGGGTCAATGACCTCCAACTGAGATCGAGAAGGGTGATAAACTAAAAACAAAAACAAAAACAAACTAGGGTAATCATTGGGGAAAAATATGATGAGGAAACCCCTAATATTTCAAACAATGATGTCATTGTTCATCCTGTTCCAACACACTCAAAATCCTTACCTTCTTCTTCAAACAAACCCCCCTTTCCAAAGAGGTTGGTTGTAGAGAAGTTGACCCCACTCTTGAGTATAACCTTATGCATGGGTGTATTCCCTTGGTTTTTTATATTTTGGTTTTCCCATGAGATCCCACATTCATTCTTGCAATATGGCACGAGGGTGATTGGATGAAAGAAAGATTTCATTCAACTCAATCTATGGTCACATCGTACGTGGAAGTGCCTTACATGGTTGGATTTTGCATATGAATGATAAGAGCTCTTTCTCTTGCAATTCATGAATAATTATATTTATTATTATGTGGCTTTAATGGCTATGTTTTAATTATTATTTATTTGGTTATGCGTTGGTTATAAGCATTGTTTTATGATAAAGTCAAGTTATGGCTCTTATCAAGTTTTTACTTGTAAAGGATTGGTTCATGAATGCATGACCTAATAGATGTTACTACAACTATTGTGAAAGGGAATTATACCTTCTTGATTTTTCTCAGATAAGTTTCAAATCTCTATGTCTAGATATGCATTCATGACCTCTAGATCTCATGTTTACTATGTGTTTGACGGAATGAATTTCATGGTTAGACCAGGTTACGTTAAGTCCTTGATTAAGTTTTTTGTTAAAGGATTTTTGCTTGTGTCATTTATCCTTCTAGAAAGTTTTTTCAAGTTCTGGGAAGTGGACTGGAGACTAACCCTGAAAAAGTGGCTCAAATCCCATGGTCGCGGGAACAAAACTCAGTGAAAAACATTGCATTCGCTCCCTTGTAGGAATCATGCATGTGACTAGAGGGTTACAGTTGAAATCAGGAAGTTTTGTGCCAACGTCTGGGAGTCCATATCAGTGTAAATGCAAGTTAACTCAGGGTTTGTACACCTAGAAGGGTGGCTTAGCCCTTAGGGCTCTTGTAGCACTTGAGGAAGGCTAGTAAGGTCTTGTTTTTTCGACTCCATTTACTTAAGGCTATCTAGGAGGTTGAGTCATGTAATATTAGCCCTCATATCATGTTTACCTAGTTGGTAGGCCAGTTAAAGTGGGTAGATGTGGGAGGAGGCATTACAGAGTTGTATCAGAGCATGGTTCAACACTTGGACTGGATGGGTTAGATGCATGTGGTTAGGCATGCATTGTCATGGTTATGATTGTCATTCATGAGGTCTTGGTATGCAGTTGGTATGGTCATACATGATGTTTACATATTGATATGATTATGATTATACATGTATCGTGCTAATTTGGACTAATTTTGCAGATGAGATAATAAGGTGACGATCACTAACATGTATCCATTACTGAGGATTGATGACTTGTTTGATCAGTTGAAGGGAACAATGGTGTTCTCGAATATTGATTTGAGATCAGGATATCATCTGGTACACATCAAAGAAGAGGACATCTATAATGTTTCTTTCTAAACCAGGTATAGGCATTATGAGTTTGTTGTGGTTCCTTTCAATTTGACTAATTCTCTAGGTAATTTTATGTGCTTAATGAATAGTGTGTTGTGTCCTTACCTGGAAAAGTTTTTTATTGTATTCATTGATGATATATTGATATATTATAAGAATGAGGAAGAACATGTCAAACACTTAGCAGAAGTTTTGAGATTACTAAGAGAGCATCAGTTGTATGCCAAGCTTAGTAAATGCAGCTTCTTTCATATAAAGGTACATTAATTGGGACACGTTGTTTCCAAGTAAGGCATAACAGTGGATCCAGAAAAGATAAGAGCTATTATGGAATGGGAAATTCCTAGAAGTGTAGATGATGTCATATCATTCATGGGGTTAGCAGGTTACTATAGGAGGTTCATCAAGAACTTCTCATGGATTTCCTATCCTATTACATCTTTGCAAAGAAATGGAAAGGAATTTGAATGGACAAAGAAATGTGCAACAAGTTTTGAATAGTGGAAGCAGTTGTTGACAAATACTCCAGTTGTCAAGATTGTAGATTCAAATAAAGAGTTTGTGGTGTGTACATATTCTTGCAAGAGAGGACTTGTTGGAGTCCTGATGTAGGAGGGACAGGTAGTACGCTATGAGTCATGGAAATTGAATGAGCATGAACAAAATTACGTGACACATGACCTTGAGTTGACAGTGATTATTCATGCATTGAATATGTGGAGGCACTATCTTCTTAGAAGGAGGTTTGTGTTGATGAGTGATCACAGTGGGATGAGGCATCTATTTGACCAATCAAATATGAATGCTAGGAAAGATAGATGGTTGGATACCTTTAGTGAGTTTGAATTCGACATCAGATACATTCAAGGAAAGGAGAATAGAGTTGCAGATGTTCTCAGCAGGAGAGTGCAGTTAAACCATGTTGCAACTATGAGTTCATATGGGACAGATTTACAAGATCAGATCTTACAAGCATGACAAGAAGATGATAGCTATAGGAAGCTTAGGCATATGTTACAGCAGGGTACAGGTCAACAGGATGTGTATTATCATCTCATGGAATATGGCTTGGTAAGATTTAGGGACATGATCTATGTGTCAGATGATAGTGAGCTCAAGATGCTTATCTTGAGGGATTTTCATGTCAAGCCAAATTCGGGTCACCCAGGATATCAGAAGAAATTGACATATGTGAAGAATTTGTACCATTGGTTGTATTTGAAGATGGAAGTGGTTGAGTTTGTTGCTAGATGTTTGGATTGTCAACAGGTGAAAGTTGAGTGTAAGAATCCAACTGGTTTGTTACAACCTATTCTAATTTTAGAGTGGAAATGGGAGGCCATTTCCATATATTTTATTACAAGTTTGTCGAGGAAATCAAATTAGCATGATTCCATCATGGTTGTGGTCGAAAGGTTGACTAAGGTATCCCACTTCATAGCAGTTAGGTCTACTTATTTAGCTACTGAGGTAGTATAGGTTTTCATCAGAGATATAGTGCAATTGCATGGTATTCCAAACAAGATTGTGTCAAATAGAGATGCTAAGTTCACTTCTAGGTTTTGGAAGGATTTGTTTTCAAGTTTGGGTATAGAGTTGGCATTTACTACAACTCATCATCTGCAGATAGATGGAAAGACAAAGAGGGTCAATAAGATAATGGAGGATATGTTCAAGATCTATGTTATGCATCAGTAGTGGAGGTGGGAGGAGTATATTCCACTTGTGGGGTTTTCTTACAACAATGGTTATTAGGAGTCACTGAGGATGATTCTATTTAAGGAAATTTATGGGCAGAGTTTTAATACTCCCATTAATTAGAGTTATCCAATGAACATGTACTCATTGGACCAGACATGTTGGTAGAGATGGAACATGAAATGTAGGTTATAAAGAAGAATATAAAGACAACACAAGACATGAATAATAGTTATGTAGATCATCACAGGGAATTTCAGGAGTCTTAGGTTGGGGAGAATTTGTACTTGTGCATCAAGCCCAAGAAGATCTCCTTTAGTATTGGATCATGTGCCAAGTTGGCATCTCGATATTGTGGGCCTTTTGAAATCCTTGAGAGGATTGGACCAATGGCCTATAGACTTGCACTGCCTCTGACAGTTAAAGTCCATGATGTTTTCCATGTTTCATTTCTTAAAAGGTATCTAAAGGATGTTGATCATGTGATTGATTGGTTTTTATTGCAGGTGGATCCAGAAGGATAATTTCATCCAGAACCTCAGTGCATATTTCAACGAAAACAACTCATGCTCTGGAACCAAGAAATTGAGCAAGTTAAAGTGCATTGGAAGCACTTTGGGCGCAATGAAGCTACATGAGAGATGGTTGATCATATGAGGGCTATGTATACTTAATTATTTGTTGGTTGAGTAAAAGGATTTTTGGTATATGTGAATATCCATGTATGTTTTTTATTGTAAATACCGCAATGAGTTGTGTTATAAAGCTCCAGTAAGAGGTATGGTTGTTATGTTATCATGTTTGTAATTATGGTTTTTCTTTTGAGTAGGTGGTTCATTGTAAATACTACATTGATTTTGGTTATAAAACTCCATGGGAAGTATGTTTTGGTTTCAGTGGCTTTGTTGGTTATAGGTGTCATAAAACACCGAGGACGGTTTTCCCTTAAGAGGGAGGGGTTTGTAACAACCTCGAGTTAAAGGTTCATGTAATAAAGTTAATAAAGGAAAAATAAGACTAAGGCCATGGGACAAATATTCCAAGTCTAATGTTGGGAAAAATATCCTAGTGGGCATCACTTGTTGTTTTTCATGGCTAATGGGAAATTGGAAAAGGAAGTGGAAAAGGCTTTGAAAGGGAAAACAACGAATTATTAGCATTTTATTTATGAAAATAAAGGAAATTGGGAGAAAATGAAGGTGAAATTTCATAGGTTGTATATATGATTCCTAGTTGGTTGTCATATGGATGGTATATGCATGAGTGTATTCGATTCATTTGTTTTCATTGGCATGGGTTTTTCCTGGTTTGACAGTGGGTTTTAGCCTTTCCTTGCCATTTCCGGATAGCCATGGTGTGATTGGATTCATTCTTGGTTGAGTTTTGGATTGTCAGAAGGTTTTGGATCCAGGTGAGGTGGTCTCAGGAAAATCCCAAGGGTTGGGTGTGGAGATGGTTTTCTCTAGGAAGCCCTCAACAGGTGGGTGGACATAGGAAAATTCCATAAGGGATGGTGAAGGAATTCTGAGGCATCCAATATTGGTTTTGTGATCTCGAGACTGATCTAGGTGAGGTCATGGTAGGGTGAGGGTGGAGGCAGTTTAACCTCTAGATTCACTTGGTTGTTTATGTTTTGGTTTTCCCATGATATCCCACATTCATGCTTAGAATTTGGCATGGGGGTGATTGGCTAAAAGAATGATTTGTTTCAACTCAATATATGGTCGAGTGGTACATGGAATTCCATGAATTGTTTGGTTTTTGCATATGAATGATACGATATATTTCCCTTGTAACTCATGAATAATTATACTTTTTATTATGTGGCTTTAATGGTTATTCTATAATTGTTATGTATCTAGTTATACACTAGTTATAAGCATGGATTTATGATAGATTCAAGTTATGGATCTTATCATGTTTTTATTTGTAAAGGACTAGTTGATGAATGCATGACCTAATAGATGTTATTATAACTATTGTGAGAGGTAATTAGACCTTGTCGGTGTTTCTTAGATAAGTTTTAGATATCTATGTTAAGATAATCATTCATGACATGTAGATCTCATGTTTACTATGTTTTTGGCAAAATGACTATCATGGTTAGATCCGGTTAGGTTAAGTGCTTGATTAATTTTTGTGTTAAAGGCTTTGTCTTGTGTCATTTATCATTCTGGAAATTTGTGTCAAGTTATGGGTGATGGTATGGAGACTAGCCCTAAAAAAGTGGCTCAAATCTCGTTGTCACAGGCACAAAACTAGCTGAAAAATACTATAGTTTCTCCCTTGTGGGAATCATGCATTTGAATGGAGGGTTATAATCAAAATGAGGCAGTGTTGTGCCAACATATGGAAGTCTAGATCAGTGTAAAGGAAAGTTAAATTACGTTTTGGACACCTGGAAGGTTGGTTTATCCCTTGGGGGTCATGTAGCACCTGAGGAATGTTAGTAAGGTATTGTTTTCTCGACTCCATTTCCTTAAGGCTATCTAGGAGGTTGAGTCATGTCATAGTAGCCATCAGCTCAAGTTTACCTAGGCAACCTAGTTAAAGTGGGTAGATAGGGGAGGAGGCATTAAAAAAGGCTATCCATTTATATCTCTGAATACGAAACGTTGAACACTTATCTGTGTTTGACCATGAGCTTTGTCAAACTATGCACTAGTTATGATGGTTGTGGTCTATGTTTAAATGAAGTGTAAATGGTATGGATGTTCGGTGCATTGATAAATTGTGAGCGCTAGAATTTGCATTAAATCTTGTACTTGTGAGTATATTGTAGCGAAAGCGTGGTGAGTCTCATACCTACTGGTATTGTATGGTGTGTTAACCTTTTTTCTTTTAAATATCGTGTGTTCCTGATCCGTTTTCTTTAAATCCTTCATGTTGTGTTTTTTGTATGTTAAAAAAAATGGTTGTATGGTATAATGTGATATTGTTGGTACGATGCATTTCTTTACATGAAGGCATATGTTGATGTGTGAAGGTCGATTTATATGTGTGTTGGGTTTTCAAAAGGAGTCGTATGGTCATCCTTATGATTAATGAGTGTTTGATTATAATGGATTAATAAGAGTAATAATATATTATATGGAGTGATAATATATTATTTGTAATGGAATAATAAAAGTGAACGTGACATATGAAATTTGTTGAGAATTTTTTACATGGTATAAAAACACATATATGGGGTATATGGAAGGCATATAACATATATTTGATGAATGAAGGTTTATATACTCACATTAAACTATTGATTTTGTATAGTGAAGAGTGAAATTGATAGTGAGGTTTTTAAATAAGTTTTGTAGAAGGAAAAAGTATCCTCATAATTGACCCCTTCCTTCTATGCAATTTCTTTTGCCAAAAGCATGGTTTTATACTGGTCAAGTGATCCATCTTATTTATATGTGTTCATGAAGAACCACTTGCAGCCAATTGGTTTGAAAATCAATAGAGAGTACTCTTTTTTGATGATGCATTCACTAATCTCCATTGTGGGAGTAGTTCTCTCTAGAAAATATAACTATTATGAGAGGTCCAGAAAGATAAGTTCTTGAATGTTTCAAAAGAATCATATTTGTTCTTCAATAAATAAACTAAACACATTCTAGTGCAGGCATAAATAAATGTCATAATATATTTATTATCATTTGTAGAAGGAATAAGCATTGCCAGCCACACAAATAAGAATGATTGAGTTCAATTTTTCTATGTTCTATGGAATGAGAATCATGAAATGACAGTTTTTTACGCTTTCCTAAGATACAAGAATCACATTGCTTAAGTTTCTTAGGAATTGTATGAAAAATAGTAACACTATATTTCTTCAACAAATGAAGGTTTTCATAATTCAAGTGTCAAAATATAGCATGCCATAAAAGACTTGATGGAAGTGTACCTTCATCATAATGAGAACTATATGAAAAGCTATGCGCGTAAGCAAAGGTTCCTTGCAACTTCAAAAGTATTTCTTTTTCTATCCTAGTCATGATAAGTGAGTGGTATGATACTTTTATGACATCTACCTTTCCATCAAATATGTGAATGGAGTGTCCTTGCTGGTGGATGTGGACCAAAGAGAAAAATTTCCTCCTCAACTCCGGTAGGTATTGAACATCATGTAGAATAAAGTATGGAAGACCACGAAATTTGAGCTTCATGGTGCCAAGCCCTGATGGCTTGAGTTTTGACTTGCCTGTGAATTAGATTACTCCATCAACATTGTTAGTGAACCCTTCAAATAAATATCTTCTAAAAGTTATGTGGCAAGTTTCTCATGAATCAAGCAACCAAATATTTTTTCCATGAAGCAAGTGAAGCATTGTATAAGTCTTCAATTACTCCAATGATGCAATGTGCCACAACATAATGAGAGGGCTCAGGTGCTTTTCCTTTCCCCTTACCAGGTTTTTTACCTTTTTATTCATTTATTTCCTACTCGATTTTTTCCTAAGGCAGCTTACATGTGGAAGCATCGTGTCTATTTCTATTGCATCGTATACAATGAAGATCAGACCTTTCTCCTTGGAAATGTTTTCCCCCCTACCTATAAAATTCATCTTTCAATGACCTCTTCTGCTACCTCTTTCTCTAGAAGAATCCTATGGATGATTCTTCTCTTTCTATTCAAGGCACATAAATTCTTCAGGACACTAAGGAGTTTTCTTCTTCCCAAAATCCTTCTCTCTTTCAATAAACTTCTTCGAAAGGGATTCAAAGGAAATCTCCTTAATTTTTCCACTTGCTTGCAATGACACAAGATAATGTGAATAAGTGGGATATAGTTCCTTGAAATAAGCACTGAGAGGAACATCTATTTCAAAACCAATGTCTTTCATGTCATGCATAATCGATCTTATTTTTTATGCTAAGGAAAGAAGCTCATCATTTTTCAACTCTAGATTGAACAACTTGATCATCAATTGAACATCTTCAAGTTGAAAGTGTGAGTCATAAAATTCCTTCGACTTCATTAAAGCCTCAAAATCATTTGAAAATGGATAAATATGACGACTCACCTCTTCATTTACAAATGTTGCAATCAAGGAATGGGCCCTTATTGTTCTTGTTTTCCCAAATGGAAAGCTCCTTGTTTGAAGTAGGATTTGTAGGTCCATTGCCTCCTTCTCCTTCGAAAATTCCTTTTCGCAACTCATTAAAAATAAAAGTGTGTTTTATCTTCCTGGATCACTCATGATAGTTCTCTTTTCTAGAGAAAATTACACCCATAAAAGAGATTAGTGAATTCATCTTCAAAAAATATTATGTGCTTTTGATTTCCAAACCAATTGGCTGCAAGTAGGTCTTCAAGAACAAGTATAAAGTAGATGGCTCACTTGAAAAGAATAAATCCAGGCTTGTGGAAAAAGTTTTTACACAGAAGGAAGGGGTCAATTATGAGGAGACTTTTTCCCCCATAGTAAAATGGGCTACCATCAGAACACTCTTTTCCTTGGTAGTGTAGAACAGTTGGAAAGACCAAACTACTTTCTTGAATGGAGATATGAAAGAGAATGTTTTTATGTCCCAACCAGAAGGATTTTTTTGTGAAGGGTTAGGAACAAAAAGTACGCAAGATTGTAAAAACCTTGTATGGCCTCAAGAAAGCACCAAGATCCTAGTACAAGAACTTGACTAAGAATATTTTGAAACTCGATTTAAAACACTATGATCTTGATGATGCAACTGTGTTTATCAAGAAAGTTATAAAAAAATGGTATATCTTGTGGTGTATGTAGACGATCTCTCGGTGAAAAGGAACAATGATAATTGAATTTCATCCATAAATAAAGAACAAAGGAAAGGTTTTGAAATGATAAATTTGGGCTATGTTCAATACTATATTGGTATTGAAGTAACCCAACATCTGAAGTTTACACTCTTCTCTAAGAATAAGTACATTAGAGATAAGTGGAACATGTTTGGCATGGTTGAGTGAAATTCTTTGAATACTCCAATGGAACAAAATTTAAATCTCACATCCATAGAAGGAAAATAATTTTAGGATGCAAAAAAGTACAAACAACTCATAGGAAGTCTCAAATACCTGACTACTACCAAAATAAATATTTAATTTGTTGTTGGAATCCTCTCCAATTTTATGCAAAATCCTTGTGAGGGTCATTGGTCTGCTACAAAAAGAGTTCTAAAGTACTTGAAGGGAACTCAAGACTTTGGACTCAAGTATACACAAGTGGTGACTTTATATTGATTGGATACTCTGATTCATATTTTGATGGAGATAAAGAAACTGGAGTATCTAATTCAGGTTATGTTATGATTCTTGGATCAGGATTTGTCTCCTGGAGGTCATACAAACAATCACTTCCAGTAGATTCCAAAAATGAGGAAAAATATGTGGGAGCAGCTGAAGAAATGAAGGAATTTGTGTGGCTTAAGAAAACTCTGGAATATTTGGAAAAAAAACAAGTGCATTCCACTCCTCTTTTGATTGATAAAACTTTTTCAATAAAGTTGGACAAGAACCAAAAGTTCCATGATTTAACCAAGAACACAAAGTATCATGTAATTCGACATCATGTTGAGGCCAAGACTTTCCACCTACAACTTTGTTCCACAAATGAGCATATTGTAAGCATCTTCACCAAATCACTTGGAAGAGAAAAGTTTGAAAGATTCAAAGTGATGCTTGGACTCACCAACACCCCTTGAGATTAGGGGGGTTATATTGACGGCCTTATCCGAAAATATTGGGATTATTGTAAATAATGTAAATATTGTAAATAGTTCAATTATAATTTGGAGAAAACCAAGAGACCTTGGAATTGGAATCCCAAGAGTCTATCCACTCATGTATATATATATTTATGATTCAGTTAATTCAATAACAACTTAAGTCGTGGAGTTACTCACCTGGCTTGAAAACTGGATTCACTTGTATATGCTACCCTATAGTATCATCAACTGTATTAAATAGATCATGGCCAAATTATTAGGGGCAGGTACCAGAGGAATTAAAAAATTATATTTGATGCATTTGGATGCAATAACACAAGACAGAGAACACAAGGGTTGGGGGCTCAAGGATATCAAAATATTTGGCTAGGCACTTCTTATTAAGAGATTTTGGTGGGATTTAATGGGGAAGGGAATTTGGCAGGATATTATAAAAGGAAAATACATGAAAAATATGTCATTATCCCAATGTTTCAGATTAGGATATGACATGTCACCAAAGGGGTCACACATTTGGAATGGTTTCCACAAAATCAACTCTTGGATTTTTAAAAATATGAGCTGGTATTTTGCTACAATAAATCATATACTCATTGGCATTGACCCTATTCCTAGTATGAGTAATTACTATTTACCTCAGGACATTTTAAATAATTTTCATGCTCTTGGTTTCTTTTTTCTATCATAAGTCATTTTGGATACACCAACAATGATATCTGGTCTCGATTGGAAATCAACGGAGGAAACTAGGCTCCATGATCAATTGGCAGAAATATGGGAGATATATACCCACAATGTTTACCCACAATATTAAGATGGCTAGTATTTATTTACACAAGAGATAAGACAGACTATGCTAGAATGGTAACTTGAAAAATGAAAACTTTATTGTTGTTGAGACATATTCCTTCATATACCATGATTTACACCTCAAGGTTCCTAAAAGTTTGTATACTAATGTATGGTGTCGAAATATTCCAACAAATTTGATTATATTCGGATGGCTAACATGGAAGAATAATATACTCATTGTCGACAACATAATAAAACTTGGGATACATAGTCCAAATTGTTGTTTAATATGCAAGGGGGTGGAGAAGGACATCACACATCTAATTTTGCAATGCACGGACACAAATTTCATATGGTATGGAGTTACAAAGTCCCTTATAATACTATATAATGAATATTTTCATTCAATAGTGGATTGTTTTTCATGGTGGATACACAGGAACCGATACTATAGAACTATTCCCTTGTTCATGACATAGGGAATATGGTGAGCTCGTAATGACCAGATCTTTGAAGTCTTTCCTCTCGAGAGAGGTAAGGTTGTATCCTGGATTTTTACTCATTTTTGAGAATATGGTAAAAACGTGAGTGATTCCAATCCTAACAAGAACCTAGAGAACCATATCTATCTGGTATTCCATACTGTTTTTTTTGCAATTCAACAAAAGATAATAGATGTGGTTGTGGCGCAACTTTTTTATTGGATTCATCCCAATAGCTAAATGTTTATTGGAGTGTAGGAAATGGGACCAACACTCGTGCATAATTTATTTATCTATGGGTTCGAATGTACTTTGCTAAGAGGATGGAACTGGCACACATCAATATCCTAGGAGATGCAAAAGTTGCGATAGATTGGATGAATGGTCAGGAAAAAATTAGTATTCTAAATCTAATAAATTGGATGGACCCTATTGAAAACATGAAGGTATCCTTCTCCGGTATCACTATCAAACACATCTTCATAGAATTAAATTCTACTACAGACTCCCTATCCAAAATAGGTATTAGTGCAGAACTGGGTTCTTTCTACTACAAAATCCTCAAAAAGGGAGAGCTCCAGGAAGAAGGCGCGCTATAGTTTGGATAAGCTTTAGGAAGATGTACTTATTCTACAATATTTATTTGTTTTATTTTTATATAATTGACTAGATAATTTTTTTCTCTGCAAGAAATGGAATTGAACAAGATTAGAACTTCCATAATATGATTTTTCACCATTAAAACTTTTATAACATTGTCTCAATATTGAGATATGATCCCTATGATTAGTGTACTATGTTTAAGATAGTGTTATTATTTGGGAAGGAACTTTATGATAATTATAATCCATATTAGCTTTATCTACATCATGTACTAGTACTTTCATATTAATGGAAAGATCAACATTTTTTTTCATATATATATATATATATATATATATTAAATTAAATTAAATTAAATTAAATTGATGAATTAAGTTCACTAATGTGATGTTAAGGTAGTTGAATTGATACGAATTACAATATTAAATACATTGCATCTCATGAAGTGCATCTCCTTCAATTATTATGGAAAGGAAAGAATCAAATATTGAAGGTACCGCGATCTAAGTGCATCTCCTTCAATTATCATGGAAAGGAAAGAATCTAATATTGAAGGTACCGTGATCTGAATATTATTTTAAGTAGTATGGACAATCGAAACAAAATAAAAGAAATAATGCATCTCCTTCAATTATTATGGAAAGGAAAGAATCAAATATTGAAGGTACCGTGATCTAAGTGCATCTCCTTCAATTATTATGGAAAGGAAAGAATCTAATATTGAAGGTACCGTGATCTGAATATTATTTTAAGTAGTATGGACAATTGAAACAAAATAAAAGAAATAAAGTAACAAAGGGATTGTAAAATAAGAGTGCAAAGGAGGAAAATAAATCTTCAATAATCATGTAAATATAAATTTAATTAATTATAAAATGTTAAGTTACAATGTAAATGATTTCTATAAATGGGGTTGACTCGATATAATAGGAGAAAATAAAATATATATATTTTTAATCATAAAATATGAATGTGTGGTAGGATAGTTTAGTCTTTGTTATTTGAGTTAAAAATTAAGTTTTTCAAAAAAATGTATATAAGATTATTGTGTCTAAAATAATTTAGAATTATTTGACTAATTTGTTAAATTTTATTTTGAGTTATAATTAATAGGAATTTGGAATAGTTAGGGGGATGGATATTGTAAGAAGATTAAAAATATGAAATGGGTATGTGTTAATCACTACATAAAATGTTTTTAACATATTGTTTTCCCTATTTATTTTTCAAATTTAAACATTATAATGGTCAACATAAAAATGGATTTCTATAGTCTTGCCTTGGCAGGGACTAAGAAATTCATATTTGAAGTGGTGAAATTAATTTCCTATCATGATCAATGTGATGTAAAGATGTTGTGAATATTTGAGGTTTGAGGTACAAATCCCCTAATTTACGATGTAGATTGTGAGTGCTATAATCCTTTCTTAGAAATAAATAATAAAACATAATATACAACAATTTTTTTTTATATCAATTACTACAAGAACTATTAAAAGATGAAACAGAATCTCAAAACACAAAAAAACCAAAAAAAAAAACTAAAATTCAATAACAAATTTATGACTCTATTGTAGCGACTACAATAACCCCCAAATTTTTGACACTTTATAATTTGAAGCCTCCCTATCATGAAATAATATGAAGAAGCATGACAATGGTTATCCTAAATATTTTTTTCCTTAAGGTTCTTCTAAGTCTTCTTCCACTTTAATTCTACCCAAATAGTATTGTCGCAAAATTTTGCAGTTTAGTGCATCATAGACTTGCATTATAGATATGTGATTAGGTCAAAATTGAAAAACCATTTATCATGATATGTTACCAATCACACATGATCGTGTTTACATAGAACAACAATAATTATCTCCTCTCTACAATAACAATGTGCGACTAAATAAATCCTCCCACAAAAAAAAATTGTGATACCACAAAATAATTTGTGATAATGCAACTAGAAGCTCAATTTGTGATAATTGGACTCCACCACACCACTCACCGTTGGTTGCAAATGTTTCCATGATAGCCCCAAATTTCGTGCACGTGTGGTTGATATTACATAAATGGATCCCTTTCCCCAACTCATTATTCAATTTCTTTGTTGCTTTGAGCTCCCAACTACTCAACACAAAATAACCTTTGTCTGCCACAATCTACCTCTGTGAGTTGTGACTGTGACTAGCACTAGAACCTAGGTTAGTATCAAATTCTCCTTATTCATTATGTGATTGCAATTCGTCTTTTCCATTTTCTATCGTTTGAGCCACCCCAACATTTCTCCTTCTCGGCGCTTTGTCTCCCTTGGGATAATAACTATATAAAAATCATTAGCCTTTACATTTAGCCATAAGCCATCTCTCCCTACAAACTATTTTAATGAAAATTACCTTGATCCTTCCCTTCCCTGCGAGCACCCAAAGTCTCAAGACTTAGAACTTGGCCTCACCCCGCCTTACCACATTGGGAAAATTTAGGGCAGTATCCTCACCCTCATTCACCTAATCCTTTCTTTTTCGATTAATCATTTCTCCTACCTCATCGAATTTTATATCTACAAGTTATGATTGTGAGCTTATTGCAGGTCGATATCGTAGATCATAGTCTAACCTCGTCTCCTATCTATCCTTGTGATATGTAACTTGAACCAATCCACGATCCCTTCTTGCGATTTTCCACTACAACCCATATACCTCATGATTTTGTCATATGTGATTAATTTGCTTTCTATATGCTTTCATGATCTGCAACCAAAGCCAATTTCATTCTATCTTTCAAACCTATAACTACCCTTATCGTTATTTTTTTTTTCAATTTGCGACCAAAACTAATCACCCTCTGACCTCATAAATTGTGACTTAGCTTTAAAAGATAATTTATCTTGTGGTTTTCCTAACATTTTTAGTTGCCATGAACATATTGGAAATATCAAGTACCATTGATATTGATTGTTTCAGTATTTCATCATCTACCAGTGAAATAGATCTAGCAACCAGAAGGAGATTCAGAAAGGAGATAACAGAAATCAATATTGAGGGAGCTGTGGAAGGTCTCCTCAACAAAGTACATGTATATAAGGACACTGCCTACTATCTAAACAAAGAGGTGTGGATAACCTGGGTAGAAATATATCAATTTTTTTCTAGAAAGGAGGTGCCATAAGATAAAGAGGAACGTCAAGTGTACATCAATGTTAAGAAGTCATGGTTCCACAAGTCCGCATCACATTGGTTTTTTTCCCGTGTGTGAAGAAAATTTAGTGGATCATCCAACAAATAGATGAAAATGACACAATATTCAAGAACGTTCATAGTGAACCTGTAGAATATTATACAAATTCTAATATAATTGAGTATTATAGGTTGCCTAAACATAACATAATCCTTAATACAAAATGGTTTTCTAGCTTCACTAAACCAACCAAGGACATCTTGAAATATTGGTGGCAAGACCAAGTAAGTTCAAGAGGAAAGTTGATGGAATTTACAAGACAAAGTCACTTAGAAAGATATACTAAATGCTAGTAGGCATATGTTGCAAAATGTATGCAAAACAAGATGCAAAGCATTTTGAGGAAATTTGGGTTCCCATGATCTAGGCATGTGCAACAGATAGAACCATTTTCAATTACACAGATATATTGGCTTCATATATTCAAATAAATATTAAAAGGGACAATAATACCTCTCAGAAAGAGAACTCAAAATTTTACATGGCATCATACTTGTTGGATGCATTATGTGCCAAATGTGAGTTCGAGGGGTTGGGATGGAGATGGATTTTCAATTAGGAAATTCCACATGTAGATATCTATTATAGAAATTTATGGGACATAGGATACAAAGGTATGTATGATCAAATTTTTGAACACTTCATTTCAACAATATATTAGAAAATTTTTAACACAGAACCTCCCTATAAGTTGGATAGAGTCAGAGAATATTTCAGGATATTGCATATTGCTTTACTCCTAGAGATTCCACGTACATCAAGGTATTTGCTACATACAAGCCCCCTCATCAATTACCTACATTTTTCACTAAGAAAGTGGTACTACAAGAAGTGGTGTGTCATCTTACTACAGGTTTAACAAGCTTATTGGTGAAATACAACAAAGCTCCACGACTGATGTTTCCTTTGTATATTAGGGCCTATTGTGTTAAAAATTTCAAGGATGCAGAGGTAGAAGATAAATATTTAGAATAATTCATGTTTGGTGAGCTATGTTATCACATGTGTTATCACCAAATTGTGCTTGATTGGCTGCTTATCAAAAAATTCAGTGTAACTATTTCAAACCACTTCTAACTGAAGCTTAGCCTCTTCAGTTTGAGAGGGATCTCTCAAGGGGGGTTTTATGATATTGAATAATGATAGTACTAGATGGCTAACTCTATGGAAATTGTAACTTGTTTTTTATGATTGCAGGTTGAAAAGAATGCAAACTTGCTACCATTGGGCTTATGGAGTCAACAATTTGTATTTTCAGTGACAAAGGTTCTTCAACATGGAAGCTGAGGCAGATAGAGGTCTTTAACAGAGGCAATTCATACATAAAACATAGGAAAACACAATCATTTCATCACTAAAGGAAATCAGAGCATAAAATTATGAATTCTGAGTAATAGAGATGAAATATACTGCAAGTGGTAAAACATAACAATATAGATCAATAAGACATCAAAAGCCTCATGAGATTCTCATGTCTTTCAAGAAGAATGTCACTTTGTATTACTAATATTTGTCAAAAGCATACAAGCAGTAGTTTGGTGCAAATGTTCTCCAACCCTTTACTACTTCGATGCTTTTTCTTTAAATATGCACTTTTTACAACAAGGATGATCTGCCTGGTGGCTAGATCATCGAATTATCCTATCACACCTTTCATAACTGAAATACATAACTTCTAACAGAAAACTAACAGCTACACCTAAAAGAAACCATCTCCTAGTAGGACTCTAACTCCTATTTATTACATTTCTCTTATCCTATCTGGGAAACATTTACATGATGGTTAAAAAAAAAATATCACATGCTTCAGAGACACATGACCAAATTCACCTCCACTTGACATATTTAAAACATCCCTAGATTTGTGGAGCATGAACCTGTTTTTTAGGAAAAGATGATCCTTATCTTCAACACTATTTTGGCTGATGACCTGTCTTCATGGCACTCCCTTTGACTCATAAATATATGATAAAAAGCTCCATTTACACGTTGGAGGTCTCCAGCTGGCTAAAACTACCTTTAAGATGTTCAAAATCCTTCAATAATTTCTCACTATGAAAACATGATAGTTTCGTAGCGAGTTTTGGTAGCGTGGAAAAAGTAGCTTTTGCATCCATTTACTTCACTCGTTTGTTGTTCCATAATGTTAATCAAGTCATGACACCTTACCACCATGAATCCCCCTCCTTGAAACCTGTAAAAACTAACTTTAAAAGCAAAAAGGCTGCTACAGGTTTTTTTGTAGCGTATTCTTGGCTTTAAGCCTGAGGTACGCTACGAAACTGTGTAAAAACCCAGAAATTTCCCCTTTCAAAACTGTCTTCAAAAACTGACCTCCAACTGCACAAATTTGATTTTATACATGTTGTGGACCTCTTAAGGCATATCTCATCTCATCCTACTGCTCATGTGGTGTTTCCTCTTCATTTATGATCAATTGACTTATAAGCTCTTCCACCACAATCATTTTCAAACCTTTCTTTTCCAACTCTTCATGAATCAGTTCCAATTGCTCTTGAAGATCTTTCACTTGGTCCTTCAATGTCCTATTCTTGGATTGCAAGTGCAGGTTTACCTTTTTGATGTGCTTGACCTGTCTTCTTAGTGGCTGAGTCCACTTTATCAGTTTTTTTGTATTGTCCAAGGTCTTTGAAACACTTGTGACTTGATCTTCCCAGATCTTCCTCATTTGTTCAAACTGAACCCTTTCTGCTCTATGCTTCTTTGACTCTTTCCTTAAAACTGATATCTCTTCACCTACCTCTTTTAACTGCTCCTTAAGGGTTTCAACTTCTAATTTTTTAGTGATTTTCTCTTTACCCTTCTTTTGTTTGATAACCAGCTCTTCTTTTGCAGGTGAGGAGAGGTCTATGATACTTGGTGGTGGCTGAGAAGTTTCACTGACCTTCTGAGTCTCTTTGCTGCTTTCCATGACCTTTATTGAATGTCTGGTCATTTGATTTCTAGGTTGAAACATGAAACCAGGATCATCATCTGCAAACTCTAACTTTTTATCTGTCTTGCCTTTCTTTAGCTTTCTTCCCCCATCTTCAACATCTTCAGCTTGGACAATGGGATTTTATTCAATATCAATTGCATGCAAGATGTCCTCTAAGTTACACTTAACCACTGTTTGGCTCCTAGTAACTCTCTTGTTGCCATGTTTGCTAATTTTTGAATTATGTTTTGCAAGTGTAGCTTTGGGTGTGTCAATCTTCTGCAAAGGCTCTGTCTCCATGCTCACTAGTTCTAACTGCTTTGCCACTGTTGGTGATGAAATATCTCTAGGTTTGGGAAATATTTTAGGAGTGAAAACATCTACTTCAAAACCACTCATGAATAGAAAGGATGTCCAATCTTTTCCTAATCTCTTCAACTCCTCTAACACCAACAACTTAATCAAACCATGATGAAAGGAAGAGGTTTCATTTCCTTCTGTTTTAACTTGAACCTTATCTAAAATTTTAGTTAGACTTTTGTATAAATAAAAGGGAAAGTCAAGGGACCTCTTACCCAAAAAATGCAGTAGAAGCCTAAGGTGGTAGGAGTAGACCATGTGAAACCTTCCTTAACAAGTGAAGTACTTCTGAATAATCATCAACAGCTTTGAATAATTTTCCTTCATGTAACTCCTTGGGATAGCATTTGTGAGATCAATTTCACTATGCTCTCGCTTGATGAACTCTTTTCAATCCTGCATGGTGAATTTTATTCCTTTAAACCATTTCTCCCCTCCTCTAGGGATTCATGTTACTGTTGAAATGTTTTCTAGTGTTACTATGAGGTTTAGCATTCCCACCTTTGAAGTTGTTCCATTGAAACTATTAGAAAACTCCTTGGAAACCCGCAGATGACAGCCTTGCAATCTGTGGTAGTGACCGCCTATGTTGGTTTTCTTCCTTGCAACCATGGTGATTTTATATCTTCTAAGCCTCGCTTGATTAATGACACCTGCAACCTTTGAAAATTCCAGCAACCTGCTTGGCTCGATGAAGAAGCTCTCCAGAAACCCAATAACATACAAGGATAAAGCAGAGAATGACAAAAATACTCAATTGGGTAATGGTTTATGGTTTTGATGACAACTCATGCCTTAATCATGACTCATGCATGCTAAAAATGGTAATGATGACCTCATACATGACCTTGTAATTTTGAAATAACCCTAATAGACTTGAATGACATCCACCCTAACTCCTCTTATCATGAACTGACACTTTGCATCAGATTTGACAAGATATACATTATTTTTTTTTTTTGTAGAGTAGCTAGTTCATTTTCTGACAGTTTTGCTACGAAACTATTAGGCAGTTTCATAGCGAAAACTGTTATTTCACAGTGTAAAACACTACGAAAAGAGGTAAAATTGGCTAAAGTGTCCTTTTCAAATTTAAATGCTTAGGAAATGAAAAATTACAACAAATTATGACTGATGGGACATGACATGACCTGAATGGAGGTGAATTGAGATAAAATGGAGGTGGTCTTGAAATTTAGGATAGGTTAAATATGTAAAAATAAAATTTTCCTATACTAACTTGAGACCTTTGATAAATGAATTGCATGACCATGTCAAGTAATTGTTTCACATTTTTCTGAGTGATAACAACATGTATGATCTAAATGGTATTTGCACCAAGGATTTCAAAGCAATGAATTATAGTTTGGTAGATGCTTCACTTTTTGATGAATATGAGGAGAAAGTAAAGAACTTATACAATGTTTCCAAATACTTGGAAGAATATCAAGGGATTGGTTACTCTTATCCTTTGGAAAACCCTGAACACTGAGATGGACACTAACTAGAGAGCATGGATTTAGAGGAGAGGAGAGTTTCAATAAAGAGAAAATAATAACAGGGGGCCAAGAAGGAAATATTGAAGAAACAAAGGATCGACTGGGAAGTTAAGAAGCAAGTTGAAGAGGAAGCTAGGAAAAATCAAGTTGAGGAGGAAACCGTAAAGAATCATGTTGAAGAAGAAGTGAGGAAAAGGTAAGAGGAAGAGGAGATGAAGAAAAAATAAGAATAAAAGCAAAAGAAATAAGCACTAAAGAAGAAGATACAAGAAAAAGTAAAGAAAAAGAATGAGGAAGAAAATAAAAATAAAAGAGAAGAATAAGATAAGAAGAAGAAGGAAGAGTAAATTAAAATAAAAGAAGAAGAAGAAGAAAAGTATAGAGATGAAGAGTTGTCCAAGTAACTCAAGGAGGAATTAATTGCCAAAGAACTATATGACAAAGAAGAAGAAGAAACTAGGTTGAATAACATGTAGTAGAAGAAATTATACCCTCCATGGATGTCCAACCTCCCAGACCTATTACTGGAGGGAACTTTCCAATTGATGAAATGGATGTTACCTTTGAGGAAGAACGGTGGATATTAGATCTCTCACACTTTAGATTCGATAAATTAAATATATATATATATATATATATATATAGAGGTGAATGAACTTAGCAAGATATTTGAAGAAACCCACATCAATTACCACTGAGAGGGTCATAGTGGTCGACACTATGGTCAATCCAGTTTCCATATATTTTGTAGGATCTACATTCTCTGTCAACACTACACCAAAAATAGAATGTTTGGTAGATGAATTAAGGGAGTTAAAAGATAATTTGGTAAGGGTCTAGTAAGAAAATGATAGGTTGTGTGTCGATAACCACATTCTGTCCAATGAAAGTTCCTAGAAATAAGAAATAATATTGGAGGAAATCAATATAGTAGAAGTTATTAGTAGGTTTTATGAATGAATGATCATCCTTCATAAAAAAATATCTCCACTATCAAAATTTCAAGGGAACCAAAAGGAAGAGGAGAACTGATAAAGATATCCTTCTCAGCTGTAGATTTCATCTTTGAATGGAGCAAAGAATATATAGATGCACCAACATGAATTGCAAGGAAATACATAATGCGCATTGATAGGGACAAGGCAAGAATTAGAATGTCAGTGAAATCACGTGAAAATTTGACCATAGATATGACTAGAACAATAAATACATATCAAAATAAACACAATGAATTTGAGGCCCTCGCTGAGGATTATAAAATACCCTCCATTGGTGTAGTAGGAGTAATAAGACCTTAAGTGGAAATTTGGAAGGTGCTATGAAACTAGCTCACAAAATAGAATAAAATAGAGATCAATGACTTAGAAATCAGCCTCTTCGAGGGGGAAACCTCCTTTACATTACATAAATGAATAATTCTTCGATGATTAAAATGAAAAAACCTCCTTTCTATATATAGGATAGCATGGGGTCACAAATATAATCCTAGCCGACCTAATAATAATAATGTAAGGGCACAAAAATAAAAATAGTGGTCTTTTATGGGGCACAATAATAACAATATGGGGACTACAGGGGTACAAAAATAACAATAAGGGGGCTACACTAAAAACAATAAGGGACTACACTAGTAATATAGGGACCTAACATGCCCCTCTCCTTCAAAAAAGTGTTGTCTTCAACGCTTGAGTAGTTTTGGATGCTTCTTATAAAATTCTCATCCTCCCATGTGGATATTCAGTGAGTAAGTTCTTCCACTTGATGAGATACTCTGAAATTGATTTATTCTGCAGTTATTGAGTTATTGTTTCCGTGACTGCTTGAGCTTCCAATATGGTTTTTCCTTCCTCATCAAGTTCTGGAAATATTGTTTGAACAAGAAGTTTGTCACCTATAACCTTCTTTAAGCATGAAACATGGAAAATTGGGTGCACTCGAGAAGAAGCAAGATCCAATTTGTATGACATAGTATCAATATTTTGCATCACCTTGTAAGGACCATAATACTTTGGCGATAATTTCTTATCCTTATTAGCTTGCTCGAGGGACATTTGTTTGTATGGTTGTAGCCATAAAAATACCCAGTCTCCTAAATCAAATTTTCTCTCGCTGCGATGTTGATCTGCTTATTGTTTCATTCGATTTTGTGCCAAATTTAGGTTATCCTTTAAGATTTGGAGAACTTGTTTTTGATACTCGATCTTCCACTACTTGAACCTTAGAAATTTTCTCTTAAATATGATGTGATGGATAGTGGATGATATCCATAAAATGCCATAAATGGGGTCATTTTTGTTGCAGTATGGAAGGAAGTGTTATACCACCATTCAGCTAGAGGTAACCACTTGACCCATTGTTTTTGTTTATAAGACAGAAAACAACGAAGATATCATTCCAAACATTTGTTCACTATCTCATTTTTCCCATCGGATTGAGGATGATAAGATGAACTATGAGCTAGTTGAGTACGCAAACAAGAAAATAATTCCGCTCAGTTTTCCCATCGGACTGAGGATGATAAGATGAGCTATGAGCTAGTTGAGTACCCAAATAAGAAAATAATTCCGTCCAAAAATTTCCAGTGAAAATGGGATCTCTATCTCTGTCACTTACAAAATCTTTGGGTTTCCATGTAGCTTTTGAATTTTTTCCATAAATGTGGTAGCAATTGTACTTGCTTTAAATGGATGAGATAATGCAAAAAAGTGTGCGTACTTGGTAAGTCTATCAACTACCACTATGATGACACTCTTTTGTTCGGACTTAATTAAACCTATAATAAAATCCATTGAAACCTCCTCCCAAGGTTGACTTGGAATGGATAAAGGTTGTAGCAGACCCGGGTTCTTAATTGTCTCAAATTTATTTTGCTGGAAAACCAAACATTCTACCACAAACTTTTGAATATCGTATTTAATGCCATCCCAAAAAAATTATTTCTTCACCCTATGGTAAGTTTTAAAAAATCCTGAGTGTCTTCCCAGGGGAGAGGTGTGCAATTCCAAAAGAATCTTTTGTTTTAGTTGGGAATTCTTGCAAATATATAAGCGATCTTTGTACCATAAGGAATCATTTTTCCAACTAAATGTATCAGATGTACTGGGATCTTGTTGCAACTTTTGAATGAGTGTCCACACTTCTTCATCATTCTTCCATTTCTCCCTTGCTTTGTTTATCCAATCTGGTTGGATAATAGAAATGGCATAAAGCAATGCCTCCACCTCCTCATCCTTTCTTGAGAGTGCATCTGCAACAACATTTAGCTTCCCTTTTTTGTAGATGATTTCAAGTTCATAACTTAACATCTTTGTGACCTATTTTTGCTACTCTTTTTAAGATGGTATTTGTTCCAAAAAGTATTTAAGACTATCATGATCAGTTTTTACCTTCAAGTGTCTTCCCATTAGGTAAGGTCTCCATTTATTTAGTGCATGTAGTATTGCCAACATTTCTTTCTCATAAATATATTTCTGTAAATACTTTCCTTTGATTGGATGGCTTTCAAAAGCAATGGGTCTTCCTTGCATTAAAACATCACCAATTCCATTTCTTGAGGCATCACATTCCACAATAAAGGTTTTTATGAAGTCTGAGTAGCTAAGACCAGGGCTTGGCACATTGTCTCTTTAAGATGTTCAAAGGCCTTACTTGCTTCATGATTTCATGAAAATGCATCTTTCTTCAATAATTTTGTTAGAGATTCTCCTATTATCCCATAATTCTTAACAAAATTGCGATAATACCCTATTAACCTGAGAAATACTCGTAACTTCTTTATGGTTATGGGGACTTTCCATTACTTAATGGCTTTAATTTTGTTAGGGTCTAACTTAACACCCTCCTGAGATACAATATGACCCAAATATTCCACCTCTTGTACTCCAAAGAAACATTTGGAGGTTTTTGCATATAATTGTTTCTCCTCCAATAGTTTGAGCACCCTATCAACATGTTGAACATGATCCTTCCAAGACCTATTATATATTAGTATATCATCAAAAAATACAATCAAAAATTTTCTAAGGAAGGGTTTGAAAATGGAATTCATCAACCTTGAAATGTAGAAGGTTCATTGGTAACACCAAAAGGAATGACCAAAAATTCACAATGACCCTCATGAGTTCGAAATTTTGTTTTCGAAATATCTTCAGTCTTCATTCTAATTTGATGATATCCTAAATGAAGATTCAACTTGGTAAAATAGCTTTCTCCATGTAATTCATCCAATAATTCATCAATCATAGGAATGCCAAATTTATATTTAATAGTGAGCTTATTGGGCTCCCTATAATCTATACACATGCGCCATGATCCATCCTTCTTGTGAACCAATACTACTGGAGTACAGAAAGAACTTTGACTAGGTTGAATTATACCAGCCTTTAACATTTCTGCAATCATACGTTCAATTTCGCTCTTTTGGACATACAGATATCTATAAGGCCTGATGTTTGGAGGAACACTTCCTGGAATCAAATGAATAGGATGATCATGATCATGAATAGGTGGGAGTCCTTTGGGAGTTTCAAACACCATGGAATGATTGTCCAAGTCTTTTTGGAGATCTGAAGAAATAGATTATTTTGTTGTTGGAACTTCTAGTGAGGATAAATGTGCAATTACGCTTATTTGTTCTTTCTTCAGAAGTTTTTTCATGACATTAGAGTTTATTATCTTTCCTAGTTTTCATGTGATACCTCGTAATTGAACTTCCTTTCCTTCCGAAAATAATTTCAAGAAAATTTCTTGAAAATTAAAAGCTACCATCTCCAAATATTGTAACCATTGTACTCCTTGTAGTGCCCTACTCTAGTTGACTGACAGTGATATGAATTTTAACATCATTTAGCCCTAAGACCCACACTCTATTCTTTGAGGACCTCAGGTTGAGGACCCGGACACATGACTCTATTATTAGTGGATGTGATGGTTATGTATATCTTTATTGATACTATGATGATGATAGATTTTATGGATAGATATGTTTTCTATTGATGGTATGATGATAATGCCTTTGATGGATATGTTAATTTACCATTGATGTTATGATTATGATAAACATGATGGATGTGTCCCATATGTAGCTACTTACGCTATTTTTGATTCAAAATAAACAATGATGTGAATGACTAGGTCATGATGATGTTTCTATTATGATAATGACTAACACTAAGAACTTTGTTACTGATGACTATTGAGTATGATAGGAAACCACCAGAGGCACTCGCATATCATGAGTGGATAACATCTGGTTTGATAGAAATTAATATTTTGTCTTTGAAATTCTAAGTTTAGTTTGGAACTTGTTATATATATTACATATACTCTGATGATATGTCAGTGGTTGCAGGAACATGTTAGTTTCTTGGCCAAATGATTCACATATGGGTGATGGGGTTGTACAACTGGATGGAACAACATGGGCGGGGTGGAATAGTGTTCCTGATCTCACCCACTAGCACTCCCACCATGACTTAGGCTGGAAAGGTCGAAATACCTTCGCCTTAAAGATCACGATGTCATGAGGGCAGGTCCCAAATTTGGTTCGCTCACGAGGATTTTCTGGGGGGCGTGCATTAAGGCGGATTCCTTGATCCCCAACACCATTAGTCTCACTATAGCAGGCAACATAAAAGATGATAGGGGTGTCTGGTGTTGCACATATAATTTCCCCTCGTAACCACTGGATGCTTGAAGGGCAAGTGGTGTGGCACCCTTGGAATTTCAAGAGAAATTCTTGAAGGGCACGACCGACTTGGCACCCTTGACATCAAAAATAAATTCTTAGGCATGTCACCCTTGGAACTTCAAATGGAAGTTCTTGAAGGGCATGACCAACTTGACACCCTCGACATCATTAAAGAAACTAATAAATATAATCAATATAGGAAAATCCAACTAATTCATATCAGGTGACATATGATGTTAGAACCAAAGGAATTAAATCAAGAATAAAACTTAGGTTAAGGGAGGAATAGGAAGAGAAAAAATATTTTACCGTGATAACTCTACCCTTTCCATGTTAAAACAAAATATTAAATACATAAGACTTAATTAGGCAAAAGGGGAAAGAGGGACATAGAGTTAAGTATAAATATTTATTAAAAACTTCATTAAGAGAAGAGGGTGGTGAATTAAAATAAGATTAATAAATTAAAATTTGAGAAATTTAGAGAACTTCCATGTGGCAAAAGCCAACATAAGAATATTCATCAAAAGGGAAAATTGAGGTAGTTAGGGGACCAAATCCGAGAATCATCAATTAACTTCAGTAATAAACACAAATTAAGGAGTAACAAGGGGTAATCAAGAGACAACTAGGAGAAGAAATAGGAAACCTTGCTGGGTTGAGGGAAATACTATTTTTAAATGAATAATTAAGTAAATTATTTTTAGAGAGTCTTGATGAGAGGGTGACACGTGGGTGGGTGAATAATTAGATTTTGGGGTAGTAAAAAAAATAATTATTTATGCATGAAATTCCAAGTGTCACCTATGAAGCCTTCTATAAAAGAAAGGGAAATGGAAGGGAAGAGGACCTTTTGTTAACCCTATTGTTGGATGGAGGAGATTATGTCATTTTGAGTGGTTACGAGCTATAGTTGAGTTTGGTGGGATAGAGTATTATAGAGAGGGGAATCTTGAGCCAAGAGGGGCTCATCTCTATCAGCTAGCACATTCCTTCGTTGTACAACCCCATTGCAGCTCGAGGGTCTGCGGGGAAGGAGAGTACCCAAGGAGTAGGCTGGGAAGTCAACCGGTGGGTCATTTCTTTCGGATTAAGCACAACAACATTCAGGCTTGGAGGTAGATGAAAACAAAGGAGCTCAAGTAGTGGCAAGTCAAGTTGATTCTCGTCTAAGGGTGAATGGTACATGTGTTAGTTATATTGTGTTTAAGTATGATGATTTCATTGTGCCTATAATCAAGTTAAATATATGTATGTGTTATGTAGTTAAATTTATGGACTTGTTATACGTGATTTAATCTTACTGAGTTTCAAAATTGTATGATTATGGTTTCATTTCCTAGTTATTGAAGAAAAAAAATGTAAAGCCTGGCACTCATCCAGTAAATTATAGGGTTGGTACCTACACTTGGTATCAGAGCAAAGGTTCCACCTCTAAGACCTATAGGCCCATAAAGTATTAAGGTTCCTTGTAAATTTTTGAGCCATGAGTTTTGTAGTCTTTGTGGACCTAGAAATCCTTAATAATTATGATGGAGGAGCTAGCCTTCATATGAAAATTTTGAAGAAACCAACTAACGTTCTAGTTAATAATAGTAAGATTGACGTATGTATCTTAAATCTTGTTTATGCTATTGTCTATTATAATGTTTTCAAGGCAACACTCCAATTTTGACATAGATCTAATATAATTTTGGTATCCACCATTATGGAAGCACATTACTTAGTTCTATTTTCATCAAGTACAATTTTTTTTTTCTTGTAGAATGTAGAAAAACACCTATTAGTTCTTTGGACAGTAGATATTCTTTTGACGCCTTGTATTTTCTAAAAGGAAAGAGTGTTTTTCATGTTCAATAAGAATGCTCATTCATTCAACTATTTGGGTTTGAAGGGAAGCCCTTTATGCTTCCAATTTATGTATTTGATAAGTTCATCCTATATAAATATGATGAAAATATAGGCACTCAGCCCATATATTTAACAAGAAGAGGAAGAAACAATTTATACTACCACCTATAAAATTTGGCCACCTAAGTATTAAAGGTATCACACATTTGAAGATAAAATAAAAATAAAGATCTCTAGCCTTTTCACAAGCAACAAAACTAAATCCCTCTCTCAAGCAACAACAATTTCCTGCACGTTTTTGAAATTTTGAACCTTTTACTTAAAGGATATTGTAGTCTCCAGATCCCATAACAGGCATCTTTCCTGATGCGCGTTCATCACGGATTTTTCTCTTGCCAACTAGTAGACTAGCTGCAAGGTAGAATAGGAGCACTGCACAGTCCTGAATGATGTTTCTACTAGATTCATTGCGGATCTCCTCAACCAAAATTTTCAGTGGATTTTTCTTGGGCGAGATTTTGAAAGTACCTTTATGCTTTTCGATTTCACCGTCGATGTTGATTAATGGCCCAGGGGAAGTCTCCAGTGAGACAGATGGAGGGTTTCACACCTCCCTTGACAAGAACCATCTGGATAGATACCGTAATACAATGCCTCATCGTATTAAAGAAGTGGAAGGCCCGAGTCCAAATACGGGAGTAGGCACCAAAAGAATTAAATCGATGTGTGTTAGGTTAGTATAATCACCAATTGGTGAATTTGTCGAGGGTTGCAACAGAATGAGATGTGGTGGTCTCTTTGTCGGAGAAGAGAGAGTTCGACATAGATGGAACCCTCTTTTTTGTTGCCCCGGAAAGCACTTTGGTGGGATGAGTCGGAGACAGGAGAACCTCGCCGCACCTACACGAATGGCAGAGATCAATGTGGAGGTCGGATGATGTGATGCCCTTTGAAATGGTGGGCAGCGGAGCCTTCTGCTCCGTTTCAAAGCCGTTCTCCGACGCTGCCTCCTTGGCGCCTACTAAAACCATGACGGAATTAGAGGGCGTGTCGAGCTGAGCGTTGGCTCGACAGAGAGGGCAAGTCGAATGCGAGTGGAGCCACATGTCGATACATTCAATGTGAAAGCTATGGTGGCATTTTGGGAGCAATCTCCCTTTCTCGTTCTCCTCGAATTCACACAAACAAACTGCACACTCGAGTGCAGCTTTGTTATTTTCCGGTTGATAGAGAAATGTGGGAATCGCTTCTATCGCCGACTTGCCAAGGCCGACTCTGTGCAACCTCGGAGAGTTCTGGTCACTGACAAATGCCAAATGACAACGTCAACAAGAACTCCGGCGGCTCCAGACATAGCGCGTGTAGATATGTAGCCCAAGAAAGTCTTGGGATATTGAAAACATCCTTCTGCATATCGTCTTGGCCATTGCTATTGTTGAATCGCTCGTAATTCTCACAAAACGAGGATCCACCATTCACAGAGACACAAGTACAAACCACCACCAAATTAAGTCCACTGCTAAAATCAAACAAATCTTGCATTAGTAGGAGCAGACTTTGGCATTCAATCATGTGTTCCGCACATTCAAGCATTACTAACAGTTTTCCGAACTATTAAAACTGCATATTCTCCGCTTCTCATCAACATCCCTCGGCGATTCATTGGGCGCTGATATCCAGACTTATGAAACCCTCTGCAATTTTATCCTCCACTGAGAGTTTCTCTGTTTCTAGATTTGTTTTGACAGAGGCTTACGCGAGATATGCGGGATGCTACATTGTCTTCTTAAAGACAATGACTAAACCTTCCAATTCAATCAGATTCATGTTCCCAATTTCATGCATATAACCCTAATCTCAATGTGTGGCACCAAATCTCACTCTCATTCCTCCCCTTCCATGTCTGTGGCCTGGGTTCTGTAGGTGGGTTGCTCTATTGTAGGGGGAACTCAATGGGTCATTGTCAATTGTGGTATGTAATCCCATCACAAAGCATTGGATGATCCTGCCCCCAATGATCAAGAAGAGGGTGGTTCCAATAGTGAGCACAGTGCTTAAGGGGAGTGAATATAAAGTCTTTGTAGCAGGGGATGATTTACTCCCTGATGGCCATAAGGATTTGAGTTCTAAAGTATATGACTCAAGTAATGGTCATTGGGCTCTCAGCGGATTGATACCCCCAGAAAGTGATCTCGAATTCGGTTCTGTCATCAGTAATGGTAACCTGCACTTCTTAACCGTTTCCCCATATGGTGCCCTTTCCTTCAATTTACAGGAAGGTGTTTGGACTAAAATTCAAGCCCCCATGCCCAAGAATATCACCATTCCCAACCTCGTAGAGTGTTCAGGAATAATTTTTATGGTAGGGGGCACTATGGAAAAGACCGTGTTTGACAGCATAAGGGTTTGGGAGCTCTGTGAAAACGCCATGGCTTTGAAGGAAGTCGCCAAAATGAAAAATAAGATTTTCGAGGAATTACACACAGAGGAGAACGAATTGTATTTCACTGCAGTTGGGCATGGGAATCTGATTTATTTTTCGATCTATAAAAGGCCTCAAATACTTGCATTCGATATGTCCACTAGATTATGGTTCTAGTTGCCCCCATCCCGTGACAGGGGCATTTGAAGGGAAACCTTTATTTTGTTACCCATTTAACCCTAATTTGTTCTTAGCTATTGACTCAAGGAATCATTTATGCTCTGTAAGTTCTACAGAATAATTGGCGTAGTTTGTAAGTGAGTTTTGGCTGTAAAACTGGATTTTCAATAGGTTTCACAAAGTGGCCTTGATCTTAAATATTGGCCATTTGGTTTGGAGATCTGTGTATTCAGAAGCTGAAGAGTATCTATAGCTTTCTTATGTACTTTCCTTTGTATTAACATAATTGCATTCACCTCAAAATAAAGCATTGAGTTTGGTTATGATTATTGTGACTGGTCTTCTAGCTTGGCAGCGGATAAAAGTAGTTTTTTTTATAATCAATCTAAGTAGTTTTTTTATAATCAATCTGATTTCTTTTAACAAAAGTAACAAGCAGTGTGAGATTTTACACTTTGATTGTCTTTTATCTGTGTAGCTCTTCAAGAGTGACTTGAATTGGGAAGTTTTTTTTTTTTTTTTTTCAATTTAATATAATTTCCTACTTCAGTACTGGGCAGATGTGATAAACTAGAAATCTCTTCACTTATGTAATGGTTCATAATTATGTCAAATGACGTTTTGGCATTTCTATGGTTATGTTGTTTGTTGATTACTAATGTAAATAACCTTTCCATTTAGTGAATGTAGTGAAAGGTAGAAAGATGGTTGCTTTTGAACACAGTTTATAAGTTCCACTCACCATGTGACATATCAGAGCTATGTTGTTTTTCTAGTATTAGTTTAGAATGTTAGTGTTAGTCTTGGAATAAGATTGCCAGCGTCCATTCATTCAGTTGTTGGAGCATACCATTTCTTGTTTGCTTCATAAATGCCTTGGTTTTTTATGGTTATATAATGGAGCAATTTGTTGGAAAGGTGAGACATTTTGGAAGTTTGGTTTGAAGAAAAATCCGGGAAGCATTTATAGGGGTTTTGAGAATGCCTTTGATTAGCTCTGAATTCATGTTGTAAGTGATATGACAGGGTGTTTACTATCATTAGAACTGAAAATATGTGTACCAACAGTTGTGATTTTTCTGATGAAATAGCACTTTATGTTAGGTCCAGAGAGCTTGTAAAAATTTCATTTTGGAATAACCACCACAGGAACACAATGGACACTTTCAGATCTATGAACAGTTTTTGTTATTGGCATGCATCCACTAAAGGGGGAATACTGTGAATAGCATGGAATTAAAGCAGATCAAAATTTTAATGTATCATTCTCATATATTTTATGTTCAAGGGAGGTCATAGAAAATTATACCATTTGAGGGTGGTGCTACACGCTTATGTCCATGCTACTTTTTGTGCTACACTCTTATGTCCTGTGCAGAGAGAATTATGCATGTAGCTGTCAAACAGGTACATGCATTTAGTTGGACTACTATATCAATGTGTTCTTGCTGACTATTCATTTTCTTTAAGCAGGCATTCATTTAGAATGTCAGCAGTTTGTCAAATCTCAAGCAACTCTTTGAGAGATTTACCCACCAGCATTGCTTTGGAAATATTTTTCAATGAGACGATAAAATGACATTCACACCCCTTTTAGGTTATGGTTATTTTCCAATTTTCTCACATTTATGATTTAACTAATTAAGTAATTTGTTTTATTTTAAGATAGCAACTTGAGAGGTTACGTTATTTCAAGCTAAATAGGAAATTTTATATCAGGATGTATTTATTCAAACATGGTGTGATCTTTCTGAACTTCATAATAGGGGACGACTGCATAGGGTATACCTAAAGGAACACAACTGCTCAACAAACTATTTTGCACACTTGAAATCTCATATAATACTAGATGCAAGAACAACCAGAATGATATGTGTTTTTCTATCCATCCTTTGAAAAGCATTGCACACATTAAATTCATAGAAAGCTATGGTATTTTTTATGCAGCCTATCAAAGAAACTTAGCATTGTAAATTTCAGAAATAAAATAATCATAGCTTTTTTGGGATATCTGTATTTAGTAAGAAAAAAATAAAAGACAATAAAAGCAGAATGGGTGCTAGAATCCCTTCAGGGGATATTTTGTGAATAGAGTTTGTGGGGGGCTTAAGAATTCAAATCTCCATATTGGCTAAATTCCTTGCAGGTGGACCAATTACGGCTGTCTGGAAGTATCAAGAGCACGACTATTCTGGCTAGTGAGTTGGAGTTTGTTTTTGGCTGATGGGTGGTTGCAAAACCAAGAGCACAGACCTTTGGTTGAATTGCAACAAGAGTTCCTCAATAGACTGATTTTGACTGTAAGGAACTCAATCATAACCTTCAGATTTAGGCTAAGGGAGTGGGTTGACAAAAAAATTCAAAAATACGGGGTTTAATTTTAGATTACATTGATGGATATATGATAATATATGCCAAATTTTAATCTTAAGAGAGACTTTAACTTGATTTGTGAGACAGGGGGCATGGTTTTTAATTTTGATGGGCTTATTTATGAAGATTTTGGGTAGCTCCTATTGTTTAAGCTCCAGTATGTATGAGAATTCTTTATTGTCCAAAGACTTTTGGAATGAAGAAATTTTCATTGCATCTGGTAATTCCTTGAGTAGGTTTTATTACAATCTCATACTCACCTTTTAGAGTAAAATATCCATTGATGCTCAGATTTATGTTGAAATGGATCTAGTTAAAACAATTCCAAGAACTTTATCTTTGAAAGTGTGTGTAACAACACAATTCCAAGATCTTTCTCTTTGAAATAGTATAATTATATTTTTCTCTAGGACGCACTCTACGTGAATTTTTTAATCAAATATAGAATATGTAACAAATATGGCCATCCAATCAGGTTGTGTACGATGACCATATCTCTGCAGCAAGCTTTGCAGTGTAGGAAAGTGATCTAATTATCTCCATCAAGGCTGATGATATCTCTACAGCAAGCTTTGCAGCGTAGGCAAGTGATCTAATCATCTTCATCAAGACTGATGACTAAGCCAAAGTAGTTGAAGTGGTAGCTAGAATAGTTAAGGTGAAGGCCACAACAATTCAAAATTTTATGAAGAGAATTGAGGATCCCAAAATATGAAGAATACTCCCTTGATGGTGATGGACTTCTACAATTCCGGGGAAGGATATATGTGCCACCGAATGAAGATATACGCCAGTTGATCTTGAATGAAGCACATCGTGCAGTATACATGGCACACCCTGGTGTTAAGAAGATGAGTACAGACCTGAAACCACTTTTCTTTTGGAAAGGAATGAAGAAGGACATTGTAAACTTTGTAGCAAGATGCTTAGAGTGTATGCGAGTAAAAGCTGAACACAGACATCCAGCAGGGTTATTGCAACCCCATGAGATACCAGAATCTAAATGGGAAGTTATATCAATGGACTTCATTGTGGGACTACCAATGACCTCAAGACGACATGATTCCATATTTGTAGTGGTGGACACATTGACCAAGAGTGCCCATTTTATACCAGTTAAGACTACATATAAGGCACCAGAGATAGCAAGAGTTTTATTGATGAGATTGTAAGATTACATCGAGTTCTGAGGAAGATCATATCAGATAGGGGAGCAATGTTTACAAGAAGGTTTTGGACCGATTTCCGAGAAGCCTTGGGAACCCAATTGAACTTCAGCACTGCATACCACCCTGAGACAGATGGTCAGACAAAGAGGACTAATCAAATCCTCAAAGAAATGCTACAAATGTATGTGATGGACCAACAAAAGAAATGGGAATAATTTTCACCTTTGGTGGATTTTGCTTACAATAACAGTTATCAAAGTTCCATCAAGATGGCACCATTTGAGTTCTTGTATGTAAGATCGTGTAGAACACCTCTTAGTTGTGATCGACTAGAGGATTGAGTATTAATAGGACCAGAAGTGGTGCAAGAGATGGAAGAAAAAATTACTATGATTAAAGGGAGGCTAAAAGAAGCAGCAAGATCGACAAAGGAGTTATGCTGACTCTCATCGAATAGAATGAAGTTACGAAGTAGGAGATAGAGTGTTCCTGAGAGTAAGGCCCCAAAAGAGCTCTATAAGATTTGGAAAGGGAGCAAAACTGTCTCCACGGTTTGTGGGACCTTTTGAGGTTTTAGAAAGGAAAGGACCGGTAGCATATAGAATTGAATTACCTCCATCCCTAGCACGTATTCATGATGTGTTTCATGTTTCTGTTTTGCGTCATTATATTTCAGATCCATCACATGTTATTCACTTAGGTCACTTGCAGGTTTCGGACAAGGGCAAGGTGGCGGTCGAACCAGTTCACATATTGGACCAACGAACTCTGCAGCTTAGATGATGATTATTGGACCAGTTTAAGGTCCAGTGGGACAATTACAGTCCTAGTTCAGCCACTTGGGAGGATGCCAAAGAGATGCATCACCGTTTTCCTTATCTATTCCAAGTACTTTAAGACAAAGTCCACTATTAATAGGGGGTGTATGTAGTGCCCTACTCTAGTTGACTTATAGTGATATGAATTTTAACATTATTTAGCCCTAAGACCCGCACTCTATTCTTTGAGGACCTGGACACATGACTCTATTATTAATGGATGTGATGGTTATGTATGTCTTTATTGATACTATGATGATGATAGATTTTATGGATAGATATGTTTTCTATTGATGTTACGATGATAATGCCTTTGATGGATATGTTAATTTACCATTGATGTTATGATTATGATAAACATGATGGATGTGTCCCATATGTAGCTGTTGGAACACCTAATCCTCTATGGGTAGGTGTGGAATGCGAAAAGTCACAATGGAGTCCAAGTGACCTTGGAATGTGAAACCAAGAGTCACACCATTGTACTATAAATGTACATCATGTATAATGGAAAAATAAGAAAGCCTCACGCTTATCTTTCATTGTGTGTTGAGTCTCTTGTGTGTGTGTGTTTATTCTTCTCATACACCGTGTGTGTGCTTAACATGGTGTTTAACATGGTATCAAAGCTGAGAATTTCATAACCAGCTCAACTTTGAGTGAGCCATTTGTGTTTATGGCCTGTGCATATCTGTAAAAATTGTTGGCATTTTTGCAGCATTTAGAGAGTTTTTGCAGCAGTGATTTTGTCGCATTCAGAAATTTTGTCTTGGAGAAGAGCAGCATTCAAAATCCATGGCAGCATTCAGAAATTGGTTTGGAGAAAAGCAGTATTGTGCATATCACATTCTGCAGGTTTTCTCACTGCACATTATTTTACAAATTCTGCCTATTAAATTCTGCATTTTGAGCTGCTGAAAAATATTTTAAAGAGGGTTTCTGAAGAAGTTTCTGGTTTTTATTAGAAAAATTTCTAAGTTTTTACTGGCGAAATTTTCTCTGCAATTTCTGAAATTTATTCTGCTGAAAAATTCCACTCTGCTGTATATTTGTGAAATTCTCCAATTCTGCTATAAAATCTGCATTTCTCCTATTATCCATCTACTCTACTCTGCTTTTTTAATTTTTTTTTTTTAAATAATAATAAATAAATTAAAATAAATTAAAAATTAAAAAAATCTCTGCAAGAGGCCTTTGGTTACCCGCCTGCCGGCTCTCTCTACCCGGCGCTCCCCTACACCCTAAACCCACCCGACTGCAACTCGCACGCACCCCCTAACTCCTCACCCCCTCACACGGTCGCACTCCCCCTCATTACCCACGCTCCCTCTCCTTTCTGACCCGCCCCTACTCGCTCTCGGCTGCCTACACTCTTGCGCACAAGCCCTAACCCTCACCCCTCTGCTCGCACATCCCACACCTCCTATCTGCTACCCCTCGGTCCATTCCCCCTCCCCCGCTCACACTCATCTCTCAACGCTCAACGCTCATAACCAGCGCTCCCCCACTACACTCAACCCCCCTTCCCTCGAGCTGTCCACTCGTGCTCCCACACCCAACCCTCGCATCCACTCATCGCAGGCCACCCTCCCTACGCCCCCGCCCCTCACACACAGCTCCCCCCTTATCACTCCATCCGCTCCCCCTCTACGCGCGAGCTCCCTCTCACCTGCAAACGCCTCTCCCATTCGCTCAACCCTTCCTCTCCTTCTACCTGACCCCCTCACTTGCAATCAACTCCCCTCCCCACATCTTACACTACCACCCCCTCTCCATTCAATACCACCCCCCCTACATAATCAATACCCCCCCATTTTTTTAAATTCACTCTTAATTTTTAAATTCCCCCTTCTCCTCAAACTCGGCCTTTGGGCCTTCCCAGTCCTATTTTCAAATTTTTTTCCAAAAATTTGTTTTTTATTTTTATTTAAAAAAAAAAAAAATCCCCTCCACCTTTTTTAAACAAATTTCCCTCTCCATTTTACATTAATCCCAAATAATTAAAAAAAGAAAAGAAAAAAAATTTCCATCCCCCTCCCTTTTAATTATTTCCCATTTCAATTAATCTTTTTTTTTAATTAATTTTTAATTAATTTAAAAAAAAAACAGCAGAGAGAGAGAGGAAGAGAAAATGACATGTGAGTAGATGGATTGAATACATAGTGAAAAGAGAAGTTTTACATTGTGATTTGTGGCATTGATAAAAGGTTGATTTTCTGAAGAATTTTACATGTGAAGACAAGTTTTCCATCATTTTTAAAACAACTATTTGAAGAAGAGAATTCAACTACCTCAAAGGCTTCTTGCATGTTGTTTTTGCTGCACATTCAAACAAATATTTTGCAGAGATGATGTATTGAATTGACATTGTATTGCTTCTTCATAGTTGCAATCAGTAAGTTTGAGTTGTTGGAAAAATTGTTGATTGTCCTCCATCATTTGAGGAGCAGATTTTGTACTTTGAGATTTCCATAGTTGGAAATTCCTTCGAGTCATTTGTAATTTTTGAAAGGAAGTTGAATCACATTGTAAACGGGTGCATTTTCGATTGAAGCCGACACCCTTTCATTTTTGAGTCTAAGTTGTTGCAAATGGCTAAAATAAATGAGGCATTAGAGTTGTTGAATAACCTCATTCATTCCAATGTTGATTACATGATAAAAATGAGCAAGAATGCTCTTTGTAACATTCAAAGTTGTTTGCTAGATGCACAATAAAAGATTGAGTTTTTGCAGTTGGAATCTCAGCTTCAACAAGATGAACTTCAACAAAAGAGTCACCATTCTGAACCTGTTTCTGTTCATAACATTGTGAAAGACTCCCATCAGCAGCAAGTCAATAAAGATGCAGTTGATTCCCATTGAGTTCCTTGTACAAGAGCAGATTTACATGCAGATGCAGCCTCTCAACCTGCACTTCTCAAGCCCATCATCAAACCTTGGGAAGAGCTTATCCACAACAAGCACCGAACTAGTCTTGGATATGACAAGGATGTGTCCTTTCATATTCCAGACTACACCAAGCCCATCATATTTCAAAGTGTCGGATTCATGTATGACAGTTCACCTGCAGTTGTTCCAGATCCTATTCCGCTTCCACAACAACAGATCGTAAAATGCCAACATTGTGATCGAGTTGGCCATATGAAAGATCACTGTTTTGATCTTCATCCATGCAAGCACTGTGGTCGGCACACTCATTCTTCACACAAATGCTTCAGAAACAAACCTCCTGCAAGAACAAAGATTCATCTTGGATGGATCGCTTCTTGGCAATGGGCATCAGCAGCCAAGAAGATGTTTAAGACACATGTCAGAACATGTTCACGAATATTGAGCAAACTTGCAGTTGATTTTTCTCCATCATCTCACCTTGTCCCTGACAGGGGGGAAAATGGTGGTCATGTACAAGCTTCGATGATAGATCAAGCGAGCTTGAGCCACAATCTCTCATTCCATGTTCAGAGTTGTAGCCAGAGACACAGCAAAATTGTCAAGATAGTTCTGATTCAAAATAAACAATGATGTGAATGACTAGGTCATGATGATGTTTCTATTATGATAATGACTAACATTGATAACTTTTTTACTGATGATTATTGAGTATGACAGGAAACCACCAAAGGCACTCGCATATGATGAGTGGATAACATCTGGTTTGATAGAAATTAATATTTTGTCTTTGAAATTCTAAGTTCAGTTTGGAACTTGTTATATATATTACATATACTCTGACGATATGTCAGTGGTTGCAGGAACATGTTAGTTGCTTGGCTGAATGACTCACATATGGGTGATGGGGTTGTACAATTGGATGGAACAACATGGGAGGGGTGGAACAGTGTTCCTGATCTCACCTGCTAGCACTCCCGCCGTGACTTAGGTTGGAAAGGTCGAAATACCTTTGCCTTGAAGATCACAATGTCGTGAGGGCAGGTCCCAAATTTGGTTCGCTCATGAGGATTTTCTGGGGGGCGCGCATCAAGGTGGATTCCTTGATCCCCAACACCATTAGTCTCACTATAGCAGGAAACATACGAGATGATAGGGGTCTTTGACATTGCACATATAATTTCCCCTCATAACCACTGGATGCTTGAAAGGCAAGTGGTGTGGCACCCTTGGAATTTCAAGAGAAATTCTTGAAGGGCACGACCAACTTGGCACCCTTGGCATCAAAAATAAATCCTTAAGCATGGCACCCTTGGAACTTCGAATGGAAGTTCTTGAAGGGCATGACCAACTTGACACCCTCGACAACATTAAAGAAACTAATAAATATAATCAATATAGGAAAATCCAACTAATTCATATCAAGTGACATATGATGTTAGAACCAAAGGAATTAAATCAAGAATAAAACTTAGGGTAAGGGAGGAATAGGAAGAGATAAAATATTTTACTATGATAACTCTACCATTTCCATGTTAAAACAAAATATTAAATACATAAGACTTAATTAGACAAAAGGGGAAAGAGGGACATATAGTTAAGTATAAAGATTTATTAAAAACTTCATTAAAAGAAGAGGGTGGTGAATTAAAATAAGATTAATAAATTAAAATTTGAGAAATTTAGAGAACTTCCATGTGGCAAAAGCCAACATAAGAATATTCATCAAAAGGGAAAATTGAGGTAGCTAGGGGACCAAATCTGAGAATCGTCAATTAACTTCAGTAATAAACACAAATTAACGAGTAACAAGGGGTAATCAAGAGACAACTAGGAGAAGAAATAGGAAACCTTGTTGGGTTGAGGAAAATACTATTTTTAAATGAATAATTAAGTAAATTAGTTTTGGAGAGTCTTGATGAGAGGGTGACACATGGGTGGGTGAATAATCAGGTTTTGGGGTAATAAAAAAATAATTATTTATGCATGAAATTCCAAGTGTCACCTATGAAGCCTTCTATAAAAGAAAGGGAAATGGAAGGGAAGAGGACCTTTTGTTTACCCTATTGTTGGATGGAGGAGATTATGTCATTTTGAGTGGTTACGAGCTATAGTTGAGTTTGGTGGGATAGATTATTATAGAGAGGGGACTCTTAGCCAAGAGGGGCTCATCTCTATCAGCTAGCACATTCCTTCGTTGTACAACCCCATTGCAGCTCGGGCATCCGTAGGGAAGGAGAGTACCCAAGGAGTAGGCTGGGAGGTCAACCGGTGGGTCATTACTTTTGGATTAAGCACAACAACATTCAGTCTTGGAGGTAGACGACAACAAAGGAGCTCAAGTAGTGGCAAGTCAAGTTGGTTCTCGTCTAAGGGTGAATGGTACATGTGTTAGTTATATTGTTTTTAAGTATGATGATTTCATTGTGCCTATAATCAAGTTAAATATATGTATGTGTTATGAAGTTAAATTTATGGACTTGATATACGTGATTTAATCTTACTTAGTTTCAAACTTGTATGATTATGGTTTCATTTCCTAGTTACTAAAAAAAAAAATATGTAAAGCCTAGCGCTCATCTAGTAAATTATAGGGTTGGTCCCTACACTCCTAGTACAACATCAGCACATCCCATTGGAATGGAAAGCATTGGACTATTCAATACATATTCCCCCATGGTTAGCTTGATATTATGACACTTTCTAGAGAAATTTATAGTTCCTCCATTTGCAACCATCACTTCACATTCTGGTGCTGGGTATAGGAAGAAATTCAATTCCTTGGCTACCTTACAATGAATAAAATTATGGGTACTATCCGAATCAATCAACACTAGTACATTTTTCTTCTTGATATGTCCTTCTATCTTGAGATTTTGAGGAGTGGTGATTCCTGCCACTGAATTACAGGATATGTTCGGACTTTCTTCTTTCTCTAGGTTTGGTTCCTAGTGTGTATCCTCTTCTTTTGAAGTTTCTTGTTCATTTTCTTCCTCCTCTTCACAATCTATGTAAAATAATTTCTTCTTAGCACACTTATGACCTTTAGTGTATTTGATATCACAAATATACCAAAGCCCTTTTGCTCTTTTTTCTTCCAATTTTTTTGGTGTCAACCTTGTAGGTTGTGGAAGTATAGGAGTAGCAAAACTTCCATATTTATAGATGTGAGTGGTAGGCTTCCTTGTCACCATAATTGTACTTTCAATTTTTCTTGCCAACTTGAATGCCTTCTCTAATGAATCAGGTTCCGAAAGGTGAACCTCATGTTGGATTTCATCCTTTAAATTCCCTATGAAGACATCAATCATGTGTTCCTTTGGAATATCAGTTACCCTTATATTCAATTTTTGGAAGTCCTCAATGTGCTCCACCAATGAACCTTTTTGTTTGAGATTTATCAATTGGCTAAAGAAGGTGTTTCTCTGTGTATCCTCATAATGTGCTATCATTTCCTCCATAAAAATTGGCAAGTGATAATTTTTTTATGAGAGCAAAGACATCGAAACCATACAGATTTATTTTGTTCTAAATATAAAGTTTCAGTGCGTACCTTTTTTATGTTTTTCACATTTTGGAGATCAAAATATTACTCCATATATAGTATCCATGTTACAGGATCCTTGCCATCAAAATTCCTCATGTCGATCTTTGGAATATGGTTGGTCTTCAATCCAACATTAGATTTTATGAAATCAAGATTAAAATTTATTTTTTTCTCATCATGAGTTTCCTCTACTACCTTTTCACCATTAGGAATAATTTTTTGTATCAAATTTGTCAAACCTTCCTTCAAACCTTCCATGTTTGATTTTAGATCATTCTTCATGTCTTCCATGTTGCCTTTCATTTTTTCATTGATGTCATCCATCTTAGCTTCCATTTCATTCTCCAAAACATCCACGCCTTTCTTCAAACCATCCATCTTAGCTTCCATTTCATTTTTTTTACTCCTTGCGAGAGCAAAATTTGTTGCACTTGGTCTTGTAATTTTGATATATCATGTTGAACTTCTTCCTCTTCATGAGTCATAATAGAGCCTTCTGAGGGATTAATGGGTGTTTAATTCCTTTTAAGGGCCATTTTACAACCCAATACAGATATATATGCTTCAATATTCCCTTGGAATCCCTTCAAACTGATTTTAAAACAATATTTATGCAATTAAAAAAAAATACACACCTTTTTCTTACTTTTGAGGAGCTTAATATTGAAACTGATGTATCTCTGTAATTTTAGATCCCAAAGATTGTATCTTCAGTCATTTAGCATCCCTCTGAATCTTCTTTCCAATGCCATATGTTTGACCCTATTATGATTCTTCAAGACAAAGTTATGCCTAATCTCCCACAATGACATATTATGGAATGGTTTGGTAGAGTGACTTGTATGGAGTGCCACGTGTCATTGTTTCCTCCTTTTGCTCTGAAATTGATCCAATGGAAACTAGAGTCTGAGTAATTTCATCCATGTTTTACAGAATTCCAATCCGATGCTCAGAGAGATAGTTATGGAGGTTTTCCCAAGGTCACCTGTTTGAGATGAAATTCGGGAGCCTGCAAAAACCCTAAATTCCACAGAGCATATCTCCGAAAATATTTTGAATATAGATCTAAAAATTTTACACGAAGTTTCTCAGGATTTATTTGCAAATGGGTTTTTTTAGCTTCTGAACCTTTGTAGAACAAAATTTATAGAGGAAATTCCACGATGACCTGTTTGAAGTAGCGAAACCCTAGAACCCAAAGCTCTGATACCAAATGTTATGAAACTATGTCACAAAATAGAAGAAAAGAGAGATCAAAAACTTAGAAATCAGCCTCTTCGAGGGGGAAACCTCCTTTGCATCACATAAATTAACAATTTTTGGATGATTCAAATGGAAAAACCTCCTTTATATATATAGGAGTCCATGGGGTCACAATATAATCCTAGCCAACTTAACAATAATAATGTAAGGGCACAACAATAACAATAGTGGGATTTTATGGGGCACAATAATAACAATATGGGGACTACAGGGGTGCAACAATAACAATAAGGGAGCTACACTAACAACAATAAGGGACTACACTAGTAATATGGGACCTAACAGAAGGAGGTCCATGAGAGATTAGATGAAATGAAGCATTTTGTTGCTAAAAAACACTTGGAACCTACAAAATAAGCAATCACATAACATATTGTAGGACCAACAAAATTGCACACTAAAGTCTCAATGATTTCATATTATCTACAATTAGGCATGAGGATTCTATTATTGGAAGCTATAAAATGTGAGATGAGATTCAAAAGTGAATTTTCAAAAAAGGTCAAATCCATTGCTTATGAATACATATATTGGTACACATACTTGAGACAGGAATTGCATGTTGATGCCCCTAATATGGCTATCATGAATTTGGTACCATGAAGGAACCATGTATTTTGAAATTCCTTGTAATTTGTAAATAAAGTCATTTTTGGAATTAAAGTTATAATAGAATCTAGAAATAAGTGCCATTTATGAATGAAAAGTCATGAGGAAAGTGCAGAGTCATGAGAGAAGTTGAAAACTCATGGGAGGTAAAAGGTCACCTCATTTTTCATAAATATACCCTCATGTCTAGTTGGAAGTAACCTTTAGTTTTGGACTCCACTTGAGCACTTTGTTTAGGAAAGCTTGTACATCCTTTTGAGAAATAAAGTTATAGCTTAGTAATTCCACTATTGTATTTCATGGATGCTTCATGTAATGGTATATTGGACATCTCAACATAATATTGAGAAGCTCATAGAGCCAAGGTAGAAATTTCCTGCATATATTATTAAGCATTGCGAGACTTATCTTGTGGTGATTAGATGGTATGTGTTTGTATTCCCATGTGTTAAGTTTAATGAACTATTTAGTTAGTTTATAGCACATATCTTATTTTAAGTTGTATGTTTTTATACTTTAATCATTGTTTCTTTTTTTTGAACCAATTCACAATCGGTAAATGAATTATTTCCTTAGTCATGTATCTTAATTAAAGCATGCTTGCATCCTTCCTTTAAATACTTGTGTTATTTTATTTGGTTGTGACTATCCCTTTTGTATCTTACTTGCATAGTATTTCATAGAGATATTCTAACTTGTGTTTGTCGAAAGTTATATCAGTGTTCTCACACATTGTTCATTCCATCCAAAACAAACTTCAAAATAACATGGTAGAAGTTGGGCCCACATACTAGATGGGACTACTATCCCAAATAGTGTATGGTCTAATTGGGACTTTGCACCAAGAAGATCCCCTTATCATTGGCGGAAAATTTTGGCCCGTCAACGGAGACTTAATTTATAATCCCAATTCTCCAAATATATATCTTAATACCTATCTTAGTAAATTCAAGATAAATTTCTTATAGAAAAAGTAATTTTACTTAAATGTTAGAAAAAAAAATCCTTGATAATGAAAAATCTGTGATGAAATGTTAGGGATAAATGATCATTAAACTAGGGAAATTTGAGAAGGATTAATATTCTTAATGTAGATGTTTTTTTTTTTCCAAGGAAAAAGTTGTAATTTTATTAATGAAAAAAAAATTACATGTTGCATGTGCTAGTAATTGTCAATCAAGATAGGCTATCAAATTACAAAAAAGAACCTATAATACATGGGGAGAAATTAATATTTTCTCCCTTTCTTCTTTTCAAACTTTCGCCAAGCACCTTGTGTTGGTGTGGCGAAGATAAGGGCAAGTTGGTTTTCTTCTTTGATTGCTCCATTTTCCTTATTAGAATCCGAGGTATCTGAGTTATGTTCTCTTTTGTTTCCCCCGTTGTCCAGGGCCCCAGGTTCTTTTGTCGGCTGAACTGTGGTGGCAAGGTCAGATGGATCTTGCATCTCCTGTTCTTGTATCTTCGGATCGGTTGTTGTCTAGATACTTTCATTTGGGATGGGAGAATCCTCTTCTTCTTTTGTCTCCTGTTCTGGTCCACCTAAAGGAAATTTCCATCCTTTGGTTACTTTCCTTGTCTTCTTATTTTTTCTGTTATCTCTTTTTGCATTTGGGCATGTGTTTTGTAAATGACCAGTGTTCCTGCATATTCTGCATCTGAATGCAATGTTTTCATAATCTAGGTGTTGCATCCATTGTTCTTGTTTATGAATCAGTTGAATGCTCTATGGTAGCCCTTTTCTGAGATCCACTTCCACACAGATTTGTGCGAAGGTGTAGATCCTCTCCTCCAAATGTTGGGTGTCTGTTTTTATTTATCTCCCGATGATGTTCCCTATGCCTTCTAAAACAAATTCATTCCAAAAATGAAGCGGGAGGTTGTATAGCCGGACCCAAACCGACATTCTAGTTACCTCCATAGTGTTTACGTCAAAATCCAAAAAACCATGGTGTGATGAAGAGTCCGGTGGATCCCCAGAACCACGGTTCGACCCTAAGTATGATGTCTATGGCTTCCGAGGATGGAAACTTGACCATGAAAACCCCTTTAGAATAGAGATGGATTTCATAGTCCATGATCCAGTTGGTGAAAACCCAATGAAAGAGCTCCATTGGCTTGGGCTAGAAGCAGTTAAATATGCATATTATTGCTTGGGATTCAAAATTAGAGCAATGTTTTTCGATCTCTGGAATATCTATGTTCAACTTTGGCACGCAGTTTAGTTGCTCCACAATATATGGTTAGGGGGAATTCTTAGCTGGTTCAGTAGGTGTTGCTACTTTGTTTTTCCCTGTAATATGTTCTTGTATGAGGGACCTTTTGGGATGTCAGGTTTGGAGGTGATGTCTCCCTTTTTTGGTGCATGAGTTATGTTCTGTTCGGTTGTGCCTCCTCTCAGTCTCAGGTTGAGATAAATGGCGGATCCTGGAGATATGGAGTAATCCTTGATTGAGCAAGATTCTTGTAAGGATTTCCCACTATAGATTAAGGATTGTGAATGGCAACGATATCCTGAATTTATCCTAATATTTTGCTTCAGGTTTGTTACCCTGTCTGTATCCTGTACCCATATTTAAAAATTGTTCCCCACAGGGTATTTTATGAAAATTTGAAAACGAACAAAGCTTACTTGTTTCTCATTTTCTGTGGAACTTGTGTAGGCTCCTATGGGGGTTTTTTCTGGCAGAATTGATAGATTTCGATGGGTTCCTTGTTCCGTAGCTTGATAGATATCATTAGCAAGAGGCAAGGCTCCTCTAGCCGGCATTGAGTGTAGAGTGTTGTGAATTCTGCCTCCAATATGCCCTTGTTCATGCATAGTACCCTAAGGGAATATATGTTCCCTTCCACGACTTGCAGCCATCGGCACCAGACTTGGTCTGGTCTTCATTTTTTTTGACCCAGTGTCTGTTTCACTCCCCTTCCACCAAGAACAAGTGGCCATATGCTGGAGCAACCCATTCGCGCAGTATTCAGGAAAGTGTATGGGACGGCCAGAGCTATCCATGGCACAAGGTTGAAGAGGGCAATGGGGGTATAGGGGGAAGCTTCAGCAAGGTCTGTGATACCCCTGTGCCAAAATTCAATCCATTCCAGCTCACATGCAAAGTTTGGTCGCTTCCCATTCTTGAGGCCAAAAACCTTGATACCAGGTTCCCTCTTCTCCTCTGTTGTGCATCCATTAGAGGTCGTCGTCACGCGATCATGGAGACTAGTCCAGAAAACCGTAGATCTACCACCGACTGCCATTTTTCTCCTTTGTCTCTGTTATGTTTTTCTCCTCTTAATGTAGATGTTTTATGAATATAAACCATCTTATTTTTTTTATTTATTAAAAAATAATAAGTTATCGAGTGGAGTGTGACAAAAATAATAACTAATCACAAATATGATAAATTGTATGATTTTTTCTATTATGGAAAGCCACCAGAAGCCATTAAAATCATTCCGTTATAGAAAATTTGAGGTCTAAAATGGGCCTCCTAAGGTATATTATAAAATAATAGTGGAAATAATACTAGAAATTTCCCCTAAAGGTGAAAAGGTACACCGAAGGAATATAAGATTGGGAAGATCATCTTGAAAAACCAAATCACTAAATATAAAATATCTTACAACGCGTCATACCTTTAACTCTATGGGTACCTATGAGCTATTCAATTTCATTGATTAAATTATTCATTTAACATCTTATTGGTTGATTTCCCGTTGAATTGAAAGTGAAAGTTGCCATAGCATTACCAGGGTGCTTTCTTAACCATTTCACTTAAGTGCACCCATTGCATTTCTAGAATCATCCACCTCAATCTCTTGAATAAAATGTCCAGGTTTGTTATGTTTCGAAAGGAACCTAGGAATGACATCATGCTTGTTTGAAGCCTAAAGTTTCTCAAAGAGCAGAGATGAAATAGTTCTTTTGTCAATACTAAGATTTAAACTTGATACGCCAAAGGAAACACCAATCAACTCCCTCAACAGTGGAGATGTCTGCGATGCATTCTTAAATACTAAATATTACATATGAATATTTACAAATTCCTAATTTCTAGAGACTCCAATATATTCTAAATGTTAAATATTATATATGACTAATTAAAAATTCCTACCTTTAATTTTAAAATCATTTTACTACTGAATATTAATCCTTTGAAAATACACAATTTCTTTAAAATTGAAAACTTTATCTCATTATCACATTTACACAATGTTGTTTCCAATAGGCTTCCCTATTTTAAAACCTCAAAAATTATCAAACTCTTTATGCAAAATATCAACATCTTTATGAGGAAAGCCATGAACTATCTAACTCCATGCACCTAAATTATCATTTAAAAAATTTTACAATAAAGGTTGACATATTTGCAATGTTTAAGAATACATTTCTTGAAAGACACAATTCGAAAGACACAATTCTGAATAAATTAGTGAATACAACATAATTTTAATAGCTTTATACATTTACAAGAATGGTGGAATACATATCCAAAAGTTGTCAGTTTCGCGGCATACAGGGCCAAGTTTTTTTCTACTCCAAAACTTTGACCTGTCTTTAATGTGATCCTACATTCTTAAGAGTTTTTATTGTTGATATCTATAATACATTTGATTTGATATCCTTCCCAATCACATATTTGATAGCCTTATCCTTGTCATGTCCTATGTAGAAACATGAAAAGTGTAAGAATATATATTAATTCTCTCTTTTTAAGAAAATAAATGTTTTGAAATTATACTATCTTTAATGAAAATAAAAAGAAAAATTTTGAAATTAAGTTCCACGCTTCAATGCTGCAAAAGGATTCCAAATTTCCATATACTTACAACCATATTCATCTCAAAAAATAGAAGGACAGATTTAATCATATCCCAACCAGTGATAAAAAGAGCATGTCTTTTGCATATCTACATGTTTGTGTTAAACACACACATGGTGGATGGAGAAACTAAACACACACAAAGGAAGATAAGCATTAGTTGCATTTCTATTACTCATAGATGTACATTTATATTACATTAATGTGACTCTTGGATTCTGCATTCCAAGGTCACTTGGACTCCTTTATGACTGTTCAAATTCCACACCTACCCATAGAAGATTAGGTGTCCAACGTTCCCCCCCTTAATCCGAAGGGGTGTGTGTGAGTCCAAGAAGAGAGTTGTAATACAAATATGCAAAGTATGCATGGCAGCGTTTAGGCTGAATCATATCTATGAAATATTGGCATAAAGAGGTGGTTTAAGGATGACCACCAACACTCGAACGCAACGCTTATTTCAGTTCCCAGAACTCTTCCAAAACTGGAAAGAATTTGAGGGATTCTGCTAGAGGAAATGTCCCTCATATTTGAAGAGGGATACCTTCAACCTAGAAGAAGGGAGGTCTATAACCTGTGATGGTTTAAGGATGACCACCAACACTGGAACACAACACTTATTTGTTAGGTCCCTATATTACTAGTATAGTCCCTTATTGTTGTTAGTGTAACCCCCTTATTGTTATTATTGTACCCTTGTAACCCCCATTTTGTTATTATTGTGCCCTTAAATTATTATTGTTAGGTCGGCTAGGATTACATTGTGGCCCACTAGGATTACATTATGGCCCCATGGACTCCTATATATAGAAAGGAGGTTTTTAAATTGTATCATCCAAGAATTGTTCATTTATGTAATGTATTGTAGGTTGCCCCCTCGAAGTGGCTCATTTCTAAGCCGTCGATATCTCTTTTCTTCTCTTTTTGGAGCTGGTTACACAACATTTGGTATCAGAGCTTTGGATTCTAGGGTTTCGCTGCTCCAAACAGGTCATCGTGGCATTTTCGCTATAACTTTTTTCTACGAAGTTTCAGAAGCTGAAATTTTTAGGGTGCGAAGCCGAAATCCTGAGGAAGATTGTCTAAAAATTTCAGAGCTTGGTTCACAATATTTTCAGAGATGTCATCAGTGGAAATTAGGTCTTTTTTCAGGCTCCTAAACAGGTCATCGTGGCATTTGCGCTATAACGTTTTTTATACGAAGTTTCAGAATCTAAAATTCTTATGGTGCGAAGCTGAAATCCTGAGGAAATTCGTCAAAAAATTTCAGAGCTTGGTTCACAAAATTTTGGGAGATATGATCTGTGGAAGGTAGTGCTTTTTCAGGCTCCTGAATTTCATCTCAAAGAGGTGAACGTGGTAAAAGTTCAATAACTATCTCTCTGGGCATCGGATTGGAGTGCCGTAAAAATTGGTCGCAAGTGCAAAGACTATAGTTTCTTTTCTATCAATTTCAGAGACAAAGGACGAAACAGTGACACGTGGCAAGTCGTAAAAGTTCGCTCTACTGAACCAGTCTAGAATTAGGTCATTGTGGGAGATTGGACACAAATTTGTCTTGGAGAATCAAAATCAGGTCAGACCTGTGGCATTCGAAAGATAATTTAGAGGGCTACATTTATACCGAAATTTAAATATTTAAGTTCTACAATCATATAGATAATTCAATTTCAATATCAAGTTCCTCAAAAGCAAGAAAAAGGTGTGTATATTTTTTTTTCTTTCCAAATTGCATGAGTCTTCTTTGAAGAATCAATTTGAATTGATTCCAAGGGCATATTGTAGAATATATAGCAGTATTGGGTTCTAAAAGATGCCCCGTAAAAATAATTCCACACCCATTAAGCCTTCAGAAGGCTCTACTATGACTCATGAAGATGAAGAATTGCAACACGATCTATCAAAATTACAAGAGCAAGTGCAACAAATTTCACTCTCGCAAAGAGCAACAAAAAATGAAATGGAAGTTTTGAAGAAAGGCGTGGAAGTGAAGATGGAAGATTTGAAGAAAGGCATGGAAGCTAATATGGATGGCATGGAAGCGAACATGAAAGACAACATGGAAAACATGAAGAATGATCTCAAAACAGACATCGAAGGTTTGACAAAGTTGATACAAGAAATGTTTCCTAATGGTGAAAAGATATTAGAAGAACCTCATGATGAGAACAAAATAAATGTTAATCGTGATTTCATAAACTCTAATGTTGGCGGGAAGAACCACCATATTCCAAAAATGGATATGAGGAAGTTTGATGGAAAGGATCCTGTAACATGGATACTACAGATGGAGCAACATTTTGATCTCCATAACGTGCAAAACACACAAAAGGTACGCATTGCAACTTTACATTTAGAACAAAATACATTTGTATGGTATCGATGGCTTTGCTCCCGTAAAAAAATTGTCACTTGGTCAATTTTTACCGAGGAAATGATAGCACATTATGAGGATACAAAGAGCAACACCTTCTTTAGCCAATTGATAAATCTCAAACAAAAGGGTTTAGTGGGGCAGCACATTGAGGACTTCCAAAAATTGAATATAAGGGTAACTGATATTCCAGAGGAACACAGGATTGATCTCTTCATAGGTACTCTAAAGGATAACATCCAACATGAAGTTCGTGTTTTGGAACCCGATTCATTGGAGAAGGCATTCAGGTTGGCAAGAAAAGTTGAATGTAAAATTATGGCGACAAGGAAGCCTACCACTCAATTCTATAAAGAAGGAAGTGTTGCTACGCCTAGATTTCCACAACCTACAAGGTTGACACCACAACAATTGGAAGAAAAAGGAGAAAAAGGGCTTTGCTATAGTTGTGATAGAAAATACACTAAAGGTCATAATTGTGCTGAGAAGAAATTATTTTACATAGATTGTGAAGAGGAAGAAGAAAATGAACAAGAAGAGGATATACACCAGGAACCAGCCCTAGAAGAGGACGAAATGAATCCGACCATATCGTGTAATGCACTGGCAGGAATTACCACTCCTCAAACTCTCAAGCTAGAAGGACAAATCAAGAAGAAAAAGGTAATAGTGTTGATTGATTCAGGTAGCACCCATAATTTTATTCATTGTAAGGTAGCCAAGGAATTAAATTGTTTCCTATAACCAGCACCAGAATGTCAAGTGATGGTTGCAAATGGAGGAACTATAAATTTCTCTGGAAAATGCCATAATATCAAGCTAACCATGGGGGAATATGTATTGACTAGTCCAATTTTTTCCATTCCTATGGGAGGTGCTGATGTTGTACTAGGAGTACAATGGTTACAATCTTTGGGGACGGTAGCTTTTAATTTTCAAGAACTTTTCTTGAAATTTTTTTCAGAAGGAAAGGAAGTCGAATTACGGGGTATTGAAGGGAAGTCGGGAAGGATAATAAGCTCTAATGACAAAGCTTCTAAAGAAAGAACAACGAGGCATAATTCCACAATTATGCTCACTAGAAGTTCTGACATCAAAATCATCTATTTCTGCAGATCTCCAACAAGTCTTGGACAATCATTCCAAGGTGTTTGAAACTCCCAAAGGACTCCCACCTATTTGTGATCATGATCATGCTATTCATTTGATTCCGGGAAGTGTTCCTCCAAACATCAGGCCTTATAGATATCCTTACTTCCAAAAGAGCGAAATTGAACGTATGATTGCAGAAATGTTAGAGGCGGGTATAATTCAACCTAGTCAAAGTTCTTTCTCTGCTCCTGTAGTATTGGTACAAAAGAAGGATGGATCATGGCGAATGTGTCCGAATTATAGGGAGCTCAATAAGCTCACCATTAAAGACAAATTTCCCATTCCTGTGATTGATGAATTATTGGATGAATTACATGGAGCAATTTATTTTACCACGTTGGATCTTCGTTCAGGATATCATCAAATTAGAATGAAGACTGAAGATATTCCAAAAACAGCATTTCGAACTCATGAGGGTCATTATGAATTTTTGGTCATGCCTTTTGGGCTTACCAATGCACCTTCTACATTTCAAGGGTTGATGAATTCCATTTTCAAACCCTTCCTTAGAAAATTTGTGCTAGTATTTTTTGATGATATACTAATCTATAGCAGGTCTTGGAAGGATCATGTTGACAGGGTGCTCAAACTATTGCAGGAGAAACAATTATATGCAAAAACATCCAAATGTTTCTTTGGAGTACAAGAGGTGGAATATCTGGGTCATATTGTATCTCACGAGGGTGTTAAAGTAGACCCTAACAAAATTAAAGCTATTAAGGAATGGAAAGTCCCCACAACCATAAAACAGTTGCGAGGATTTCTCGGGTTAACAGGGTATTATCGCAAGTTTGTTAAGAATTATGGGAGAATAGCAGCACCTCTAACAACATTATTGAAGAAAGATGCATTTTCATGGACTCCTGAAGCAACCAAGGCCTTTGAACATCTTAAAGAGGCAATGTGCCTAGCACCGGTCTTAGCTACACCAGACTTCACAAAAACCTTTATTGTGGAATGTGATGCCTCAGGAAATGGAATTGGTGCAGTTTTAATGCAGGAAGGAAGACCCATTGCTTTTGAAAGTCGTCCAATCAAAAAAAAGTATTTACAGAAACCTATTTATGAGAAGGAAATGTTAGCAATACTGCATGCACTAAAGAAATGGAGAACTTACCTAATGGGAAGACACTTCAAGGTAAAAATTGATCATGATAGTCTTAACACTTTTTGGAACAAAGACTATCTTCAGAAGAGCAGCAAAAATGGGTCACAAAGATGTTGGGTTATGACTTTGAAATAATCTACAAAAAAGGAAAGCTTAATGTTGTTGCAGATGCAATCTCAAGAAAGAATGAAGAGGTGGAAGCATTGCTTTGTGCCATTTCTATTATCCAACCAGATTGGATAACCAAAGCAAGAGATGAATGGAAGAAGGACAAAGATGTATGGACACTCATTCAACATTTGCAGCAAGATCCTAGTACATCTGATACATTTAGTTGGAAAAATGATTCCTTATGGTACAAAGATCGCTTATATCTTTGTAAGAATTCCCAACTAAAACAAAATATTCTTCTGGAATTGTACACTTCTCCTTTAGGAGGACACTCAAGATTTTTAAAAACTTACCACAGGGTGAAGAAAGAATTTTTTTGGGATGGCCTTAAATCTGATATTCAAAAGTTTATGGCGGAATGTTTGGTTTGCCAGCAGAATAAAGTGGAAACAATTAAGACCCCGAGACTTCTACAACCTTTATCCATTCCAAGTCAACGTTGGGAGGAGATTTCAATGGATTTTATCACAGGTTTACCTAAGTCCGAAGGAAAGAGTGTCATCATGGTGGTAGTTGATAGATTTACCAAGTATGCACACTTTTGTGCATTATCTCATCCATTTAAAGCAAGTACAGTTGCTACTACATTTATGGACAGAATTCAAAAGCTACATGGAAGCCCAAGGGTTATTGTGAGCTATAGAGATCCCATTTTTACTGGAAATTTTTGGACGGAGTTATTTTCTTGTTTGGGTACTCAATTAGCTCATAGCTCATCTTATCATCCTCAATCTGATGGTCAAACCGAGATAGTAAATAAATGTTTGGAAGGATATCTTCGTTTTTTTGTATCTGATAAACAAACACAATGGGTCAAGTGGTTACCTCTTGCTGAATGGTGGTATAACACTTCCTTCCATACTGCAGCAAAAATGACCCCATTTATGGCATTTTATGGATATCATCCACCATCCATCACATCATCTTTAAGGGAAAATTCGAAGGTTCAAGCAGTGGAAGATCACATCGAGCATCAGCAAGAAGTTCTCCAACTCTTAAAGGATAACCCGAATTTGGCACAAAATCGAATGAAACAACAGGCAGATCAACATCGCAGCGAGAGAAGTTTTGATGTAGGAGATTGGGTATTTTTACGGCTACAACCATATAAACAAATGTTCCTCAAGCAAGCTAAGAAGGATAATAAATTATCGCCAAAGTACTATGGTCCTTACAAGGTGTTGCAAAATATTGGTACTATGGCATACAAATTGGAGCTTCCTGCTTCTTCGCGAGTACATCCAGTTTTCCATGTTTCATGCTTAAAGAAGGTTATAGGTGAAAATCTTCCAGTTCAAACAATATTGCCAGAACTTGATGAGGAAGGAAAAATCATATTGGAACCTGAAGCATTCATGGAAACAAGAACTCGACAGCTACGGAATCGATCAATTTCAGAGTATCTCATCAAGTGGAAGAACTTACCCACTGAAGATTCTACATGGGAGGATGAGAAGTTTATACAGAAGCACCCAGAGCTACTCAAGCGTTGAGGACAACACTTTTTGAAGGAGAGGGGCATGTTAGGTCCCTATATTACTAGTATAGTCCCTTATTTTTGTTAGTGTAACCCCCTTATTGTTATTATTGTACCCTTGTAACCCCCATTTTGTTAATATTGTGCCCTTAAATTATTATTGTTAGGTCGGCTAGGATTACATTGTGGCCCACTAGGATTACATTATGGCCCCATGGACTCCTTTATATAGAAAGGAGGTTTTGTAAATTGTATCATCCAAGAATTGTTCATTTATGTAATGTATTGGAGGTTTCCCCCTCGAAGTGGCTCATTTCTAAGGCGTTGATATCTCTTTTCTTCTCTTTTTGGAGCTGGTTACTCAACATTATTGCAATTCCCAGAACTCTACCAAAGCTGGCAAGAAGCTGAAGTCTTCTGCTAGAGAAAGTGCTTCGAATTCTTTGAAGAGGAAGAATATCAACCTCGCATAGATGGTTTAAGGTTGTCCACCAACCAAAGGCATGCTCATGGGCATCTGTGACTCTAACTACAACTCTGAATCTGGAATGACGAATTGTGGCTCAGGCTCGCTTGAACTATTGTGTTTCTAGCTACAACCCTGAATCTAGAATGAGAAATTGTGGCTTAGGCTCACTTGATGTGGCTTCGAATTTTGTAGATGACCACCATTTTCCCCCCTATCAGGTACAAGGTGAGATGATGGCGAAAACTCAAATGCAAGTTTGTTCAATATTATAGAACAAGTTTTGACATGTGACTTAAACATCTTCTTGGTTGTTGATGCCCTTTGCCAAGAAGCGATCCATCCAAGATGAATATTTGTTCTTGGAGGAGGCTTGTTTCTGAAGCATCTGTGTGAAGAATGGGTGTGCCGACCACAGTGCTTGCATGGGTGAAGATCGAACAATGATCTTTCATATGGCCAACTCAATCACAGTGTTGGAATTTTTCAATCTGTTGTTTCTGATTTGGAAGAGGAGCAAGATCTGGAACAATTGAATGTGAACTGTCATGAAGAAATATGACACTCTGAAATTTGATGGGCTTGGAGTAGTCAGGAATATGAAAGTGTTACACAGTAATTTGTCACCGTCCCTACCATTCCCCGTCCTGCACAATGGAGGACTCATTTTGTGACCTGTGAACATTGTCATGCCTTGAAAATATCATCAATGCATTCCTCTAAGCATGAGCTTCAATTGCCTTAAAGACATCTCCTTGCAAAAAATCATGAAAACATCTCCTTTTGCATTGGCGCGGGCAGACAGTTCATCACTCGCGCCAATGGGGAAAATCCTACAAAGAGGCCGCGCCAACTGGCGCTCTGTCCCAGAGCAGTAGTCGTGCCAGCCAATTTAAGGAGTGTTTTTTAAATAAAGATGGCGAAAGTTGTGTTTCAACAAACTCAGAAACCATTGCCTATCTTGAGTTGGGAGGTTTGGTTGCGGGAGTTCTATGGAAGGGAAGTGGTTTTGCCACCTCCCATGGAACCTTCCTTGTTGATAGGGCCAATCCCACAATAATAGGGATCCCAACTCCCTCCTTCCCCATCTATAAAAGCCTTCTCAATTCCATGGCAAGCTAGTCTTGAAGTGCCTAAGCTTTGAATCTCCAAATTCCCAAGAGCCTTTGTGCTGTAAGAGCCCTCTTTCTTCCCTTAAGGCCGACTCAAGTAAGGAGACTATCGTCGAGAGACTTAGGAGAGTTTTTCCCTTTCCCTGGCGAGCTTTGCGAGACATGAACGACTGGAGACCCATCCGAAGGAGACCACGACGTCAGAACTTTGGTTGTAATCTCTTTCGATTGTTATTTAATGAATGATTACGATTATGGTTCCACTCTGTTTTCGATTATGTTAATATGAGTAGTATCCTTTCTGACTGATATTTAGTTGCATATGATGGATTTTATGCTTGTATCTGTTTGTTTCTTGCATGTGCAAGTGTCCATCCGCGGAGATCGTGGGAGGATCGTGATCTGCCGAGGCTGAGGAACGGGAACACTCTCTTCTTCAGATCGTAGCATTGGATTCCAGGTAGGCCTCCATCTTTGGTCTTTTCATTCAGTAACTCGGGAACTTGCGTCATAACATTTCGTGATTGTTGCTAGACCCCCGCTCGGGCTAGTAGGGATCACCTCTATCCGCAAAGGGGATTTACCTCCTCAACAATTTGGCGACTCCGCCGGGGATCGCTCTAGATTTCACTGCCTCGTTTAGATTGTCTCGCTTTGATTATTTTATGATTTTCCTTGCTCGATGAGCCTTCGGGTTGGGTTCTTTTGTCGTTTTTTGCTTCTGGTTTGCTTAGTATACATTGATATGCTTCTCGGAGTAGTTCTTTTTTGTTCTTGGTTGAGAAACTCGATCCAGCGCGCTTTTTTAGCTCAACAGCTACGCCAATTGGCGCATGTTGTTTTTGTATAGCCCGCGCCACCAGCTGCCGGCGCGCGCCATGTGCTCTATGGCGCCGCACCACTCCCCGTAGGGTATTTGAGTTTGCTCGCTTTGAGCTCTCTAGGTCCGTCGTTGTTTTTTCTTCTTGATTTTCCGACTACCCGAGTGTGTTGGAGTCCCGTTTGATCGGGAATTTTCCTTCGTCCTTTGGTCGTTTGCTTTTTATCTATCGATTTCACGTTTTAAGCCCTAGGGCATCTAGTGGCTTTGTGTATCGAGCCCTCCTTGGGAGTTTTGGTGTTTCGCTTTGTCCGGGGCCGACTCTCTGATTACTCCTTCGCATCCTCTTAGTAGTTGTTCACTGTTTTGTTGCGAGTTTTGGGTGATTTTCTCATTCTTCATTCAAATTTCGTTTGGTCTCGCTTTGGGCCAAGATTACACGGTCCATTAGAGCCTTTGAGTCTTTTGCTTGGTTTGAGAGACTTTGGTCGATTTGAGATCCGATTGTTTTGTGTCATTGAGTGAAATTTGTTCTTTTTGCTCTTTCATATCGTTTCTCAAGTTGCTTCCTTTATTTTCAGTATGTTTAGTGCATTTAGCTATCGAACATTGAAAATTGAAAAAAAAATCTCTTTTGCTTTTAGTTGATTAATGCAAATTGGAATTTTTCGATTTTACTAGTGATTTGGATGAAAAGTTTTCAATTTCATTAGTTGCATTAGAGATATCATTGTTGTCTTCCGATCGTTTTGTTTGTGTAAAAAACTCTCAACTCTTCTGTAGCTAGTTTTTCATCGAACGAAATGGTGTACTGTGGAATGTAGCTTTGCATTTAGGAGATTTTGAGATAACACATTCGTTAGGGCCTGAAAATTGAAACGTAATTGAAGATCAACTGTAAAATCTATCAATTTACATTAAGGCAGCATTGGAATCTAACGAAACATATTTAGAGGTCTAGGCTAGAGACGTGTTCCGACATCTTTAAACCTAGCAGCTGTCATTCGCCTTTTGGCTTTTGCATACCGCTAGTAGCGTACTTGTGCCCCCCGCATCGTCACGTATATAAAGAGAGACCCCTCTAGGTTTTCAACTTTATCCACAGGAAGCCGAGTCTCGCCGCCTCTATACCCGTGATACACCGAACACAACATTCGGGGAGATTGCCTCGCACGTACGGAAAGTCCTTGGTTGATTTCTTTTTTTCATTATTAAAACCAAGGTGTATATTGCAGTCACGGTTATTTGGTACACCCTTTTGCCTAGTATTCCCGAGCAATCATTTGATCTTTCTCCGACTCTCTAAACTTGAAAAGATCGCCAAGCGCTTGTCCTTTCACGCTTGTGTCAAATCTGAAAGAGATAGAGTCATCTTTTATCGTTTCGACTCTTAAAACATGAAACGTGAAGTTTCTTATTTTTTCAATGTGGTAAAAATTAATCACCCATGATTATACACCCCCGTTAGATATTGCTTGTTGGACCGTTTGATCGTGTGTCTTGACTCTTTTTCAGCCCGTGTGTTGTTTTGAGTTTTGATGGCAACTTTTTTCGTAGTTTACTAACCAAGGAATCCCCTCGTAAGGGAATCCTAGTCATTTTCCTCCTTTTGGGAATGTTGGTGCTCCTTACATGGCAACGTTGTCCCTTCCCGGGTTAATCGTTGGGTTGCCCGTTTGGTTGTTTTCAACCTCCGTGGGTCCCAAATATCTCCGCTCATCGTTCAATCGCTTCCTCCACCTCGAACAACATCATGTTGATTCCAAGGTGGACCTCTCCCCTTCTTCGCCTATTTCTACGTCCTCCTCTTCTACTTCGCCCCTGTGAAAGCCTCGGATTCGAGTAACTAGGTGGTTAAGAAGAAGAAGAAGAAGACAAAGAAGAAGAAGTCCGATAAGCGAGAGGCTAAAAGTGCAACGCATCAAGCTTCGAAATATCTCCTTCTTGATATACCCTCCCAACCCTCCACGGAAATTCAAGTTCCCCCCGCATGTTGTGCACGGAGACCATCTTCTTCGAGACCGCCCCCGGCATTCCCAAGGTGCTTCAAGCATGGTCCAACGGTCGTCCGCCATTGCCTTTGACTTCCGGGAGCTGCGTGGGGGGCACATCTTCAACTAGTGCCGATAAGACTCCTAAGAAGCAGGTAAGATCACCAATCCTCGTAAGTTGTGTGAAGGGCACCATGCCATTCACCTTTGTCCTTATATGGATGAAGCCAAGCAAGTGTTGGACAACCCGCTGCTTTCCACACCATGCCTCCCAAACTGGTTATAAACATCTCTCTTTGAGTCTTCCACCTACCGATGACACGATTGGTCAAAAACCATCTTTGGCCGATTCCACTCCTCGTAAATTCGGATTCAAGAATCCATTCCCGACCAACCATTGGTCGTGGACCGCCCTGAACCGGTCTCGTCTCGCGGTGCACTAGTGTCTTTTTCCGTCGAGAGTGGATCTCACACCCCCCATGTCCTTCTAATTTCTTCGTATTCTTCGTACTTGGAGAAAGATTCTCCTATCCCCGTACTTCAAAGAAGCTCCTCCTCCGCCTCCCATGATGGAGGCTCCGTGAGGATATCCCTCCCGCCTTCGAGATGGAGGTTTTGGAGGATGCTCCTTCTTCCGTAACACCAAGGGAAGACCTTCTGGGCTCGATGGTATCCCCTCCGAGTAGTCTCGGTCACCTCCTTTGATTGGAGTCGATTTGCGTGATTCCACCTTCCGTCTTACGTGCCTTTCGAGATCACAGCATGTGCCTGGTTCTAGTCGTACCTCAAGACCATTATAGACGAAGGTGCCTCTCGTTAGTATTCTATCCTCAACTACCCGGCAAGTTTTTGGTTCGTCGCCGCTATGCGCTCGTTACGCGGAATCGTTGACTTTTAAACTGATATGACGAGTCAACCATTGGGGATCCTTCCAAGGTTACCGGCTACTTTGGGAGGTAAAACGGTCCATATGGACGTGATGGTCATTCCGGTGCCCCTTGGATTTCAATCGCTTCCCCGGGGCGCGATACACCCATGCCATGGGAGTGCTTGTCTCCTCCCTTTTTCGTGTGGCCTCGTTTTCCGCATGAAGGACGCGATCGTGACTATCGACCAACTTTTCGTTCTTTGGTCCTAATGTGGCAACCGGTCCACCATCACCCCCTCTCGGGTTTTTATCCACCCGTTGTATCTCGCTCCCACCGCAGTCAACTATGTGTCTACCTACCCCCGTGCCCGTATTTCAGTGAAGACGCCGTCGTGCATAGTGTACTGGGGGCATTGGGTCTTGACTTCCAGGATGTTTTCCTTCCACCGGGAGTAGAACTCTTGGGAGCACCGCCTTCTTGTTCATTTTGATGTAGGTCGGTTAGAGCACGGTTTCCTACCCGTGTCAAGCTCTTTAAAAAATGAAACCAGGTTCTCAGAGCATAGTTCCTCCACTTGTGTCGAGCTCCTAAAAACAATGAAACGAGAAGTTTGAGGACAGTTCTTTTAAGTGTGTCAACCTCGTTAAAATAATGAAACACGAGCATGTTCATTTCGACTTTTTTTTTTTGAACCTTCACTCCATTTTCAATGGACTAAAGCTTGGGGGGCATGCACCTCGAATTGAGACACCATGCCGGGGGGGGCATGCCCGTCTTTCCTTATTTCAAGCATAGTTTGCATATGTGTGTGTTCATGTGTGCTTTCAAGCTTGCATAAAAATGAAATGTGTGAGTAGATACATTGTGTGAATACATTTCACATTGGGTCGTTTGTTATGTAACTGATACATTAGATTACATTTGTATTAGACATTTACATGACATATATATATAAAAAAAAAACATCATCACATGTAAAAGATCCATCCAAAATATTCATATGTATATATATATATATATATATATGTGTCGAAATGTTTGCACAGTGCGCATCACAAAAGTCAAAATATACATAATCGTCTTAAGTACATCCGGAGATGATACGTCTCTCAAAAAATAGGTGTGGTATAAATCCTAAGAGCTAATCTGCATGGTGCTCATGATAGCATGTGACTGCACGCACTAAGCGTCTCAGTGATTCGGTGGATCCGACTCTACTCCCCACCGTGTGGCGCTAGTATGCCATCGGTACGTCCGCCGCCCGAGCATAGTCTCGGAATCCCCTGGCAATGCCCTCAAGATTCTCGGGATCAACTCCTCTCCTCCGGCATCTCTCCCCGAGGATCAGGCGCAGTTGAGTCCTCCGTGAGATTGGAGACATCCCAAACTGGTCTCTCGGGTGTCCCACATCTCGCATACATATATAAAATGTGTTAGGACGAATGTGTATTAACAAAAAAAACATAAAACATAAAATCAAAAACATGAGGCCTTACCCAACTCCTCGTCCTGCATCTCCTTCTCGCAAAGTGGGAGATCCGGGTCTCCAAAGGAAGCCGGGCCCTCCCGCAGATAGGGGCCGCCTTCCACTACACCGCCTAGCGCCGTAACCACTCCAAAGAACTCCGCCCTGTGACATCCGTTGGCCACCTCCAGCTCGGGCATTAATGCCGCTCAGCCGAGCCATTCTTGGCTCTCGTGGTATCGTATCTACTACCGAGGCCCCTCGGGCCCCGGAAGATTGGTAAGCGTGCCCTAATGAATGATACCAGGATGGAACCATAACCAAACCGTTTCGCTTACCTTGTTTGCATTTTGTGAGCTACCTTTTTCATATTTATTGTTACCGTCAAGCTTCCCGCCAAACAAGAAGGGACTCATGCATTCCCGAGGCCGCAGAGTTGGGCCTTTGTGGCTCGTGCGGTGCCTCGCGACCCCGCAGCCCCCGTGTGATGGTATGTAGGACAACTCTCAATGCTAGATCGTGGATAGTGTGGATATCCACCTTCTTGCTTCCCTCGATCCCATTTGTGTTCCTCGCGCACACTCGTGCCATCACTTCTTCCATCTTCTCCCCGCATGGTCCGCTGTCAGCCCAAGACAAAGGATCTGATCTCCGCGGACAATCCTAAGATAAAATAAACATCGAAACCTCCAAATTCTAATACCCGATCTCGCAACTTGAACACTTGTTCATGTTCATCCCAAATATTGATCAGATATCGGAGGAGCTCAGTCGAGCTCGTAGATAGGGTGTAAGGAAGAACTTCTTCACCCTACAGCTTCGAGAGGGCATTCATGCAAGCCTCACTTTGGATGGCCTCGCTCATCCTCTTTCTCCATGCTCTCGTTATTTCCATTCAATCGCCATTTTGCTTGATTACCTGCATTCATATGGTCATAAACCCTTAGTTAGATCTATGATAAGCCTCAAATTCCATGCAATTTGGTTCAAAAATCGATTTTTTAGGCGGATTTTTAGGTTCGGCCGCTGGCGCGGCTGTTTTGTGAACAGCGCGCCACGTGGCGCGAGCCCTTTGTATAAAAGAGCCCATTGGCGCGGGTCCGTGCCCGATATCCCCGCGCTTTCAATGAGCGCGGCCCTAAAATTTCAAAAGTGGCCACATAGAGCTGATTTACAAGGGTAAAACTATTAAAAAATGGATGAAAATGTAGAGCAAGGGAGCGCCTCTTACCTCAGAAAGGCATCGAGACACCGAATGGTCAACCGTATCTGCCGCAATCGCCGTCGAAGTTTCTCGCTCCAAATGGATCACTGTTGCTTTTTTACCAAGGTAAATAGTAAATGTTATTTTATTTTTACCAATTTGGCATATTTATAACTTTTTGACATAAAATGAGTTGTAAAAAGTCATTTTTATCAAATATTTTAATATGTTATGTCGAAAATGGGTTTTACGCTTGTTTGGTATGTGCAAGCACAGGTTTTTGCGACTTTAACGATGGAAACGTAGTTGTATTTTATACTTTTTCTGGACTCGGCAAATACACGAAAAAGTTACTTTGGAGTCATCTTTCAGCCTCTTTTCTAACTCTCTAAACATGAAAAGATTGCCGAGGCCCTGTCGTTTTCGATCTCGTTAAATTGGACACGAATCGACATCTACCCAAGATATCGTTTACCCCCTTTTTCGAGCTGGGATGGATTGATTACGAAAAAAAGGAATACCCTAGCCTATCGCGACTAGGAGTGTTTTCTGATATTGTTTTCTACCTTTTCTGGGATCTCGAGGAACTATTTACGAAAAAGGGACATGTGGAGTTTACTTTTTCTCGCCGTCTTTTCAAACTCTTTAAACATGAAAAGACGCCGAGTTCTCCCTTTGTCGACTCGTTAAACCCTCGATGACATCGGATCCAAAGCCGAAATGACGTTTCTCCGAGTTCCTCCTTCCTAGGACTCGTTAAATGCACTAGATGGATTCCGCCCGAAGGGCGGACTTATATTACAAGCATATGTTATCCCCTTCAAGCTTGTTATCAAAAAATAATTGGGGTACTCGCGTAAAATGGTGGGGGAAAAATGGAACCATCGTCGTTGTCATGCTGCAAGATGTCGCTTCTGAACATGGCACTTGTCTCGCATTCGTGTCGGGTCGGGGACATCTCATCTCGTCTCTTCACTTTGCTCTCCGTGGGTTTGGATAATCCCTTTTTGACCTCTCCTCTCGTTCATTGCCTTGTCACCATGACCTCGATCCGTTGATGTCAAACACCGCCAAGTCCACCGTCGTGCCATTTATATGTTCAAGAGAAGTCGGTCTCCCGCAAATATCGACCTTCCTCTCGATTCTCATACGATCCTTGATTCCACAACAAAACATCATGTTCGTCTGTCTCGTGTCGATTATGTGGGAATAATTATGGCCCACCTTCGATCAAGGTCACTTCTTGTAGACATCACATCATTATCCAGGAAGCTGATCTAGAGACTCCTTTATGGTACCTTGGAGCCTGCATGCCTCAATGGCAGGTTCGTCGCATTCGACGTGAGGTTTTCATCATTGGCCTCCGATCGAGTGATTCTGCGGGTGTTCGACGCCAACTCATTGATTCACACGCCGTAGATTGTACCTGCAGTACCTTGAGGGCCATTGTCATTATTGGTGGTTCCTCTCGTGTCTGATAACAGCTCTCATCATTGGCTGGTAATCAGACAATGTTCCTGCATGTTCGACTTCAGCTCACATATTCGCATGCTTGAACTTGTACTTTGTTTGGGTCGAGATGGAGCGCAAGACCCTGGATTGTGTCTGTTGTAATCCAGGCTGCGATTGTGGATTATTGTCATTATGTATATGACTCGTTGATTGGATGGCTGCGACCATACCTGAGTCTATTTATTTGATCCTCGCTGGATGGCTGCGCCCATACCCTGGATCCGGATTATAGTGTACTCTATTTCGGATGGCTGCGCCCATACCACATATACATCATGTACTTGAGATGTCAGTTGTATTTTTCTGTGCAGGTTTTCCGACGGCGGGCCTTCAGTTGAACATGTTCTCGTAAAGCATTTCACCCCTCTCTCTCTCGGGCCTCATACTTTAGAGGGCATCTGTTACACAGTAATTTGTCACCGTCCCTACCATTCCCCGTCCCGCACAATGGAGGACTCATTTTGTGACCTGTGAACATTGTCATGCCTTGAAAACATCATCAATGCATTCCTCTAAGCATGAGCTTCAATTTCCCTAAAGACATCTCCTTGCAAAAAATCATAAAAACATCTCCTTTTGCATTGGCGCGGCAGACAGTTCACCACTCGCGCCAATGGGGAAAATCCTACAAAGAGGCCGCGCCAACTAGCACTCTGTCCCAGAGCAGTAGTCACGCCAGCCAATTTAAGGAGTGTTTTTTAAATAAAGATGGCGGAAGTTGTGTTTCAACAAACTCAGAAACCATTGCCTATCTTGAGTTGGGAGGTTTGGTTGCGGGAGTTCTATGGAAGGGAAGTGGTTTTTCCACCTCCCATGGAACCTTCCTTGTTGATAGGGCCAATCCCACAATAATAGGGATCCCAACTCCCTCCTTCCCCATCTATAAAAGCCTGCTCAATTCCATGGCAAGCTAGTCCTGAAGTGCCTAAGCTTTGAATCTCCAAATTCCCAAGAGCCTTTGTGCTGTAAGAGCCCTCTTTCTTCCCTTAAGGCCGACTCAAGTAAGGAGACTATTGTCGAGAGACTCAGGAGAGGTTTGCCCTTTCCCTGGCGAGCTTTGCGAGACGTGAACGACTGGAGACCCATCCGAAGGAGACCACGACGTCAGAACATTAGTTGTAATCTCTTTCGATCGTTATTTAATGAATGATTACGATTATGGTTCCACTCTGTTTTCGATTATGTTAATATGAGTAGTATCCTTTCTGACTGATATTTAGTTGCATATGCCGGATTTTATGCTTGTATCTGTTTGTTTATTGCACGTGCAGGTATCCATCCGCGGAGATCGTGGAGGATCGTGATCTGCCGAGGCTGAGGAATGGGAACGCTCTCTTCTTCAGATCGTAGCATTGGATTCCAGGTAGGCCTCCATCTTTGGTCTTTTCATTCGTAACTAGGAACTTGCGTCGTAACATTTCGTGATTGTTGCTAGACCCCTGCTGGGCTAGTAGGGATCGCCTCTGTCCGCAGAGGGGATTTACCTCCTCAACAGAAAGGACAACTCCTTGTCATATCCAAGACTGGTTCTTTGCTTGTTGTGGACAAGCTCTTCCCAAGGTCTGATGATGGGATTGGGAGGCGCATGCTACATTTCTGCATCTTTCTGCACATCTGCTCCTAAAATGGGTACTGAATGTGGACCAACCTCAACTTTATATTCTTGCTGCTGATGGAAGTCCCTCTCAATTTTTTGAACAAAAACAGGTTCAGAATGATTACTCCACTTCTGTAATTCCTCTTGTTATAGTTGAGATTCAAGTTGCAGAAACTTGATCTTTTCTTGTGCATTTTGCAGAAAAAATATAATATCAGACATAGTATCCTTGCTGATTTTTACCATCCCATCCACACTCGAATGTTTTAGAGTATTTAAAAACTCTAATATGCCATCAAGTCTAGCCATTGTCTCAACAAAAATAAAGGCTCTATTGAAAGCTATAAAGGGCTCAATAAATGAAAAGTGTTAATTTTTTTAAATTTTTTTTTTTTTTTTTTTTTAATACACCATAGCTTCTAGAATATTGAAAATTTTTCTCTAAGACACAGATTTCAAATTTTGGGGTCACTGGTCCATCGCTTTCTTTTTCTCCACTCCCTGCACTGTTCATCAATCATTGCAATAAACACTAGACTTACGTTCCTCATTTCTAGGGATCCTTTTCAAAGCTTTAACACTATGAAAAAAGCCTTAATTACTCTCTTCCTTTTGGCGTGGAGACTCTATCTGCTCCCTTAAGGAATTACAAATCTAGGTTCGAAATGCATCTTAGCAACAACTAATTGAATCGACATTTGTAAATATCTTATAATCGGGTATATCAACAATGTAATGATGTATTGTCGATATGACAACAGAGATAACAAACATGCACATAAGTCTTCCCAAAACTCACAGTTTATTCCAATAGTTAAGCTAGCTATTGAGTCTTCAATTGATGCACGTAGAGGAAATGTTATCATTAAAAAAAGACTTGATCATTTGCAACTATACACTTCATTTCTTGTTCTAGGTGAAATTTGGCACGGTCTTTTTAAAAAAGACAATGCACATGCCTTACGACCTTTCATACATGAACATATGCAGATATCTAAAACTATTTAAGACACGGAACTAACGCACAATACTTCACGGCCTTTCAATAGTCTATGAACCAGGGTGTACATACCATATACAATGACCAACGCACATGTATATAACTGCAATAAAAATAGGAAGTCACCAACTCACCAACTAGTTCACAACAGCCAATTATATTCATGCATTCATGGCCTTTCAAAGCTTATGGAGAGCCACGAACATTGTGCCGCCAAGAGAGCGTATGTACTGATCAACTGTATAAAACTGGATATTCAAGTCAATGGTGCACACAAAGAATAACCATGCGTTTACTTCACTGCAACCAATTTTTGTGGGCATCACAGATGCCATCAGGCAGTAATTCTTGAGTGTGTTGAATGATAGATATTTCCCCTATAGGAGTCTCAAATTGCTGGTGGGCAAGCGCTCTGCTGGAAATCAAATGACATTTTAGGGACAAGATTATGTAGTAGAAGAGCTCATTGAAGATAGTTTCCGTGCAATTGACATTGCTCTGTTTAGTGCTGGTGGCTCAATAAGAAAGAAGTTTGGACCCTTGTGATTCCCGAGGTGAATCCAGAGTCAATGTCTCACATAAACTTAGTTACAAGAAGGGAGGGCTTATTACCAACCCAAACTGTTCAACCATCATCTGTCTGATGGCAGCTATGCCCCTCCACCGTCATGCCAAGGTGAAAAGGATGGTAGTGAGCATGTATCAGGCAGCTAGTGGAGCTGGTGCTGCAGCCATGGTTGAGCTTGAACAGCGAACACTTGAGGTTTTAGAAGGAAAGGAGCCAACCTATAAAATCTTCGGTCAGCAATATTCGCCCATCACTCATACGCTTCTCGAGCACTATCACAGAATGATTGTGCTATCAATGGAAATGACAGCCAAATGCGGGGGAAATGCAAATGTTTATAACCAACGTTCATAACCAATGTAGAGAGCTTGGAAGAAAACATGACCCTCGAGAAAACGCAAAGATAATGGATTAACCTTCAATGGTGATTCAACGCAGGTGAAATTTCTAAGCATAACCAACACACAAGTATGGAGAGAAATGAAACTGTCTAGTGTGTAGATGTTTCATCCAAGAGCGTTGGGAGCAATTTGGGTGAGAGGAGTGTTTGGTTAAACAGTGGAAGCCTAGTGGAGGAGCTATGATTCCAGAAGTTATGATTCCATTGGATATGTTACAACATAGACATCTAGCATAGGAGTAGCGTATTATCTGGAGCAATGGGATGGAGAGCACTGCAGTGGGAGCAGACTGTAATTGACAAGAGCAGAATATCAAGGAGGTAACTGCAACTGCAACAGAGTGTAACCATAAATAGAGCTAGTTGCAAAAATAATTCTTCTATAGGAGAGATTGAATTTCTAACAGTCAGTAAATTAATACACTGAAATGGACAGTGAGCAGAAATGACATTCTCACTTTTACATAGAGGCCACTAAACGAATGGCTCTGACACCATGTTAAACACATGCATGGAGGATGGAGAAAATAAACACACACAAAGTAAGATAAGCATTAGTTGCATTTATATTACTCATAGATGTACATCTATATTACATTAATGTGACTCTTGGATTCCGCATTCCAAGGTCACTTGGACTCCTTTATGACTGTTCGGCTTCCACACCTACCCATAGAGGATTAGGTGTTCAACATTTTGACATGTTTGACATTTTCATAATAGCGTTTTGAGCTGAACTACAATTTTTTAATTATACTGATGGTTGAGCGACCAAATAAAAGTGTCAATATTCAACCATCCAAATTCAAAGGAAAGGATTTAATGAATGAAGCAGCCTTGATGTTTTCTAAAAAGCTACCATTACTCTACCCTCGAATGGACATAAAAAAAAATTTTGGGATTAACTGAAAATACAATGAAATACTTTATTGGATTAATTGAAAATACAATGAAGATATTTCAGTAACATAGATCGTACCTTCTCATAAATTGTCATTAATATTTCAAATTGGAATGCATATTGCTATGTACTAGAATCCAAGTGCTTTTTAGCTTTGTGAAAACCTAAAATTTTTGGTAGATTTCTGGGTGAAATCAACTCATTGTAGAATCATGTGGAGCTTATGATTCAACAAACTAATATGCACATTCAATCATCCACGTTTCAACAAACTAATATGTTCATCTAGTCATCCAAATTTATGCCATCCAAACATAGAATTTTAGGGAGAAGAGAATATACTCTATAGTACCTACAATTATATAGTTTGTTTGAGATTATACTTGAAAGACATAAATGAGCACATGAGATTATACCCGAAAGACATCAATATATTCATGCGCTTAATGCGAGAAGAGGTATCTAATGGAATTAATGTCTTCCACGGCTTCCAATGGCCAATTATGTTGTTTCATCACCATAACCATGTCATTGAATGCACTGTCAATTTCCTGTCCTTAATAGCTTCTTCTCCACAAACTGTATCCCCCAAATTTCAATTACATTGATCTTTCACTCAAAAATCATGAAGAAAGCAACCTCTAATAAAAACAAAAAAAAATAAGGGGCAAACTCAACCTGAAATATCTACCATAAAAGTGCCTCTAACACATATTTGAAGGAAGTGAGTGGTTTCTTTTCTGTGCTTTCACGAAGTTGAACTATTTTCCCGAAGATGAAGCAGGAGGACATCATGCTTTACAGACAGTGTTGTTTAAGAAAACAAAAAAGATTGGGCTCCTATTGCCATTTTCATTTTTTTTAATTTTACTTACCACTGAGTGGGAAAGTATAAAATATTTTGTGCACTTTAAAAAACCTTACCCACGGTAAACGCCAATTTGTCTTAATAATCGTTGCATTATTCGGCCATTAGAAGACAATGACCTTATGCTCTGCTTTTCCAAGCCAAAGATTTCCAAATAAACATAGGAATGACATCAACTTATCCTAATAATATCATTACTCGTAGGCTTCGAAAGTAGAAGCCCCTAAAAATCCATTTCAGTAGATGTTAGAATATGAATCATTGTAGCTCTTGACTGCCAGAAAAAAACTAGCCTCGTACCAAGCTTGCAAGAGCAAGAACAGGTCGATGACCAGAGCCATAGATTTGTGAATCAACTTGTTTTGATTTCATGATTTGGCACCCAAAATCAAGTCCTTTTCAGAACGATCATCAACTAATTATGCCAGCAAGGCCTCCATAGGACCATAGGCTCGATAGCCATGGAAGCAGACGAGGAAGAGTAGGGCCAGGAGAAAGTCGTTGGCGCCAAGTGTGAGGAAATTGGATAGTGTTAGTGGACCTGAGTTGCTAGAATGCCACTTGGTAAAAAATAATTTGATAAAGGAGGGCGAAAATAGAATGATTTGATTGGCTAAATTTTCTTAGTCGAAGCCCGCAAAGAAACTCCTTAGGTGTAAAAATACGATTTGAGTACATCATCAAATTTTAGAGGGAAAAAGGAAAAAAATACATTTTCAACTTGTATTTTAAACTTATATCCATACGGTTGTACTCAAATTTCGAAAGGCATCACTTGTTGGATGAAAATGTAATTCCTCATTTAAGGGGTACCCATGTTGCATATTTTCGATGGACCCTACTACACGAAAAATGTGAAATACATGAAAAAATGTGATTACAATCACGTTTTCATGTATTTTTCATTTTTTGTGTGGTAGGGTCCATTGAAAGTATGCAACATAGGTGATTTTTCGATGAGGAATTAAATTCTACATCCAACAAGTGCTCGCACTCGAAATTTGAGTAAAATCAAGGGAGATCAGTTGAAAATACTAGTTGAAAGTAGTTTTTTTTATTTTTTTGTTTCTTAATATTTTCATTTTTTTACTCCAAAAATTGTGAATCATCCCCAATGGTTGACATCATCATCTTGAATCCTATATATTTTTTAGGCCAATTTTAGACCTAAAAATTTCTCTAATTCTTACAAATTTTAATGGCAAAGTAGAAACACCACCTATACTTAAACAACTATGATATGGAACATTGCTACTTTGTCCCTGCCTCTTACGAAAAAAGAAATTGATAGAAAAAGTTATTATAACTAAGACAAAATGAATACAAGGATATTTCAAAAAATATTTAGGCTATCAATCGAAGATGGGTTATATTTTTTTTTCTTTCAAGTCAAAAAACTTTAACTTCAATTAGTTTTGAAATTTGTATTTCATATAATAATCAAATCAAAATTTGTTCAAAATCTTCAAGTAAATATAAATTTGCAATTTAAAATAATGTAAACTACAATTTCAATTAGTATTGCAGGATGGAATTCCAAACAAAGATTTGGATTTGAGTGCCTCATATTTATTTGAATTTAACTTGAAGAGTTCAATTATAAATTGAAATGTGTATATATTACATTGTTATAGATGTAACAATATATGTATATAACAAGGTTACGAAATTATGTATATGTCACAATGTGTTTATGTAAAGCGTAAGATAATAGAGCAATTATACTACTTTATTATATTAATTATTTTTTAATATAATAATTTTAAATATTTGTCAATAAATTTTAAATAAATATAAATTTTATTTAAAAAAAACACAAATTTTAATTTCAATTAATATATGTGTTTATGTAAAGCGTAAGATAATAGAGCAATTATACTACTTTATTATATTAATTATTTTTTAATATAATAATTTTAAATATTTGTCAATAAATTTTAAATAAATATAAATTTTATTAAAAAAAAACACAAATTTTAATTTCAATTAATATATCATTCGAACAACGAACAAGGTGATTACCACTTTTATTTTATAGATAAATTTATTTCGTATTAATCGCATCATAAGGATTTGGTCGAAGTTTCGAACCATTTAATGTGGTTCATCCTCAAGACAAGGTGTTGAAGGAAACCAATCTCATTGAATAATTAGTAAGGATGCGTCATTGCCCAGTGATAGTTGATAAAACTAGCCATTAAAAACTAGTTGTTATTTAATAAGTTATAATATTAAAAGTTCTTTAGGTTTTTAAGAAATATTATTAAAGAATAATTAAAATTTTTATGATAATAAAATGATTTAATTATAGCTAATATAAAGAGGGATCAGGGATAAATAATAATAGAGGGGATAATCTTAAAATTTTAATAATTATTAATAAAAAGGATAAAAAATAATCAAGAATAATTTAAAAATGATTAATTTACTACAATGATTAATAATCAATTAAAATGAATAATTTACTACAATGATTAATAATCAATTAATATAATAAGCACAGAAAGGTTATATATATGTGTGTGTGTGTGTGTGTAAAAATTTAAGAATATAATAAAAAGGATAATTAAATAAAAACATTAACACAAAGAAAAAGAGAACTAAAGGAAAAGATAAGAGAGGAAAATTTTAAAATCAAATGGACAGGAATAATACCAGAGAAAGAAGAAAGAAATAAAGACAAAAGGAAAAAGGAATCAAATGCAAGGGGGAGAAATCAGCTGGAGAGGGCCAGAATCCAACTCTTACTTAATTTCCACCCATCATCTCTATTGAGATTTTTAGGACGCCTCTCAATTTCAATAGCCTCCCTCAACTTCCTATGATGGAAATGATCCACCTTAGCAATGAATTTGGAGTATTCAATGCATAGATGGTGACACGATTTCTCAGCATGTTCCACAAGAGCAGAAGTGCGGGATCGATTGGGTTTAATTTCGGCATCATGCTCAAGGATTCTCTGTCTAATAGATCGGCCAGTTTATCCAATATATGTAGTACCACAAGAACAGGGAACCATATAAACCCCTTTCAAATCCTTTGGGTCTATAGGATCCTTGATAGATCCGAGAGAATTTTTGATAGTACAGAGAGGTTTGAACGAATAGGAGACATCATTTCTCCTAAGGAAATGGGAAATTATGTCTGTGGTCCTCTGGATAAACGAAATATTAACCTTGGAGATAGGATCCATCCGAGTAGACATGCCTCTTAAGCCTTTAAAGGCTTTTTGAAAGGCCTTAAGACCTTGAGATCTACTATACCCATTCTTCTCAAATACGCCAAGAAGATGGGATTTCTCCGATTCCAAGTTGCTATCATCAGAAATTATAAGAGCACGGGTAGCCAGAGTGCAAAGAAAACCAAATTTTTGAGTTGGAAAATGATGAGAATCGGCATGAAGATACTTTTCAATGTGAGTTTTCTTGCGAAAAACCTAGTGAGAGATAGAACCATCACCCCTTCTAGAGAGAATAATATCCAAGAAGGGAAGGAAACCATCTAGCTCCACTTCCATCGTGAATTTGATGTAATCGGATTGGGAATTCAGGTGATCAAGAAATAAATATAACTTCTTGCAACCATGGGGCGAAATGACACATGTATCATCCATGAACGTATTCCACTTCTTGGGGTGAAATTGAGTTGAGGCTAAGGCCTTCATTTCAAAATCCTCCATAAATAAGTTAGCCACTACAGGGGAAAGACGGGAACCCATGGAAGTACCACAAGTTTGCTCATAGAACTCACCTTGGAAACTGAAAAAAATCGAGGTGAGGCAAAGGCAAACCAATTTACAAGTGTCATGGTCTAAGATCCTCTTAGTGACATCAATGGCTTTAGCGATGGGGATTTTAGTAAATAAGGAGACAACATCGAAGCTAACTAATAAATCCCTAGGATAAAGCCTGATGTCTTTACACTCTTTGATAAAATAAGTTGAGTCCTTAACATAAGAATCAGTGAGACCCACAATTGGTTTAAGCTTACAGGCTAATAATTTATCCAAATGATAAGAGGGTCCACTTATTGTGTTAACAATAGGTCTTAAAGGGGCCCCAGGCTTATGAATCTTAGGAAGGCCATAAATCCTAGGGGTGATGGGAATACTCTCAATAAGCTTCCTTGAGAGAGTATTAAGAGAGGGATCAGACTTAATGGTGAGGGAAACCCCCTTAGAAATAGATTTAATGGGATTCTTTTTAAGCTTAACATAATTACCATTATTGGAAAGATGGTCCACCATCTTGCTAACATAGTCAGATTTAGCCATAATGACAATAGCACCACCCTTATCAGCCTTAAGGATGACAATGTCAGGGTTGCTTCTAAGGGATTTAAGGGCGAGAAACTCAAGCTTTCTAAAATTGCTTCTCGGAGGCTTTGCCTTCCTCAGAACAATGAAGGAATCTTTCCTAATATTTTCTTTAATATTATCATGAAGATCCTTGATTCCATACTCTTTGCAGATAATGCCATCAGTGGGAATCTTCCTAGGGGCCAAGGAAAAATTCAGCCCTTTATTAAGAAGATGGAAAACAAAGGAATCAAAATTCAAAGACGACATGTTAATGACATTTTTCATAGAGGAAAGATTCCTATTATTATTAAAATTAATAATGTCATTAGTATTATTATTATAATTATTATTAATATATATATTATTATTTTCATTAATGCTACATTGTTTATTATTGTTAGTTATATTCCTGTTATAATCATCAATGTGAATAATATTATCAATATTGTTTAATATTAAATTATTATTTGAATCTTTATTAATAATAATATTATTACTATTATTTATTACTAAATTGTTATTATTACGAATTAAGTTCTTATCAAGATCACAATGATTGTAATTATTATTATTATTATTAATGTTAAAGTTATTGTTTAAAATCATGTTTTTATTTAAAATTAAATTTTCAATGGAGTTCCTACCCACCGAGTCCTGCATACGATGTTGTCTCTTTATTTACCAAAATCCCCATCCCTGAAGCCATTGATATCATTAAGAGGATCTTGGACCATGACACTTCTAAATTGGTCGGTCTTTGCCTCACCTCAACCTTTTTCAGTTTTCAAGGTGAGTTTTATGAGAAAACTTGTGGTGTTGCCATGGGTTCCCCTCTTTCCCCTATAGTGGCTAACTTATTTTTGGAGGATTTCGAAATGAAGTCCTTAGCCTTAGCTTAATTTTTCCCCAAGAAGTGGAATAGGTTCATGGATGATACCTGTGTCATTTGGCCCCATGGTCACGAGAAGTTAGATTTGTTTCCTGATCACCTGAATTCCCAGTTCGATTATATCAAATTCATGATGGAAGTTGATCCAGATCTTGGGGGGAGGCCCCCAAGATATAAAAGTTGAAATGGATCTCAGAAGATCTGCAAAATTAGGATGCTAGAAAAAACGAGAGAACACACAACAAATAAAACCACAAAGAAACTTGTTTTATTAAAACAGAGAATAACTATAGAAGCTACATTGTGGTGGACAATCTGTCCTTTTACAAACTAAGGCTTGTTATTTATAGCCTTTTTTGAGTTACAATACCATGCATAGATACCATAGGTGGATACCATGGGTCAATAACATGGGTAGATACCACTTACAATACCATGGGTAAATTCCATGTGTGGATGAATACCATGAGTGGATACATACCATGGGTGAATGAATATCATGGATAGATGTCACTTAAAATACCATGGGCGAATAAATACAATGGGTGGATGAATACCATGGGTCGATGCCATTTACAATACCATGGGTAAATTCCAACGGTGGATGGATAACATGGGTAGATGAATACCATGGGTCGATGCCATTTTCCATTTGGATCATTCCTCCCTCCTTAAGAAGCAATGGTCCCCATTGCGTGAAGTTCCCTCCTGAGAAGCCATTGTTGAATATGAAGAGCCACTGAAGAGAAGGATTTTGTGTAGTTAACCAATAACTGTGACGAACGAAGATCCGAGGATAGAGATACCCTGTAATGCTTGTGACCAACTGTGATATTGACAGTGTGTGGCCTAGCAAATGGAATTTGATGAAGTGTGGGTTTGTGGATGAACCAAAACCATGAAAAAAGAAGATCCGAGAATAGAGATACCCTGTAATGCTTGTGACCAACTGTGTTACTAACAATGTGCGGCCTAGCAAATGGACTTTGATGAGAAGGATTTTGTGTGGTTGACCCATAACCGTGATGTTGATTGTTGATGAAGCAGCAGGTGCCTACATAGCTTGGGGTGGGAGGGCACATCTCCAAATAACCCAAACCGAATGTTGCTATGCTGAAATTGATGAATGTGAAGCAGGTGCCTACTAAAGCGAGGTGGGAGGGCACGTCTCCAAAGGGAACCCGCTCCGAATGTTGCTCCAAATTTAAAATGAGCATAACTCGGTAAATATAACTCAGAATATTTATTATAACCTATTTTTGGAAATGGAATGATCATTCTGCATCTTCCCACGTGTTTGAAATCGATATCTGGAGACCTTGGACTCTAATATTCGTGCTGGAACTGTCCCGTCGTCACAAAATTTCTAAAAAAATAGCTGATTTTAAATCAGCGATAAATCCCTTGTTCGGACTCCGATTCGACCGATTGTTTTTTTGAAATCGGGTGATTTTTCAAGAAGAGCGCAGATCTGTAATCATTTATCTAAAATTTCCCACTTAAAACTACAAGAAATGATAGGATATCCGCCTTCCATGAATTGTCGTTAGAAAAATTGCTGCAACATTATTGATTTTGAATCAGCGATATCTCCTCCATCCGAACTCCAATTCGCCTGAGTTTTTTTTTTAATTTAGGTATTTTTTCACAAGGAATCTAGATTTTGTCTTTGTTTTCATAAATTTTTCACCAAAATTTTCAGATCTGATCTGCAAACTCGCCGCCCAAAAAATTCATGGAGTTTGCTGAAAATTGCTGCAAAACATTGAAACTGAAATATGTTTCAAACCCTCATTCCCATGGATTCGTAACCTGAATCTGATACCACTGATCCAGATCTTGGGGGGAGGCCCCCAAGATCAAAAATTTGAAATGGATTTGAGAAGATCTGCAAAATTAGAATGCCAGAAAAAACGAGAGAACACACAACAAATAAAACCACAAAGAAACTTGTTTTATTAAAACAGAGAATAACTGTAGAAGCTACATTGTGGTGGACAATCTGTCCTTTTACAAACCGAGGCTTGTTATTTATATCATTTTTTGAGTTACAATACCATGCATAGATACCATAGTTGGATACCATGGGTCAATACCATGGGTAGATACCACTTACAATACGATGGGTAAATTCCATGTGTGGATGAATACCATGAGTGGATACATACCATGGGTGAATGAATATCATGGATATATGTCACTTACGATACCATGGGCGAATAAATACAATGGGTGGATAAATACCATGGGTCAATGTCATTTACAACACCATAGGTAAATTCCAACGGTGGATGGATAACATGGGTAGATGAATACCATGGGTGGATGCCATTTTCCATTCGGATCAGAAGTGGAGGTGGATGGTTGTCTTCCCTTCTTGGATATTATTCTCTCTAGAAGGGCTAATGGTTTTATCTCTCACCGGGTTTTTTGCAAGAAAAATCACGTTGAACATCTTCTTCATGTTGATTCTCATCATTTTACAGCTGAGAAATTTGGTGTTCTCTGCACTCTAGCTACCCGTGCTCTTAGAATTTCTTATGATAGCCACTTGGAATCAAAGAAATCCCATCTTCTTAGCATATTTGAGAAGAATGGGTATATTATATCTCAAGGTGTTAAGGCCTTTCAAAAAGCCTTTAAAGGCTTAAGAGGCAAGTCTACTCAGATGGATCCTATCTCCAAGGTTAATCTTCTGATTATCCAAGGGACCACGAACAACATTGTCCATGTCCTTAGGAGAAATAATGTCTCCTCTTCATTCAAACCTCTCTGTACTATCAAGAATTCTCCCAGATCTGTCAAGGATTCTATAGACCCAAAGGATTTGAAAGGGGCTTATATGGTTCCCTATTCCTGTGGTACTCCATATATTGGAGAAACTGGTCAATGTATTAGACAGAGAATCCTTAAGCATGTTGCAGACATTAGGCACAATCGATCTCGCACTTCTGATCTTGCAGAACATGCTGATAAATCATGTCACCGTGTATGCATTGAAGACTCCAAATTCATTGCTAAGGTGGATCGTTTCCATCATAGGAAGCTAAGGGAGGTTATTGAAATTGAGAGGCATCCTAAAAGTCTCAACAAATATTATGGGTGGAAATTAATTAAGAGTTGGACTCCCGCCCTCTCCAGCTGATTTCTCCCCCTTGTGTTGGATTCCTTTCACCTCTTGTCTTTATTTCTTTCTTCTTTCTCTGGTTTTATTCCTATCCCTTTGATTTTAAATTTTTCCTCTCTTATCTTTTCCTTTAGCTCTCTTTTTCTTTGTGTTAATGTTTTTATTTAATTATTCTTTTTATTATATTCTTAACCTTTTATATATATATATATATATATATATATATATATATATATATATATATATATATATATATATATATATATATAATTTCTCCACTTATTATATTAATTTATTTTTAATCATTTTAGTAAATTATTCTTGATTATTTTCTATCCTTTTTATTAATAATTCTTAAATTTTTAAGATTGTCCCCTATATTATTATTTACTCCTGCTCCCTCATTATATTAACTATAATTCAATCATTTTTATTAAATTATAAAATTTTAAATTATTCTTTAATAATATTTCTTAAATACCTAAAAAACTTATAATATTATAACTTATTAAATAACATCTAGTTTTTAATGGCTAGTTTTATCAACTATCACCGGGAAATGATGCATCCTTACTATTTATTCAATGAGATCGATTTCCTTCTGCACCTTTTCCTGAGCATGAACCACATTAGATGGTTTGAAATGTCGGTCAAATCCTAATGATGTGATTAATCCGAAAGACATTTATATACATTATTCCTTTCAACCCGATTGTTCAAAGGTCATACTTCCCATGTCTTGTAGTTCTATACCTATTTTGTAAAATTGTATCTTCTATCAACTCTTCATGAGAATTTGGTGGTACATCCTTTGTTGAAGGTAGAACTTGCTCCTCTTCCTTATCCATCATGGCAGGCTCATAGAGTTTGATATTCTCCACATTTACTATTGAGTAAATGCACATGTAAGGCGGTAGATTGAATCTATAGGTGTTATCTCTCACATTCTCCAGTATCTCAAAATTACTGCACTACAGAGAATTGATATTATTATGAACACCGTATAATATTTCTTTGTTCAGATATAACTAAACTCTATCTCCCACCATAAACGATTTATTTGCTCTATGTTGTTCATGTCTAACCTTATATTTTTCCTACGAGTTCTTTTTCATCTCTTGTACTTGAAAATGGATCTACCTAATATTCTAAAAAATATATACTCTCAATGCATCTCTTGTGAGGTCCTCCCTCTCTCTTCCCTATTATCCATATATAAAATCCAAGGATGAAGGTGGAAAATATGAAATGTAAGTTTCAACATGTGACTTACTAATAGAAGTGTGGAGCACTATGTTATAAGATTTGTGTGTGTGTGTGTGTGTGTAACCCCTCAAAAGCAACACCATATTCATGTTGATGACTTCTTCATACCCATATATATATATGGATGGAATGTTGTAAAAGTCTTCAATTTAGTTTCCTTCTTCTCTCACGATGTAGTCCAAAATGAATTGAGAAATATGGTATCTCTATTTAAAGTGATGCTCCTTGGTATCCCAGAGTGAACCTAGATCTATTCAAAGAACATGTTTGTTGCCTCTTGTCCTTTAATAGTGTTTTTGAAAGGCATGAGAATGAATCTTGTTGAACTTGTCAACTACCTAAAATATATTAGCATGTCCCTTCCTACCTCAAAGACATCCTACTTGTTTGTAACCTCCCACAAGGTCCATGGAAGTTATTTCCCAACAACAAATGGGTATCATTTGGGGATGGTATAAACATTACTTCTTGTTACTAGGGTTGATGGCATGATAAAGTATACACACTCTTGTATACCATACTACATATTCTTGCATATTAAGCTAATAGACATACCTATGAAGTTAGAAATTGTCTTCCCAACACCAAAATGTCCTATAACATTGGATGTGTGAGCCTCTCTGATAAATTGAAATTTTCCACCTTTATGGGGATAGAGTTTGTCTAGCTTGTCACCCGTAAACATTTTTGGAGATAATAATTAGCCTTTTTGTCATGGTATTCTACATGAATTTGGCCCTATAGCTCTCAAAATTCCTCCTTCAAGTCCTCACCTTTTGTATATGCCTCTTTGTATGCATCATGGGTAAATCTCTTTATGTGCATAAGGGTTCCCAAAGTTGTAGTCCTAGTTGTTGGTGGCGTTGAAGTCATGTTTTTAAACCTGTTTGTGCTGCCCTTCTTATACTTGATGACTAGATGAAATTGTTTTAAAATCCCTATCCACTTGTAATGTCTAGTTTTTTATAGCTTACTATGGGCCTGCAAATACGATAATGGCTAGTGATATTTGTGGATGATGGTATCCTTTCCCATTATATTTTTCTTCCACTACTTGATGGCTTGAACCAAGGCATATAGTTCCTTTTAATAGATGGGTAGTTGATAAATACCCCATCAAATGTTTTATAATGATAGCATACAATCCTTCCTCCTTGAAACAAAATTTCTCCCATGCAATACCCACTTGCATTTATCTCCACTTTGAAACGCTTTTGTAAGTTTGGTAATGTGAGAATTGGCTCTTGATTTATCTTTATTTTTAGCTCCTCAAAATCCTTGTGTTGGTTCTTCCCCATTGAACCTCTAATCACTTATTATTATGTTGTGGAGTGGTTAAAATACTACTAAAAATGAATCTATGAACTTCTTCAAGTATTGTGTTTCCCTAAAAAAATTCCTAACTTTAGTGAAATTTGTAGGAACTTTCCATTTCATTATGGCCTCTATATTTGTGAGATCTATATTGAGTTCCCCTCCATTGATCACATAACCCAAATGCACCAAATATTATGGAGTAAAATCACATTCTTGAGATAGTTGGCAGTTGGTGCTTATTTAGAGTCTCTAACACCTATATGATATGTGAGATGTGCTCCTCCTAAGTAACACAATAATCTAATATATCATCCAAATAGACTATAAAAAAATTAATCTAAATGTGGGTGTAATACATCATTCATTAGCCTCATAAATTTAATGGAATGACCATAAATCCATAAAAACCTTACATTGTATTGAAGAAAGTATTCTAGGTGTCTTCTACTTCAACAAGTACCTAGTGTACCTTGATTTTAGATCCAACTTTGTGAATTACTTTGCATGATGTGATTGATCCAATAATTAATCAATCCTAGGTAGAGGGTACTAATTCTTGAGTTGAATCTTATACAAAGCCCTACATTTGATAGATATCTTCCAAGTCCCATCCTTCTTGAGCATGATGATGATCGATGATTGACAAGGTAAGGTGCTTAGTCAGATCACTCCCTACTCTAACAGCTATTGCAACTAATTCATTACTTCATTTGCTACTAAAAAATATTTTCTATACATCCCAATATTCAGCAATGGAGATTATGCCAAATAATTATATTTCATGATACACTTTCCTCTTAGGTGATATCCCTTTAGGCTCATGGAACACTCCTCTATATTCCTTTAGGAGCTCCTACAAGTATTTTTCCTTCTCTTTAGAACACGCCCCCAAGGATCCATTTACTCTTATCGATTCATCATATGGATAATTTTATCTTAATAAAAGTAAAACATATTTATTACTAGAACTAATCAACTTCTTCATTTGGTTGGGGCTTACCAGTGAGCTATTTGACTTGCCTTTATGCATATTTATGATGTAGGACTTCCCATCCTTGATTAGGTGGTATTGGTTATCTCTTTGAATGAATTTCTCATCCCTCATATACATGTAGGGCCTTTGGAACACTATTACACATATATCAAGGGGTACCATGTCCAATTCCAATTCATCAATAAAGTCATCACTTACAACAAATTTAATCTTACTATATTTTGTTACTTTAATCTCTACATACTTGTTTACCCATACCAATGGATATGAGCTAGGATGATCAGAAACCTCCAATCCAAACTTTCTCACCAAATACATTGTTATGGGATTATCCTATGAATGAGATTTGAAAAACACATTTTCATGGTCTTCTTGATGTGGAATAGTTTGGGAATTTCCTACTCATCCCATTTATGAATCATACTTATATTCACCTCCTTCTACACTAACATGCAAACAATATTCATCCACACTGGAGCTTCTTTGGATCTGGTTACTTGAATATGTGGCTAAGAGATTCTTTTTATTTACATCCATCTTGTGGTTATTTGGGTTCAAATCTTGATGTAGTTTTTATCGCGTTTCCTAAATGTGACCGTCCATATGGAAATGGTTAAAATGACCTTTGAGATCCTTGCACTAATGTGAGATGGTTTTCCTCTTCTTATCTTCCCTCCCTTTCCACTTCTTTTTCCCCTCCTTGTAAGCTTCGTGGTGCTCTTTCTACTTAGAATCACTTAGCCACCCTTTCTTGTGGCCTATATTTTCTAAATAATGTGCCTATACACATGCCTCACCCATTGTCCTTGGCTTTAAAATCATCACTTTCTTTCATAGATGGCTATGTAGGCACAAAAAATAATTAAGGAGTACAACTTGGTTCTTGGGAAATATGCCCAACATGATGGTCATGTGAACTCAACAGTGTACTCATGTGCACACTAACATTGCCTTTACATTATGTAGTGAAACCAAATACATTGATCCTCTACATACCTAATGGGTATAATTGAGACTCAATGATGGTTTCAAAGTCCTCACACCTAGATATTAGTTGATCACCCTATAGCCCAAGTGTTTCTATATGGATTTCCCACTAGGCTAAAGCATGACCCTCTAACTCCAATTTGGGAAATTATATCTTTTGTACTTCAATCTATATTGTGAATCTTGAAATTAACCTCTATTTCATACAACTAATGAATTAGTTTTAATGAATCAATCTCACCTTAGTATGGATTTATGTCCACTTCCAATTCCATATTGAACAGGGACAATGAAGGGTTAATGTCATTGGAACTTAGTTATTACCTTATTCTTTCTTCGGTTTTTTTCCTAAACTCCTTTTCATTGTCTTCATTATCTCTTGATTTCAAATCTAATAATATCTCCGAGTTAGAACCTCCATATTCTCTGAATGGTCCAAGCTTTCTTGCTAGATCCACCATGATGAGGTTCATATTGAAATTAATGTCAACAACTTGTGTTTCCATCATCACAAATCCATGTTATCTTGGATCTTGTGGGTTATTGTGAATAGACTCATCCACCATGACTAGCGTTTTGTGACTTTATTCTTTAAAAAATCCTCGGATCCCTACAACTTCCCACAAAATACCCCAAAGAAACCTACTCTAATACCAATGTGACTTGTAAATTTCAAGGATATTCCACTAGAATAGTTCATCACAATAGATTTAATAAAATACTAAAATATATACTGTGAAAGTTACTTTCCTTTAGATCTCAAATTATTTAATTGTTGGTTTTATGCTTAAATGTATGAAATAACTTAAATGTAAAATATAAAAAGTGAAAAATTCTCACCTTTCATCCACAAATAAACAAAATATTATCCCTAGTCAACCTATACAAGATAAAACCTAGCTAAGGTGAGGCCTTTCTACTCTCTTCTCTCTAATATGGAAATATTCAAATACAAAGAAAGAGTTACTCTATATGGACTCAACTAAGACTTGTGGCCCATAAGACTATTACAAAATCTTATCCCCATCTATTTTTCTCTCTAACTTCCAATTCCTAGATGCTTTGCTCAACAATAGAACAAATATAATGACAAATAATGAAACCCCTTCTCCTCATGGTGGCCCAATATTTAACATTGTCATATAGCCATCTAGGATGTAGATTTTTTACTTCATCAACCCTTAATTAAAGTTGCAACTTTTTCCCTTCTAAAATACTCTTGCAATTCCACACGTGGTTATCTCCATATGCATGAAAAATGGGGTTTGACGTGGCATCCTCTCATACCATGGTGGTCAAAACAATATGTTAACTTGTGAAAGACATAATTTTTACATATGAGCTCCAATTGATGCAATATTTTGTGCCATTTAAAACATCCATGAGCATAAATCAACATTAAAAATCTCAAATAAAATTAAAATTAATTCTGACCCAAAAACATGTCATTTAATCCTCAAAATGACTTTAAAAAGTTTCAAATCTAGTTTCCAAACTAAAATATACAATTAAAATCATGCTACAAACTTCTTTCTCTAAATTTTTTCTTCTCTAAAAGAATATTAAAATAAATCACATATAACATAATTATTCTATTCAAATTATCATCTTTAATCAGTTTTGTTTTATAAATATGAATATATGCATTCAATGTGTTTTATCATTTTCATTAAAAAAAATCACCAAGCATGTCTATCTAAATAAAAGTGAAAAAACATTATGTTGCTTATTTTTTATTTTAGTTATACATTCTTTTCATTTTAAATAAATCAATCAAATTGATTTATGCCTCAAAAAGTTCATGTAAGTCCCAAAGAGAAAGTTGAAAGGAAGGATCATGCAAATTTATGAAGATGGTAAATATAATGTGGTGTTATAGTCTTACCCCTATAATTCCAAAGAATGCCAAATAAGTAAGAACTGATACACGTTCCATCCTCCATGTTAATTGCTCTTCGTTATGCTGCAACGAAATTTTCGAAAAATCAATATAGAAATATCATAAGTTTCTAACATAGAAAAGTGTATAAGAAACAAATTTATACACCGTATTAGAAAAAAATTAATTATTTCCATCTTCTAATTCTAAAACAAAGGATTTGGTAAAGTCGAGAGTAACTAGCATCAAGGTGACTGGCATTAAATATTAAATAAACATTCATCCCTAGTAATATCCTATCTAAAAGAATCTGTTTAAAGAGTTTGGTTAGTGGGAAGAAATTTTAATGTGTGGTTTTATGTGAATATTATCTAATATTTTATTCATCTCTTTAAGTTTGAATTAATTTTTATTGGTACTCTTTGAATTATTGGGTATGTATTATATTTTTTGTATAACTATTTCTGCTCATTGTAAAAGTATGTGATGCATAGTAAGACGTTACAAGAGAGCGACAACTCTCTCATTCAGTTGTTTGCAATGGGGCTTAAATTCTCCCGTGTCGTGGTAAAAATGTGTGATGCACAGCAGGGGAGTTACAGCGAGGGATGAAACCCCTCCTTGTTTGAGAGTTTTTAAGGGGGGCTAAAAGTCTCCCTACACGGTGTTTGGGGATAATACCCAAAAAAAATTGGTATTTTTTTGCATCTATTTTTTTGTAATTTTTGGTACACGATCTTGTGGCGCATGGTGGTTTTTTCCATGGTTTTGTAGTCTTGATTAAGGAACTACAATTGTATTCTAGTCTAAAGTAAATGGATTGGCATTTCATGGATGCCACAAGATATTTATGTATAGAATAATATATATTGAAAAATCTTGTTGGTTTTCCAAATTTTTAGTTTCCAAGATAAAATATGTGTTAGTGTGTGTTTTCCATTGTATCATTTATGTTTAAATTAAAAATATGTTTCCAACAATTAATTGTACAATTTTAAACATACATTTGGTATTAGAGCAATTTTTGCTCTAAGGGAATGCCTTTGTAGCTAAGAGGTTTGGCTCGATCCTATGGTAAACTGTGTTACAATGGGAGATTTGCAGAAGTGATTCTTGTGGTGAAATGGCAAACAATTCGTTGATAGAGATCAAGAAATTCAATGGGAACATTTTTGAGATGCGGAAGCTCAAAAAGGAAGATTTGTTGGTGGACACAGATTTCTGGATCGTTGTGGATCCGGGTACTAAACCAACAAGGATATCAACAAAAACACTTGACCAAGTTATATTAAAATGCAAAGAACACAATATGAATATGTCTCTCATATTTAGTATTACTAAATGTCTCATGAGAAGCTACAACAAAGTCTTTGTGGGATAGGTATGGGCTTTGTATCAGTCTAAGTCCCTAGTGAACAAATTGTTCCTATGAAAGAATTTTTATAGCCTAAGGTTGAAGGATGGAGACTTAGTGATAGAGCATCCAAATGCCTTCAATACTATGGTAACCCAATTGTTATTAGTTAATATTAATATTTCAGATGAAGATAAATGCATCAATTTGTTATGTTCTCTACCAAACTCATGAGATAGTTTGATTCATTCCATAGGTAATAATACTAATAATTTAAAGCTTAATGAAATAGTCTCATTCTTTTTACTAGAGGAGACAAGACGAAAAAACATGGAAATCCAAGACAAATATTCCTTTCCTGTAAGGGGACACTCACAAAATAGAAATAAAAATAAGTCCCCGAGTGGGAGATCTAAATCTAATGGAAGATTTAAATCTTAACTGACAACTTGTAAAGGTATGTTGGTGATTTAGAAAAGAAGATAATTATAAGAAATAATGTAGATCTAAAGATACTAAGAAAGGGAAGGGATCTAAAGATGTTCCTTCTATAAAAGAAAAAACTCCTCAAATGGAGGAGATGTGTACTGTTGAGTATCTGTTATATTCCTTGCATGAATGTCCCTACACATTGTATAAAAATATGATGGGAAGTAGGATGGGAAGAAACCCTACTTGTTTGAGAGGTTTGTAGGGGGGGAAGTCCCCTTGCATGGGGATTTGAGGGAAGTTCCCACAAAAGAGAAAGTGTGGTTTTTTCATCTATTTTTGGTAGTTTTCAGCACACAGTTTTGCTAGAGTGGTTTAATGGAACATGGTGCTTTTCCCCATGGATTGTAGTTTTTTTTAAAGAATTATGGTTGTATTCTACTAAAAGATAAATGGATTAGTGGCTCATGTATGTCGTGGGAAATATATTATATTGCAATATTGTATAAAAGAATGTAAATTAAAAAATATTGTTGGGTTACTACGTTTTTGGTTTCCAAGATCAAATCTTTATGCTTGTATGAGTGTTAGCCATCACACCTTTTATTTTTTAATTAAGAATATGTTTGCATAAATGAATGTTACAAGATTAAAACCTACATTTGGTATCAGAGAAGTTTTGGCTTCAAGGGGATGCCCTGTGGTTAACGAATTTGGCTTGGGCCTATGATAGACCTTGTTATAGCAGGAGATCTACGAAAGTGATCCTTGTGGTGAAAAGGAAATGGAAAAAAATTCAAATATAGAGATCAATAAATTCAATGTGTAGAGTTTTTAGTTATAGAAGATCAAAATGGAAAATTTGTTGGTGGATAGAGATTAGTGGATCCTTATGGATCTTAGTACTACATCGACGAGGATGTCAACATAATACATGACCAAGTTGGATTGAAATGCAAAGAGCACAATATGGTTGTGTCTCTCGGATTAAATATTGCTAAATGTTTCAAGGGAAGCTATGTTCATAGAAAATTTTAGAGGGTAATATTTGTAGGTGGGTTAATTTTCCATGTTTTTTCCAAAAAACAATATTCGCAAATTTTCATTTTTTCTAAAATTGATTTTCCCACATTTTATAGTATAAAATTTTCTTATATTAAAAATCACCAAAATTTTATAGAGCCTATATAAAATCATTAGAAATTTTAATATTTCTACAAAAATATAGCCAAATATTTTGTTTTCATATTAAGGATTAGTAATATTTTCTAAGGTTTCTAAACTTTAAAACAAAATTTCCATCCTTAAAATTTTTCCTAGTCATATTGCCAGTGTGTGTGGTCATTAATATTAAGGCTAACTGAATCCAAACCAAGATCCAATAGTAAAAGGTTGAGTAAGTTGAATCGAGTAGCCAAATGCCAAGCAATATTCTTGTGCAGATAGATAAAGTAGCAGAATGTCGAGTTGACAAATGACATCCATATATCGAATCTCAACGTATCAAAGTGTCATTGGTGTTTCTATGATGTGTTCAAATCAAAATTGGATGCGCAATGGATCCAATGGTTGTGGATGTCTCAATCCAATATACTATATTGTTTTCGGGCTCATAACATGTGTGAATATTATGGATGGTCATGTGTGTAAATGATCCAATTGTTGAGATTGCCTATTTCCAACAATCCATATTCACATTGGGCTCACATATGTGTGGTAATTAGTGCATGGAATGTAATTAATCTGGTATCTAGTATGACATGGAATCCATGTGACGTGGCACTTCCACGTAGATGACCGATGGAAAATCTAATGTTGTGGCAACAATAGTGAGTAAAGTGTGGAAAGAAGAAATGGAATTTTTGGTAGGTTGAATGGATGATTGGAAATTGACACTTGGTAGGTACAAGTCAATAGTCAAACACATGGAAGACCTTGGTTGGTCGTGGCATATGACTTGATAGGTGATTTGGAAGGCGACATGGACATGGTGGGTCCCCAAAGGTCATTTTTTTATAGAATTCGAGGCCAATATCCAATGAATTAAGTGCATAGTCACGACGCTTGGTTATAAGGTGTAAATTCCAACACCCTAGGGTTGCAATCCTAGGAACAAATTTGGTATCTGGCATGTAAAGGACAGACACAAAGTGTGGCCAAGTAGTGTTAAAGGGCTAAAGAACCTATCTCTTGATTGGTTGGATGGAAGGGAACTAGAGCAAAGAAAGAACAGTATAGGTGAAATAAAGCTCTCGGAGATAAAGAATGTTGAGAAAGAACAAATGTGAAATAAAGGCTAGCATCATTCAAAATATGAAATCCAATGTTAAAATGCAAGTGTTTGTGAACATAGTGTGGCATGTTGAATTGGTCAAGGGAACAATGTGATCCATTCAAGCAATAATACCATGAGTCAATACCATGGATTGATGCTCGTGGAAAAGAATGGAGATAAAATATAAAATTATAGAAAACACTTGAAATAGTAGCTAAAACCATGCATGTGTGAAGTGAGTGAGAACTCAGAGAGAATAGCCAAGACTAGTGATACAATGAGAACTGTAGTAGATCAAGAAAAGTGAGAAACAAAAAAAAACTATTGTTGGATGAGCTATAAGAGTAGTGATAAATTCTAGTAGTAGATTGGTCTTGTAGTGGACAAAAGCATTAGTTGAGTTATAAATTATACTAGAGAGAAAAGGGTGGAGTGTTGAGAAAATTAGAGTTGTAGCTATGTGTAGAACTAGAGAGCAGAAAGTAGAGGGTAGAGAGGAACAAGGGAGAAAAAAACTCTTAATAAATGTATATTATGGGATAGGTGTGTCCTTTAGGTTGGTGCTTATAAAATCAATATATAGGTGGTTCTTTTAGGTTGGAGCCTATAAAATTAGGTCATTCATGGCTTCTTCTCTTTGTGCTAGTAAATTAATGTAATAGAAGGTTAGTTCCGAAGAAAATATTATTACACATAAGCTTTATGGTTTTCTCCCTTTAAGGGTTTCCATGTACATCTGGTGTTAAGTTGGTTGTATGTGTTCAAAGTGTTTGAATTCTTTTAATTGTTAAAATTATCCATTATACTAATTCATCCTCCTCTTAGTATAATCAAAATCTAATGATTAGTATTAGACCTAGGTTCCTTTTGAGACATTTTAAGTGTTGGAAGGTAGATCACAAGGGATCATGGCAAGCCTCAAGGGTTCCTCATTATTCAAATCTCCCATATTTTATGGCATAATATATTCCTTTTGGATAGTAAGGATGAGAACCTATATTATGTCCCTATGCACTAACATTTGGCTATTTGTTGAGAATGGCTATCAAGTTTGGAAACTCCTCCAACTGATCCAAACTGTAAAGATAAATATTGAAACAACACAAAAGAAAACAATGCAATCTTAAATGGTCTAACAAATACAAAAAATTTCAAGGTAATGCACTACAAATCCGCAAAAGAAATTTGAGGGATAGTTTTTACAAGACGACATTGTTCGTTGATGTCTACAAAATGGTTTCTAGCTATCATGAATGTCAGAATTTTGAAGGGAAAAATAAATTGCTACCATTTCCCCTAAATCCTATTGCAGTTGAGTCACCTTTTCAGCAGTGGGGTCTTGACTTTATAAGTGAAATTCACCTGGTCTCGTCTAGACAACATAAGTGGATTTTGATAGCCACTGAATATTTTACCAAATGGATTAAGGAAGTCCCAACTAGACAAGCTATTGATGTGTTCATCATTCAATTCTTGGAAAATAACATTTTATCTAGGTTTGGATGCCCTCAAAATATTATTATTGACAATTTTGTTTCTTTCAAATCTCAAAGAATGGTGGATTTCTAAAACAAATACCATATTTTTCTTGGTCATTCCATAGGTTGTTACCCTCAAGATAATGGCTTAGTTGATTCCTCAACAAAATTCTGCCAATATCATTAAAAAATTGTTCCAAGAAAAAAATGAAAATTGGCATAAGAAGCTGGTAAATGCATTATGGGTTGACAAGGTAAGCACTAAAAATAAATTGGTATGCCCCCTTTCCAACTAGTATATGGAGTAGGTGTTAATTTTCCTTCTTCATTAGGAGTTCTGGTGATGAATTTGTTATAAGAGGCTGAAGTGGAACCCAGTGATGTACAAAGGATGATCAATCAAATGATCCAATTGCAGCAAACTAGGGAGGAAGTTTTCAAGAATACTCAGGTGATACAAGACATGGTTAAGAAGATTTATGAAAAGAGAAATAAAGCAGATGATTTCCATCTTGGATACTTAGTGCTAAATTGGGATGTCAAGAATGAGGATAAATTTAAACACGGGAACTTTAAAAATTTGTGGAAGGGACCTTTCAGAATCAGAACTTACAGAGGAGGCAATGCCTACATCTTGGAAAATTTTTCAGGGGAATATCTGCCAATATGGCCTGTTAATGGTAGGCTGCTAAAGAATTATTTCACTTAAGATTCAGTTGATCTCAACATTCCATTGCACATACTATTTTACTTTCCAAGTACTGCAAGTGTGGGTAGCCATCATAGGAACTTGAAGCCCGAAGTGAATCCCTAATGTTCCGATGATTTGCTGCCATATGTAATAAAATTTACAGTCATTCAAGTCAGTTTTAGTCTTTTTTTAGTTGGACTCCATTGCCCAATGTTTTTTCTAAAAGTATACAACATTCTTGGCAGCTCAATGGGAGGCTGTCAGCCCCATTGGAGCAAATGTTAGGGTCCCATAATATAAGGATCAAAGTGTGTTTGTCTGAATATTCCTTTTGGGGGTTTGATTGAAAGATTTAGCCTATGAATTCACCAAGTATCATAGACTAAGGTGTTTGTTCTGTACAAAGGGCCAAAATAGTCAAACTAATTATAAATATGTGTCATAAAAGAGTCTATTAACCCTAATTCGAATTTGTAAAGTCATAAAAGTCCATGACAAGTCATAATTTGAAGTTTGAGATCATGGAGGGAATGTGTCATTATGAGAGTTAAATGGGTCATGTTAGTCATGTCCGACAATTTAAGGTTAGTTATGAGTAAGCTAGAGTCATTTCCTACTCATGATTGTAAAATTACCCTCTCATGTCACTTCACTTTCATCATTCAAAACCATTATCATGATAAGAAATAGGTTTTCAATGGAATGTTATCCAAAATTTCTTTGAAAACTCTCCCATTCTCCCTCATATGTGTTTCATTCTCAGCGTTGGAGCAATGTCAAAGTGCAAGAAATATTCAAAAATCCAAGGAAGATATTTTATAACTTGAACCAAACAGTGTTACGCAATTGTTGCGCAAGAAGGTGAAAACATTCTCGAGTTTCTAAGTAAGGTTTTTTCTCTCCTATGTTCAATATTTCATGTTGTTTGAGACTACTGTAACACATTCCAAACAACAACAGAATCAAAGATAAGTCGAGAATATAATTTATGTTTCTGTTACACATTTGTTGCACCTGTTTATCATTTGTATGTGCATAAAATATTTTTTTTCCGATCATATTGTTGGTTGGTTCACGTTTTAAATATCATTTTTTAATTTTCATGTCCCAACCCGCAGCTAAGAGAAAGCTAGGTCCCACTATCCAAACCCTCCATCGTTGTTCAGCACGTCTGCTATGCAAAATACTGTGTTTTAACCGAGACCTTGTTTTCTCATTTTCCTTTCTTCGGGGAGGGTTGAATCCTGCACAGTCAAGATGGAGACTACAGAAGAAAAAAAAAAGAAATATACACTAGGAGATGTGGTATGTTATGAATTACTAAATATTGATTTATTCAATTCAAACCCAACCATTTGGGTTTCTTTCGAACAGATGAGCTTCATTGCTTTTTGTGAGAAGGTTCAAGAAACAAGTTATCATTTTCAACTCACTAGACTCTTTTCATTTAGTTTCAAGGGAAATTAAGTGAATATGGGTGATCTTGAGTTTATTGTTTCAAAGGAAACCATCTCACAAGCAACATATATACCCTTGACAAGATAAAATTGGTTTAAGGGCATGGAATTGGATGTGTCACATTACAAAGACTTCCTCAAACCTTAGCATAAAAATAATTTTGAGCCTACATTTCCAAGTAGCTACATCTTATATCATTACAACTAGCTTCTTAAATTCATAATGAGGTACTTCACTTGTGAGGGGCACTTCAGAAGGGTATATCAATATCACATAAGGGCTCGTGATGCATTTTACTGGAAAGAGAAGTATAAATTTTCCTCATTATTTGTTTAAGAGATTGAGTAATATGGAAGACAATGTCCATTCAAAGGGAGAAAATCATGTGCCCAGTTTATTCCACTTTTCCTTAGTTAAATTATTAGTTTTGAAAGAGCTTGAGAAGAGGAACGAGAATCGAGATAGTTTCTTAGCAGCTTCAAGCCTTTTGGCTCACTCTGATAGTACAAAGATAGAAATGGGTACTCCTTCTAAGGAAACACCTGAAGCTTCACCAGCAGGAAAAGAATCATTTAAGAAGCATTTGATGGAAAATAGGACAACAAGAAAAAATAAAGGTAAGAAACTGCAGTTTTCACATAAGGAAGAGAAAGTGACTCACAAACCAAGAACCATATCTGCAGCAAAGAAGATAATTGAGGAGCCTACTTCTAAAGAGATCATAGAGCCATCAAATGATGTACGAGAGGAATATTAAGTGGGTGACCGAGAGGTTGAAATGGAAGATAAAGATTTGAGAATCATGGAGTTGCAAGACCATCTTTACAAAGCCCATCTCATGGTGGAATATTTGCAATAGAAAAACAGAGAACTTAGGCACTAAGCATCCCAAGGAAATGTCCAGCCCAGTGAAGGAGAACCATCAGGAAAAACATCAATGCATGTTGCAAAAGGAAAAGGTAAACAAATTATTGACATTGAAGAGATTAGAGAGACAGTTAAACAACCAAGGAATCCCAGAACAAGGTCAAAATCTATAATAAAATAACATATGAAGGACACTCTTCCACTAGAGGAAAAGGAAGTATTTGATGAACAAACGGAATATGAAAAATTATTGGAACAACTTGAAGGTGTTCAAACAACATGTAGATCAACTTGCAGATAAAGGCATAAACTGAATTTGTTTAGGCATGTACAAGTTGTTGGACCCACTTTGGACAAGGATAAGCATAAGTTGAAGTGGACCTTGCCTCTGCAAAGGCAAGTGAAAGTTCATATGTGCAGAATTTGGTATTAAAAAGACGACTCGAATTGGTAAAACATAAACTCATTGGGGACAAGGAATATGGAAGAAAAAGAAAGAAGAGAAACCTTGATGATCTGGGCAAATCTGTCCAAAACAAAAATTGCAACAGGAGAAATATTATCAATATTTTTTTTATTTTTTCGAAATTTTGGCTCATACACCCTATTTAGTCATGTTTTTGCTAAAGTTACAGTTGTGCAGCAAGGTCCTGCTATGCAAGTTGCATGCTCCCACATTTTAATGAATTGATGGAAGTTTTGTTGTTTTGAATAATTGATAAGATGTTATAAGGAATTTATATGCAGTAAAGAGTGCTCCTCCTCCATTTTGACACAGTAAAGCCATCATCAACCCGAAATGTTGAATATGTTGTGAAAGTTGGAGTCAGCTATTTTGGAGATTTGTGGGAGCTAGAAAGAATACTTCAGAGGTTCTACACCATAACACCATCATTTCAAGCATACCCATCTTCTCTATTTTTCCAAGAAGGATCTACAACCAGGTCAAGCTTGGAGGTGTGCTACACGCTGCTACACAACTACTAAGCAAGTGAACAATTAGCTAGTCTCTTTGCAAATTTGAATATTTGGGATTCTAGAAGTATTTTTAGTAGTTGAATAGGTTTCTAGTAGCATTAAATCATGTAATTCAAGTTGTTAAGGATGTTTTCCTTTTATTTAGTGTTTTGAAAATGTATTGGTTGATAGTGAAATTGTTCCTATTTTTCAGCTAAGTGAGTAAGAAGGCATTGTATCTAGCTTAGTTTGACTTCTATGAAGAAAATTCGAACACCCAGAGTGGTAATTCAAATTCTATATTGTATATAATAATGTAAAACATGAAAAAAGGGGTTCTGGTTAGGGTGGAAAGGAAGCTGGTCTACATTTTCTAAATTTTTTGTATCATTTTCGCATGTGAATCGAAGAAAGTAGGGTGCAGTTTTGACAAGATTCTTGTGTCAGTACTTATTGGTATGTGTGTTTCCTTACGATTTGTTTATGTTCTTCCTTATGTTCTATTTATAATATATATTTTAATGGTGTAAAAATTCCTCATGCTCAGTTTGAAATGAAATATTCCAGAATTCACTTAGTGCTTCGATTTCAATCAGTTAATCATATGCTTTATCTTTTTTTCTATATTTCAATATGAATTCATCATTGTTTTGATGCTCAATTTGTCTTCTTTCCTCATGCTCCACTCACCCATTCATTGCAATGAAATTTGATTTGATATCAATAAGTCTTCTTATATTTACTCTGTTTAAATTTCATCATATCCTTTATTCACTTGGATCTAAAACAATGATCTGATTTGGAGTAGCTTTACTTTCCTACACTTACCTTCAGAAATCAAGCCTAAAAATACCCTTTGATCATCATGGCTAGCCTAATATCTATAATATTTCGACCATTTAATTGATTGAGGGAAGAACACAATGAAAGAGCCCTCTCCAAGGCTTGTACGGTTGGATTCTAGCCTAAAAGTGGTCTGTGGTTACCTCTGGATTTCTCTTTTCAGCCTAGAGAAATTTACAGAGAGCTAACAGGCTATAATCAAAATAAAAAATAAATATGTACATTTTTTGATAGTTTTACTTAAATTTTTTATAAAACTTAGTCCCACTCTAAATGTGCTTTCTTTATTTGTTGTTGTTGCACCAAGATGTGCTCTCGAACCCAGTTTAGGGTGGTTGGGTAAGCGTTGCATGTGTGAGCGTTAGATTGATGAGATTTAGATGTAGTTTAGGGTGGATGGGTGAGTGTTACATGTGTGAGCGTTAGATGGATGAGAGTTAGATCTGTGAGCGTTAGATGTGAGATGTGAGATGTGAGATGTTAATTTTGAGATGTGAAACAGAAGATATTTTTTAAATTCAATTTTTTATATTGTAATTTTTTATTTATTAATAAAATGAGGAACATTTTTTTTAGATAAAAGAAAGTATAATATACATATCACATTAAAATATATAACACATAAATAATACTTACTAAATTAATAGTCATTTTACAATATAAATTAAAATATCCATTGCATAAATTAATATTTACAATATAAAAATCTTATTATTATGTTAGGGACGACTATTAAAAATATTCCCATAGAGAAAACTATTAAAAATATTCCCATAGAGATTAAATCGAGGTTTTAATAACTTAAAAATGAGAATACTTTTATATATACAAATGTGAAATTTATATAATATAAATAATATTATAAAGAACCATGATAGATGCATTTTAACCAAAGATCCAAGCAAAGAGAGAAAGAAAAGAGACTAACAATGGTAGAGGATTTTTTATTATTGTATTTTCGTTAACATTGTTGATCCAAAATATAGGTTTAATATTTTACAACCAATTATACTTTTTTATTAATTTATATACTTTCTTAAATAAAATACAATGGGATCATATTTAAGAGAGAGAGAGTAAGATAAAGGGGGAATAGAGTGGGGGAGAGATACATATAGTTGGGAGAGACAGGGAGAGAGAGAAAGGAAGAGAGAAAGAGGAGGGGGAAAGAGAGGGAGGGAATAAAAAATACATTGAGAGATAGAGGCGGAGAGAGAGAGGGAGTGACAAGGGACAGATGAATATGGAATGAGAGAGAGAGGATACAAGGGAAGGGAGAGAAAAGGAGAGGATAGAGATAGGTAAAGAAGGGGAAGAGAGGGACATGGATGCATAGATATGGAGGGGGGAGAGAGGGGGAGAGTGAGAATGAGAGAGAGAGGGAGATAGTGACAGATTTGGATGGTGGAGAGAGAGAGTGTGTGATGGGGGGGAGAGACAAAGGGAGGTGGGAGACAAAGGGAGAGATAGGAAGGAAAAGAGAGGGGACTTGAGAGAGAGGAGAAAGAGAGGGGGAGAGAGAGATGGAGTTGGAAGGGGGAAAGAGAGGGAGGGAAGAATAAATACATTGAGAGACAGAGGTGGAGAGAGAGAGGAAGTGTTAAGGGAGAGATGAAGATAAACTAAGGAAGAAAGGAGATGAGGGAAGGCAAAGAAAAGCAGAGGATAGTGATAGGGAAAGAAGGGGAAGAGAGAGACACAAATACATAGATATGGAAAGCGGGGGGGGAGAGGGAGAGAGATAAGGAGAGAGAGGGAGATAGTGACAGCGTTTTAGGGTGGATAAAGAGAGTGTGTGTTAAGGGGGAGAGAGATAAAGGGAGGTGTGAGAGAAAGGGAGAGAAAGGAAGGAAGAGAGAGAGGACATGAGAGAGAGGAGAGAGAGAGGGGGGGAGAGATAGATGGAGTTGGAAGGGAAAGAAATACATAGAGAGAGATAGGTGGAGAGAGAGGGAGAGAGAGAGAGAGAGAGATGGAGAGAGAGTGTGTATGTTTTAGGGGCGATAATGAGAGACAAGGGGAGATAGCGATATAGATGGATGAGGGAGAGAGGGAAGAAGAGAAAGACAAAGATAGGGAGGGAGGAAGAGAGATAGATATGGAGAGAGAGAGAGAGAGAGAGAGAGAGAGAGATGTGTTTATGGGGATGAGATAGAAATACAAATAAGGAGAGATGGAGGGATGTATATATATATATATATATGGTAGGGGGGAGAGGGAATCGGAGACAGATAGAGAAAGGGAGAGAGAGAGATGGAGAGAGAGTATGTATGTTTTGGGGGTGATAAGGAGAGACAAGGGGAGATAGCGATATATATGGATGAGGGAGAGAGGGAAGAAGAGAGAGACAAAGATAGGCAGGGAGGAAGAGAGATAGATATGGAGAGGGAGAGAGAGAGAGAGAGAGAGAGAGAGAGATGTGTTTTTGGGGATGAGATAGAAATACAAATAAGGAGAGATGGAGGGAGGTATATATATATATATATGGTAGGGGGAGAGGGAATCAGAGACAGATAGAGAAAGGGAGAGAGAGGTGGAGAGGGAGAGACATAGGAGAGAGGGATGGGGAGAGAGAGAAGGATAGAGGGAGGGAGATAAACACATAACGGAAGGTTGAGATAGAGGGAAGAAGAAAGAGACACATGGAGACCAATGTAGACATAGAAGGTAAATCTAGGAAGTCATGAAATTTTTTGTTTTTCACTAAAATAGATGTATTAATTTTAGTGTAGTTGTTGATTTCTAATCCTATTTGATAGCTTGCAGATGCATTGAATTGATTTGAATGTAGATCTCGATTTCTAATCCTACTTAATACCTTACTCTAGATGCAATATATATTTCAATGTAGATGTTGATTTCTACTTCTATTTGATTGCTTGCCCTAGATGCATTGGTTTTAGTGTAGATATTGATTTCTAATCGTATTTGATTGCTTGCACTAGATGCATTGATTTCAGTGTAGATGTCGATTTATAATCCTATTTAATACCTTACACTAGATGCATTGATTTCAGTGTAGATGTTAATTTCTACTCCTATTTTATTGTTTGCATTGGATGCATTCGTTTTAGTGTTGATATTGATTTCTAATCTTATATGATCGCTTACACCTGATGCATTTTTCTAGTGTAGATGTCGATTTATAATCCTATTTAATACCTTACACTAGATGCATTGATTTCACTGTAGATGTTGATTTCTACTCCTATTTGATTGCTTGCACTGGATGCATCGGTTTTAGTGTAGATATTTCTCGTTCTAATCCTATTTGATTGCTTGCACTAGATGCATTGGTTTTAGTGTAGATATTGAGTTCTAATCCTATTTGATTGCTTGCACTACATGCATTGATTTTAGTGTAGATGTTTATCCCTAATCCTATTTTATTGTTTTCACTAGATGCATTGATTTTAGCGTAGATGTTTATTTCTAATCCTATTTGATTGTTTGCACTAGATGCATTGATTTCAGTGTAGATGTTGATTTTTTATTTGATGGAACTAGATGTATGATGTAATTAGATTAATAATGCACATGGATTTCAATGTAATCAAATCTCTTCCCTTCCATCCACCGATGGAATTTGACAGCAAATTTCCCATCATGGGGTGATTTTCCCGTCAAATCTAGTTAAAAATATTGCTCAACTGTCAAGATCTTTTGTTGAAGCTCTAAAAAAGGGTGAGAAGGTGTGAAAACAATCAATTTTGACTAGTGAGTCCATTTTGAAATTCCAACCCTGCCTCCATCTATATCTCCCATTGTATCTCCTTCTTTATCTCTCTATCTCACCCCAAACATACACACACTCTCTTCATATCTATGTATCTATCTATATATCTCCCTCCCATTTCCACTCTCTCTCTCTCTCTCTCTAACACTTCTTTCTCCATATCTATATGTATTCCTCTCTCTATCTTTGCCTCTATTTTCTTCCCTCAATATCCCTCCATCTATATCTCTATTTTACCCCTAAAACATACACACACTCTCTTAGTGTAAGCACCTAAACTTTATTCATGACATGAATTGACTTCTAGATTATAATAATTCAACCATAAATACAATACTTGAATTTTCATCCTATATAAAATGTTCACTTACCAGAAATGTCTTCTTCCTCAAACTATAAACTATAGATCCATCTTAACCCATCTATCAAGCCCAAAGGGAGATCAAATCTCTCTCGAGGTGCAAACCTCTCCTCAAGTTTTTCACTCAAAAAGGAGGTTTGCACCTTTGATCCTTCTCTGGGGCTTGATAGATATGGGGTTAAGATGGATCTAGGTTGGTATTACAACCCAATACAAAAGAGATATGGTAAAAATATTTCACTCTCACTCTCAGTTATAAATAAAATATTTCCATATCCAAATGAAAAAAAGATAATTTAATTTTTTTTTAAGTAATTAAAGTAAACAACAAATAAAGTTGATATATTTATATTTTTATATTTCAATTGGATAGGTAAAGAAACCATTTTAATTTTCATGTTAGTTAATTTATTTTAATATTAACTTTAGAAAAAACATAAACATGTATATTCTGCAATAAATTTCAATTTGTAGAGAGAAGTAATTGAAAGTAAAAAGATTCAATTCCTTCATTGTAACACTAATAAGAGAGAGGTGTGTAATTAATTCAATTCTTAATATAAAACTAACATATGACATTTAAAAATTATTAATAGTGATAAAAAATTAATATGAATCATAAATTAAATATTTCAATATATAAAATTAAGTAATATTGAAATGTATTTGAAAAAATATTAAAAAAAAAACTTAAAATGTCTATATATCATATAAAGTAATTGAAAAAATAAATTCTTATTGTTGTAACATTTCAAGTATCATTATTTTACATTTTGACTATCTTATTAAGGATTAATTTTGAATGGAGTAAATATTTGTTGAAATTGTTTCTTTTAAGCTATTTTAATTCATATATTCATGAATTTTAAAAAGGTTAAATCCATATATATAGACAAGATTTTTATCTTAACCATTATTTATCAAATTCTTAAAGAAATGCAATTTATCAAATTCTTAAAGAAATGCAATTTTTTTTAAAGAGATTCACTCCTATATTAGATCTATGACTAAGATAAATCTACACTAGCCATTTTTGTTTTTGGAAAATTGGTATTTAAGGGCATAGGTTTGTATATTTGAATATCAACCGGAGAGATAAACTTATGGTTCAAATGTGTGGTGAATTCAAATAGTTAATATTGTTGTTGAAATTGTTTTGATTATAAAAAAAAGTCAAAACATCATGAAAAGAAGGTTTTTGAAGACCCCGTTTGGAGGTCCGCCCATGGTTGTATTCTACTCAAATTATCGTATTTTTTTTGTGGTTTATTTTTACCCAAGTGAATGATATTTAATGATTATATTTTTTAATGATTAATTTTTTTTAGTATCTAGTATGGCATTAGTGCAAAATCTCAATTTTATTTTCAAGGACTATTTGTGATTAGGCACCTACACCCTTTGGTGGTTAATGGTTGGAGTGACAATATGACTCATTTACTATTTTTTTGGTTAGGTAAGGGAGTTTTATGTTTGAGGATTCAAATGTGGACTTATGTGTTGTTATTTTTGCTGAACAAAAGAGTGTTCATATTTTAGCTTGACTTTGTTGACTTTGGGCTACTTCTCAATACTAATTTTGCTTCCCTCGTCTACATCATTTTTATTATAATTTAAGAATTGGTGTGATGAATTTAATATATTATCCCTAGCTTTAGTTAACTCTAGAAATTTGTCCAATTGTTGGTTAAAGTTACCATGCATATAAGTGAGATGTGGTTACTATTTTGAGCTTAGGAAGGGATTCACACTATTTAGAGGGATAATTACTATTTGTAAATGCCTTATCCTACCTAAAATGATCATAGTTTTTTTATAGTTTTAGCAATCGTGAGAGGTTATCTGTAGGGAGATTGTAGGGTTTGATTTGTATGTTTTTGATGCATTAAGTAAAGAAAGGAAAAAAATAAAAAGAGAGGATTTGATTTAAGTAATGGGTTTATACTATTTTCAGCTTAGGAAGGGATTCACATTACTTATAGAGATAATTAATACTATTTGTAAATGCCTTATCCTACCTAAAATTATCTTAGTTTCTTGATATTTTTAGCATGCATGGGAGGTTATCTGTAGGGAATTTGAGGGGTTCTATTTGTATGTTTTTTATGCATTTAAAGTAAAGAACATGACAAAACAAAGAGAGGGGGTTTGATTTAAGTAATGGAATTATACTATTTTGAGTTTAGGAAGGGATTCACACTACTTAGAGGGATAATTACTATTTTTAAATACTTTATCCTACCTAAAATGATTTTAGTTTCTTGATATTTTTAGCATGCATGAGAGGTTATTTGTAAGGAGTTTGTGGGGTTCTATTTGTATGTTTTTGATGCATTAAGTAAAGAAGGGGACAAAAAAAGAGAGAGCATTAGATTTAAGTAATGGATTAATACTATTTTAAGCTTAGGAAGGGATTCACACTACTTAGAGGGATAATTACTATTTGTAAATGTCTTATTCTACCTAAAATTATCTTATTTTCTTGATATTTTTAGCATGCATGAGAGGTTATCTGTAGGGAGTTTGTGGGGTTCTATTTGTATGTTTTTAATGCATTAAGTAAAGAAGAGGACAAAACAAAGAGAAAAGGTATGATTTAAGTAATGGATTTATACTATTTTAAGCTTAGGAACGGATTCAGACTACTTAGAGGGATAATTACTATTTGTAAATGATTTATCCTACCTAAAATGATCTTAGTTTATTGATATTTTTAGCATGCATGAGAGGTTATTTGTAGGGATTTTGTTGGGTTCTATTTGTATGTTTTGTATGCATTCAGTAAAGAAGAGGACAAAACACAGAGAAAGGGTGTGATTTAAGTAATGGATTGATTCTTAAAGTGAGGGTGAATTCTATTTAGGAGATAAATAGTAGATTTGTAGGTAGCTAAAACATATTAAATTAGTGTAGATGTAAGGGAATAGATTAGTAAGCCACTACAATATATTTATCAAATGTTCACGATAACTCATCATTGTTTGTAAAGAGTTAATATATTTTAAAGGCTAATTAGAGAAATTTAGTGGAGGATTTAGCATAACAAAATTGATGAGTTATTTGAAACATTTTCCATTGCAAGAATTGGAGGGTAATAGATAACATATATATCTTTAACATGAGTTTTATTTTCAATAACTACAATGGTCCCATTTGAGGAGAAATGTATAAATTGAAAAAAATAATTTGTAAGTTGAATTTGATTTACTGTAAACTTTGTTATTTTCTTACTTAACTTTATTTTTTAACATATTGGATCTTTGTTTTTATTTTAAATGGGTTATAGATTTTTCAATTTACCATGTTATAAAAAATAATATCAAAATTCAAAAAAAAATTCAAATTTTTTTATCAAAACAATTTTTGATATTTTTATAATATAAATATAATGTCAAATAATATTGAAAATTGACTAAGCCAATTAAAATAAAAATAAAAATTATTTTCATCTCCATTAACTAAAATGAAAAAAGCAAAAAGAAAATAGTAGTTTTACTTCTCATCTTCCTTTTAGTAAAGAAAGTAGTCACTCTAGTGCATGGGAAAGTTATAACATAATATCTTGTTGATGTGATGTTATTTTTAATTTTTTTTTAAATTTAAAACATTCTCTTTCGAAGAAGTTTATAAAAAAATTTAGGAAGGTTAAGGAAAAGCAAATTTTGATGACATAAACATTACTACATTTTAATGTAAAACTATTGGATTTAATTTCAAGCTAAATGAAAATCCTTTCTAATAATGTATATTATTTTGTAATTAAAATATTAAAAAATAATTAATATTATATGTAGAGAGAGTATTGTTAAGATTTTTTTAAGTATTTATGTGCTCAATAGGAAGTTCACAAACATGTTAAAAAATAATTATGTGTATACATTTAAAAGAAGAATCAAAATAAATCTATCTCAATTCAATAAATTGTTATAATTAAAGGATTATAACGATATTATTGAATTAAAAGATTATAAAGATATTATTGAATATAAGAAAGATGTATAATTCATATGTACTTGTGTTAAAATGGACGAGTAGTAGTTATATGTGCACATATTAAAAAAAACAAAGTAAAACTCTCTTAATTCTAACTATATCATGTATGGAAGAATCAAGTTCCTTTATAAGTGAAGACTCTGAAAATGTGTTATAACTTTGATACCTCTTTAAGACACAATATATACGGAAAATAAGTAAAATAATTAGAAGAAGTTTTATTTCAAAAACCTAAGTAAGATAATTTAAATAAATTATATTAATAAATAATTTTTAAGTTTTTTAAAATTATGTTTTAATTAAATAATAAATTGATTTGTTTATGTAGTTTTGGATAGAAAATGATGGGGTGAGTTGTCAGGCCATTTCTAGATGTTAAGTTATTGGTTCAATTCCCTCCCTATTCACATGTTATTCTTGAATATGAACATGATGTAACCTCACAATTACCAAACTTACAAAATAACAAATAACAAATAACAAATTTATTTATAATATCATTTTTTTTTTTTTTTTTTGTAAGTCAGCACCCACGGGGAGATTGGAACCAGTGACCTATCTCATGGAGTGCCTTAACAGTGCACCCTTCACCGTCAAACCAAAGCCCCGTGGGCTATAATATCATTTTGTTATAAAACATAGAATTTTATTTTATAATAACTTAATTAAAAATATAATTATCTTATATTTTTCTAAATTCAAATTTATAATACCTTTATATTATAATAATAATAATAAATAATATCAACTCAATTAAAAATAATAATAATAAAATAAACTAGTATTACTGGTAAATATAATAATATTTAGTATAAAAAATTAATCTTAATTTGATTATTAATAAATATTTGAAGTATAAATTTTAATTAATAATAAATAAATACAAAATATTAATTATGAATTTAATTTAATAGAAAATATTAATTATTTAATAATTAGTTATTAAATTCTTCTTAGTTTAATAATAATTTAATACAAAATATTAATTATAAATGATTAGTTATTTAATCAACATTAAATTCTAACACATTTAATAGTCTCATAAATATTAATTATAAGTTTAATTTAATAATAATTCAATACAAAATATTAATTTTAAATTGTTCGGCATTAAATTCCAACGCATTTTATAGCTCATAAAATTGATTTGGATATAGTATGTATAGCCTAATATGAAGAAATTCTAATACATTTTATAGGTTCATTAAATTGATTTGGGTATAGCTTAGTTTGAAAAGATGTTATGGCCTCGCATTAAATTAAAAATAATTAATAAAATATTTAAATTAATTTTATTTTATATTACTAATAAAATAAAATTTTAAGACTTTTTTTTTATGGAAAAAATTGATTTTTTTATAAACCAAGTCACAAAAAGTTACATAGTATATGCCACAGCATTCCATACGATATCATCGGTGTAAAGGAGGCCGAGACCATAGGTACCCTTCCACTGTGGTTCAGTGAAGGAAGCAGACCGTAAACTAGGGCTGCACAAGTGTTCCCGAAAGAGGGAGAGACACTTGGCAGCCCCTGTGATCAATAATATCAACAAAAAACATCCATCCTAAAAGATGCATCCATGCCATCAATATTGGGCCTCATGTAGAGAAACACCCAGACAAAGAAAAACAGAGGGCCTCCCCAAAGAGAAAACAACCCCATAATTATGTCATATATATGTGGGTAAGTATCAAAAAATATAAAAAAGTATTCACTTTTTTCATAAATAATTACAGATATAGGTCCCTGATTTTTAGATTAAAGTTGTAGAAATGTACAAAATCCTCCAGAGGATATAACATGATTAGAGAAAAAGTAAAGATGAAACAACATAAAGAAATATGATCAGTAGACTCTGGTGTTCGACACTCGAACAACCAGCCCCTCCTTCTCCTCTAGAGACCACGCGCCCGTAGTAAGTTGTAAACCGACTTTAGATAGGAGGTCAGCTTCCCGGTTCCATTCCCTTTAGATATGGCATAAAGAAATCAGATTGAAATGAGTTTTGAGAGCCTGTATTTCTTCAAGAATAGGAATTAATAAAAAGTGCAAACATCTCTGAGAGTTGTTAACCCAGTTTATGACATTCAAAGAATCCCCAAAAATTTGAATCGACTCGATGCCCAAATGAATCAACTAGCAAAGAAGGAGTTTTAAAGTTTGAAGCTTAGTAAAATTGTTTGATCCTTCCCCAAGACCAACCGTCGTAGATAAAGAAAAATGATGATTTTTATGAATGATCATCCCAGCTCCACATGTGCCTTGGGCTGCCGCACCATCGAAATAAGCCCACGGAATGGAGTGATCTATGACCTCCGGAACGATCCTTTGCTGATTGTAAGGAGTGTTAACAGGAGGAAGGCCAGAAAAAATGGCCGCACAGTCAGTAGCAATAGAATCAGTGTTAGGCCCTCAAGTTCGCTCTCCAGGGCTGATGAATCGTGCAAAGCGCAACTGTTTTCTCCCAAACATTTTTGGTGAAAGGGGAGAAGAGGAACAAGTGGTCAGTTGATTCAGACTCCTTCTTACATAGAACACATCTGCCCAAGCCGAACTAAAATCTCTTTTGAAGTGTGTCCCATGTGGGAAGCTTATTTCGGAGAATACACCAAAAGAAAAGTTTTGATTTTGGTTGGCCACTTAGCTTCCATAGAGGCTTATACCACCACTCCGCCTGACCCTGGTCCATGAGGTGAGCATAGCTGAATTTTGGAGTGTATTTGCCTGATTTTGAGAGGATCCAACAAAGGGAGTCCTTCGAATCTTTGATACGAGCCCTCTTCCAGTCTAGTTCCATGATAAAGCCCTGCCATTCATGTTTCCAACAGTCCTTGATCCCATCATATCCGCATCCCTCCATGCCTGAGTCCACATCGAGGTATGATCCGTATCATTGATCTGGTTCAACATTTTTTTACCCTGGGCATAAAAATCCACACGTAGTGCTTCAGATAGGGAGAATCTATTGTTGCATCCAACCCAAGGGTCCAAACCAATACGACATCTTTCACAATTCCCAATTTTCCAAGACAGACCTTTTTCCACGAGGCCCAAAGCCGAGAGGGTGGCCTTCCAAATAGAAGAAACTCGATAGTGTGATTTCTCCAGTAATCGGATCCCGTCATTAATTGGCACATGACCAATATATTTCCTTTTCACCACCAAGGTCCAGATATCTGTGGAAGTGAAGAGTCTCCAACCTAATTTGGAAGCCAGAGAGGTGGAGAAAATATGGAGGTTTTTTATGCCCCAACCACCCCACTCTTTGGGTTTAGAAATCTTATCCCAGGCCACCCATGGAATAGTCATTTTGGAGTTTTTACCAGACCAGAGAAAATTGTTGTAGATACTTCTGATTTTGTTTAGGATGGCGATATGGACCCAAGCAACAGCAATCCAATACACCAGAATTGCCATGAGAACTGATTTAATAAGGACTAGTCTACCCGCTCTAGAGAGCCACTTGTGGCTCCACATGTTTATTCGGTTTTCAATTTTTGAGACCAACCACCACCAGTCTTGTTTCCGGTAGGAGTCCGATAATTGCCATGAGAACTGATTTAATAAGGACTAGTCTGCCCACTCTAGAGAGCCACTTGTGGCTCCACATGTTTATTTGGTTTTCAATTTTTGAGACCAACCACCACCAGTCTTGTTTTCGGTAGGAGTCCAATTTGAGTGAGAATCCCAGGTATTTGATACTTGCACCAAAAGGAGACTGGGTAAAAGGGAGGATATTCAAGACCCAAGCCAGGTTTGCCTCTTGTATGCCCTCATGAGTGAGGGTGGATTTTTGGAAATTGATATTCATGCCCGTGGCTTTCATAAATAGGCCCAGAGAAATCTTTAAGCTTTGGACCTTCCGCCTGTTCCCATTGCAAAAAATTAGAATATCATCCACAAAGAGAATATGAGGAATAGACATATTGGTCGCCACCTCGACCCCTTCAAAGCCCCCATTCCTCTTAGCTTGAATTATAAGTTGACATAGGCCTTCAGTAGCCAAAAGAAAAAGGAGTGGTGATAGAGGACAACCCTGTTTTAGCCCACAATTGTTGAGGAAAAAGGGGGACTCTGCTCCATTGATCAGCATAGAAAAAGACATATTTGTGATACATCCCATGATTCAGTTTATTAGGTCAATATGGAACCCCATATGAGTTAGAAGGAGTCTAATATACAACCAATTGATCCGATCATAGGCTTTTGACAGGTCAATCTTGAATATCATACATTTTTTCTTTGAAATTTTCACACTATGAAGAGTTTCCTGAGCCACACCAATAGCTTCATGAACCTGCTTGCTATCCAAGAAACCAATTTGTTCTTTAGATATAGATTTAGATAAAATGTGCTTCAGCATGTTAGCTATCATTTTGGAAATAACTTTATATATACAATTACATAGCGAAATGGGTCTGAAATCATTAAAGGAGGAAGGAGAGTAATGTTTAGGGATGAGAGCCAGGAATGTTGTTTTCAACACATCATGAGTAAAACCAATAGCTCTCGATTCTTCCACCACTTTTGTGATAGTATCCCCCATTAGGTCGAAAAAATGCTGAAATAATTCAACCATCCAACCATCAGGACCGGCACTTTTGTATTTTTGCATGGTCTTTATGATATGCTCCACTTCCTTTTTCTCCACTATTGCCATAAGAAGATCATTTTCCTCTACATCCACATACCTAGGAAAAAGCTGAGCTACCTGAATAATTTCCCTGATCATGGTCCCCCCCTGGTCCATGAAGATATTTTTGAAATAATTTTTCCCCAAACAGGCGAGGTCTTCAAAAGACTTTTCCTTTTCTCCCTCTGGAGTGTCAAGTTCCCATATGGTGTTTGAATTCTTCCTGCCCTTTGCATAGTTGTAGAAAAATTTTGTATTTTCATCACCCTCTTGTAACCATATGGCCCGACTCTTTAGTCTCCAACTAGCCTCTTTGTCCTTTAATAGCTCCCTTTTTTTTTCCAGCATTTTTAGGTTGTCCCGAGAGGCTTCATCAACAAAACCATTTTCTATATCTTCATATAAAATCTCCAAGGCCTCAGTGATATCCTGGAGCTCTTTTGAGTCCTTTTTTTCTTTTTCTTTTTCCCACATAATGGTGGCCTTTTTAATATTTGAAAGGTTGTTAACCAGGGCCTGAGCAAAAGTACCATCTTGTTCCATCACCGGGCTCCACGTATCGGTCACAAGTTTTTGGAAGCCCTCCTCCTTTAGCCAAACAAAGTTGAATTTAAAAGGGGAGGTCAGCTTCTTTGATGACCCTCTCAATTCAAGGATAATCGGAGAGTTATCTAACTCAACACTCATTCCAATCCACTGACGAAAGATTGCATTCCTTACGGAAAATTCATCATTGAGCAAGAAATGATCCAGTCTTTTAGCTATTCTGGCTTCACCCACTCTATTATTCGTCTAGGTTGGAGCCATTTTAATCATGTTTGGGTCAAAGAGCTTCCCATCCCTAAGTTTCTTGAGAAATAAATCTACCATGGGGTCCGACCTTGCATTTGGGCCCCAAGCCTCCAAACTCCCTAAAGTGAATTTTAGGTCACCTCCGACAATCACATGGGGAGTTTTCATGAAATATTTATTCAACAAAGAATTCCAAAAATTTTTCCTATCATTACAAGGACCATATATGTTAACAAGTGCGAGGCTATTAGTCAAGTCCTATGAAGCCACCTCCACACCAATCGACAGGTCTCAAGTCCAACAATTTCGAACCTTCATAGTGTTATTTATGAGGCTCGTGGTAAGGCCTCCCGAACGACCCTTTACATGAGAAGTAATAAAAGTCCAGTCGGGCAAGAGGGAGGCCAAGATCGAGGAAACAAGGTCCCCATGACCCGGAGTTTCTTGAAGAAAGATGACATCGAGCTTGTACTGGGAACAAAGATTTTTGAAGGCTAGTTTTTTGGGTGCACTATCCAGACCCCTACAATTGAAGGACAAAATAATCATTTTGAAACCAAGGGCAGTGATCTCGCCGCTCTAAGCGCCCCTTTGATGGAAATTTGTCTACCATCCACAATATCTATGATGACTTTTAGTTTGGATTTTGAAATATCCGACTTCCTCGCTCTCAATATTTTTACTTTTTCCATGACAAGGCACCCTCCCAACCCACCATGAACTTCATTTTGCAACAATTTTTTGTCCCGAGGCCGAAGGTTGTAAGGGACATTATCAATAGAAGGCTTAGGAATAGTAGTGATAATGTTGTCCATGGCTAATGACACATTTCTAACACAAAGGGATACAGAATTATCACGCCTAAAAGGACCAAGCTTACTCAGAAAATTGAAAAAAAGATCAAAATAGTTTAATGTAAGAGAAGAGGTCCAAGGGGAAGTACTCGCCAAATCCGAAGCTGGATCAGCAAGGGTTGTCTCTGTCTGCTCCTGTGTCTGGGCTGAGTCCAAGTCTTGCATGTCATCCATTACAGGATTGTTCTCTTCCACTCTATGTGTCACCTCCTCCTAATGAGCGCTATTTTCCCTGATTGCCTGCTCCATTCGAACCTCCATTTCCTCTGCATTTGTGGGAGGCTTGAATATGATCTGAGGACCATGAGTGGCCCCTTTTTTATTTTTTCTTCTTTTTTAAAACCCTAGTGGACAATCTCGTGCCAAGTGCCTTAGCTTGTGGCACCGATGACATCTGAACGATAAATGCTCATAATCGATCAGCTGCTCCATCGCATGACCTTCTTCATTGAGAATAATTTTTGGGATCAACCCATCCCTCGGCACCAGTTTAACCAGAATGCGGGCCGTATTTCTGGACCGAGTCTCCAAAAAGGACATTTCCGCCTCCAGGAAGGTTCCCAAGCTATCCCCGATAGCCCAAAACACCTCCATAGTCCAGAAATAGGGGGGAAGAGCTAGGAGCCTAACCCAAACCAGAATCTCGTCCACTCTTTCCCTGTTTGCATCGAAAAGTGGAGTCCATCTTTTGAAAAGGATGGGAGCAATGCCAAATCCCCATTGTCTTGAAATAACCCACTCTAGCATTGTCGCATTCTTAAAACTGACCATAAACCATCCTTTAGATAAAGTAATAACCTCTAGCTCTCTACCTAGTGCCTCCACCCAGCTGCGATTAATCCATTCGGTAATGTATTCGACTGGGTAGAACTTACCTCTGGCTTTGCCAATAAGGATTAACTCTGATGCAGCCATTACGCGATCAAAATGTAGGTCCACTGATGCAAGAGCATCCTGCTCAAATGTTATTGGTTATTTGGGAGACTTAGAAGGTCTTATTTTTTCAAGAGAGTTTGTTCTCTAAGTGTATTTTGAAATGTTTTGAATGATTTATGTGAGAACTTTAAAATAGGAATTATTTCAATATTGTGAAGCATAATTGTAAATTTTCTCGAATGTTGGAGAACATGAGAGAACATGAGAGAATTAGGATAGTTGAGAGCTCATAGGGATTGAGAGATTTGGAAATTAATTATAGATCTTAAATTAGGAATTAGTTCTTGATTTATGGGTTTGAGAGGATCCTTAGGGGTTAGTTGAAATTATTAAGGATCTAAAATGGAATTGGTTCATAGAACCTTTTGTATATAATTGTAAAGCCTCAAAGACATAAGAGGAGACGAGAGTTAGAGTTAGACAAATGATAGAAGGATTTTGATTGTAATCCTACGGGCATAGAAAGACAAAAAGATAAAAGGCCACTGATATAAAAATCAGGCCAGAGAGAGACTCATTATGTAATTATTTGTTTATAAGATAGAGAATTCAATTCCTGAATTGTGCAAGTGTGTATTGATTAATTGCGTTAAAATAGTGTGTACGTATCAGAATATCTGCATAACATAGGTGTGCAGATGTGTTGAGGAGAACCAGGGAAGAGATAGAATAAACAGAAGCAGTGGTCTAGAATAGTTGCACTTGCAGAGATCAAATTGTAACGAAATCAATTGAGAAACATAGGAGAGAGAATTTGGGAATAATGGATGTAATCAAGCTGTGAAAACCATAAACTTTGTAATTTCTATTTTATGAGTAATTGAATTATGATTTTTGTGTGAACTGAGGGTGAACGTGGTGGACTTGGTTAAAACGGATTCCAAATATTTATTCAAGGAAATTGAATGGCCAAGACTAAGGAATAGGCATAGTCTTTTCTTGGATGCCTGTGCGAGGATAGGATCCTTGAAGGATTCTGCTCATCTGATCGATTTCTGCTGAGGTTGAAACCCTTTTCTCTGATCTGGTGGTTACTGTAGACCCGAAGTTTGGTGTCACATTTGGACTTGAAGTATCGGTGTTTTTTTGTTACCCAATTCGGGTTTTACTGCATTAGTGAAAATATGGGGATAGGATTAGGCAAGGGCGGTGCTTCTGTGAATGACAAAGTCCTGAAAAATATTGGTTGAGATTAAGCCACGTGTCAACTGAATGACGGAGTGGTCTTTGAAGGCTGGTAAGTAGTTTTCACATGATTTGGAAATGGTAAGCGGGAAAAATTGAGACCGTGCGAGATTAAGGTCTGGAGGTGACACGTATCACCTATTCGGTGACGTAAAACCACTAATATCTCATAGTTTCAAAGTGTTAAATATCGTGTTAATTAGTGTGCAATATTCGTCAGATAAGGAACATGTTAAATGGACGATGTGGATTAGTTGCATCGGGAGGAAGTAACGTCAAAGGACAATCAATGGGGGATTAATCAGCTTAGTTGGACCTCCAGTTCGAATTGAGTGTGTATGAGCTGAATATATAGAGGATTTCTTTGGGATAGTTGGCGTCATTTGGTATCAGAGCCGGAAAAATCTTGCATATGGTGGGATGTATATGATCGAGCCACTCACCGTAGAAGTGTGTGTTGAGTGTTGTATATGCATTGAGCGTGTGGGTGTTTTGGCCCTAGGAGTGTATTTCTATGTTGTAATTGAGCCATCAGATAGGAGTATTGTTGAAATTGAAGGTTGATGAGTGGACCGACGAATTATACATAGTATGCAATAAAGAGTTGTAAAGAATTCCAGTTGAATCCATCAAATTCTCATTGAAGATTCGTCGATCTATGTGTGGATCCAATGAATGTTCCATGGAGTTTGTTTTATTTAATGCTATGAATAGTCCATACAAAAGGTAAAATCTCATTAAAAAGTGAACGAGCGGGTTGAAAAGGTTGTATTTATTAATTAAAAGAGTTTATATACAATAGTAGAGAGGAAAGCACATCGCGGGTGATTCTGGTGATAAGGGAAAGAGCCAGAAGTTGTTTTGTCCTTAAAAAAAAGAGTGGATTTTGTTCTTAAAAGCGGAGTAAAGCAGAAATGGATTATGCATATAGCCGAGCGAGGTATGTTTCAGATTTGATATTTTTGTGAATAGATTAAAATTTGTTTCAAGATAGTGGGTTATTGCAGCCAAAGAAAGTTTATAGAAGAAAAGCTAGCCAAGGAGAAGAGTTGAATTGAGGTTTCTTTGAAAGAGATATTGCTATGTATACGTTTTGAGGGTGGTTTTGATGATTGTAGACAGAACCATGAGATTTGAGAAGGAAGACAAAGCAAGCGTACTTTGTGGATGAGGTAATGTGCTTTGGGTTTTAATATTGCTTGAAATACAGGGGACAGTAGTGGATAATATCTCAGTAGAAGAACAACCACATAAGTATATTGGTATTTGAAATGCATTGATGAAGGGCATGCTAAGAATGCACAGTTGAAGCATGGAGATCACAGATAGAACTGCAGAACCAGAATTACGGAAATGGTAAAGACCAGCAAATAAGGAGATCCTAAAAATAGGTGATGTTGGGAAAGTGGTATGCATAAGTTTTTTCTTATTGATGATATTTTACAGATTGAACAAATCAAGGGAGTGAAAAAGTTGCATTTTTATAGGAGACAACCATCCAAGAAATAAATTGATTACAAAGGTATGAAAGTTTGCAGCAATTGAATGAATGGAAAAGTTTGGCACAAGACTACAGCAGTAAAACTGTAGGAAGAACTTTTGGAAGTTCTTAGAGATTGTAACAGAACCTTATTCCAGCTGAGGCTCGGAATAAATAAGGACAAAAGAGTCCTTAAGAGAAGTGAGTGTAGCAACCAGCGAGACAGCAAGATTGCTCAATGCAAGCTCTAAGGAAAATAGGACTTGGAAACCGGACAGAGGAGAATTTTGGTGAGAAGATCAACTCAGGAAGAATTTGATTGGTTCCGGGTGTAGAAGCTCACATAGAAGTAAAGATGGCTATGGCAAGTCATAGAGAAGGTTCAGAAGAAGGCTACAAGATGAAGGAAAGGGGTGTTAAAACAATCCGCAAAAACCGGATGAGTCAAGAGGAGCTTGACAAGGAGTTGGCTGAGATAAGCAAAGAACTGGATGAGTTAACAATGCTACTAGGGAAATACCAAAGACAAGGTTGGGGCTTGAGGAAAAAGACAGTGAAGTGGTCTAAGTTACAGAGAAGGCTACGACAGAGACAAGTAAAGTGGTTGGTTGAAAAACTCAGAGAAGCAGAGTCAGAAATGGAAGTTTCCATTCGTGGACCAAAACAGGGTGAAATTCTAGGTGAAGAGGACAATGAGAAAGATTCCTTGGACTATTGGAATAGTCCAGAACAATTCAAATATTTGTTGACAAGGGGAGAAAATGAGGCTATGGGGCCTTGTGCTTTTAAATCTCATTGTTTGTATGTGTTTGCAGGATGTGTAGAAGATGATGGAAAATCTGGTGAAGTTGTCACAAAATTGAATAAAGATCTTGGGGTGAAGTATGATGGAGAATGCCTTTTAGAGGAGGAAGATACTGATTTATTGCAGCAGAAAGAATTCATAAATGAATTTATGTTTGGTATAAGACAACCAATTAAAGTTGTTATGGAGTAGAAGCATAATGAAAATTCCATAGTGATATTCCAAGGAGGTAAACAAATGAATTTGTTTAATGAAATTGATGAAAGAATTTTGTAATGTGATGATATAGAAAACATAATAACTTGGGATGATTTCCAGAAGAAGAATGAAACTGAGAACAAAGGTTGTGATGAAATGTTGGAAAGATTTCACATGGAAATAGAGTTCTTGGAAAGATGGCTCAAGGATCTTGAAGGAGAAATAAAGCTTGCAGACCCTGATAAAGAAGAGATTGCAGTTACCGTGCATGATAAGGATGCAATGTCTCTAACATTTATAGAGTTAAGTGAATGTTTTGACTCTTCAATTAATAATGTGGTTGTAGGTATAGAAGACAACATTAATAAATATGATGCTGAAAACAGAGGAATTGGGCAGAAATTATTTGAAGATAAGATGAAAAATCAGGAAAAGTAAGAAAGTCATGTCCTTAAAGGCATAAAAGAAACAAAATTATTAATCCATCAAGATAAAGATGGAAGCAGCCAGCAATTTAAAAGATATGATCATCAACGGGAAAGTAAATTTGAAGAATGCAAATGTGATTACGGAAGAATGAAGAAAGATGTCAAAGAAGAAGAAGCAAAGGATGCCAAATACTCAAATGCTATGCTTGAGGAAGTTGAGATGAAGACCACTAAATATTTTCTGAATCATATAGAAGAATTGGAACAGAAAAGAGATTTGATAACATAATCATCAAATAAAACTATTGAGTCTTGTGATTTTAAAACTGAAAATTTGGGTGTGATTGAAGATTTTGAAGATTTTGCAGGTGATAAACAGTCGCTAGAAGCTACCATAAAGATGAAGGAAGAAAGGGAAATGTACACAAACACTTCAAAGAAGCAAGATCAGAATTGTATTCTGATGGAGGATAAGGCTATGTTATCTGATGAATATTGCAAAGGATCTGCAACAGTAGAAGAAAATATTACTACAGTCAGGGAATTGAAAAAAAAATTAATTTTTAAAAGTAAATCTACACTGACAACAATCGCATATTACCGAGGGTAATATATTTAAAGATATTCAAGAAGACGAGATGCAAAAATATCTACAATAGTATTTGGAGCAATCTCAAAAATGATAGCAGAAGTAGAATAAAAAGAAGGTAGCAAGAGTTTTGAAACTCATACACAAGGGAAAGGACAACATCAACAAAGTAATTTAGATAGAGAAATAGAGAATTTGATGAAACTTATAGGAAATGAACATAAGGAAAGGAGCTGCAGACATAGAATCATGTGGATAAAAAGTTGGACTATAACAAACATTTAAGGAAAATCCAATGGAGTGATGCAAACGAAGATATGGCAACCAGGAGAAGCAAGGAAAGACAGCAGAATACTTAAACAACAGTTGAGAGAAGCAAGGAAATCAATGAAGAATAGAGTTTGGAATCTTGGAGGTAGCAAGTCATTGAGACTTGTGGCTATTGCATTATTACAGAAAAACAACAGATCTCATAGACAGGAGTCTATGGAAAATTTTCTACATGGGGAGTTTGATGCAGGAGCATCTTGCTCAAATGTCATTGGTTATTTGGGAGACATAGGAGGTCTTATGTTTTCAAGAGAGTTGGTTCTCTAAGTGTATTTTTAAATGTTTTGAGTGATTTATGTGAGAAATTTAAAATAGGAATTATTTCAATATTGTGAAGCATAATTGTAAATGTTCTCGAATGTTGGAGAACAAGAGAGAATTAGGACAGTTGAGAGCTCATAGGGATTGAGAGATTTGGAAATAAATTGTAGATCTTAAATTAGGAATTAGTTCTTGATTTATGGGTTTGAGAGGATTCTTAGGGGTTAGTTGAAATTATTAAGGATCTAAACCAAAATTGATTCACGGAATCTTATGTATATAATTGTAAAGCCTCAAAGACATAAGAGGAGACGAGAGTTAGAGTTAGACAAATGATAGAAGGATTTTGATTGTAAGCCTACGGCCATAGAAAGACAAAAAGATAAAAGGCCACTAATATAGAAAATCAGGCCAGAGAGAGACTTATTATGTAATTATTTGTTTATAAGATAGAGAATTAGATTCCTGAATTGTGCAAGTGTGTATTGATTAATTGCGTTAAAATAGTGTGTACGTATCAGAATATCTGCATAACATAGGTGTGCAGATGTGTTGAGGAGAACCAGGGAAGAGATAGAATAGACAAAAGCAGTGGTCTAGAATAGTTGCACTTGTAGAGATCAAATTGTAACGAAATCAATTGAGAAACATAGGAGAGAGAAGTTGGGAATAATGGATGTAATCAAGCCGTGAGAACCATAAAATCTGTAATTTCTATTTTATGAGTAATTGAATTATGATTTGTGTGTGAACTGAGGGTGAACGTGGTGGACTTGGTAAAAACGGATTCCAAATATTTATTCAAGGCAATTGAGCGACCAAGACTAAGGAACATGCACAGTCTTTTCTTGGATTCCTGTGCGAGGATAGGATCCTTGAAGGACTCCACTGATCTAATCAGTTTCTACTGCGGTTGAAGCCCTTTTCTTCGATCTAGTAGTACCTAAGAAACTAGATTCGTCCCCCAGGGGCTCTGAATCTCGAATCCGGCGAATCTGATACGATTCAATAGGATTCGTATCCGATTCACGTGATATGGTCGTATCCGTACAGGGTACGACAAATCCCGACTGTACCGTGTACAGATACAGCCGTATCCCGTACGGCCAGATTCACTGTCCAAAAAAGTGTGATTTTTTTTTATAAAACCTCGAATCCACTCATTCTTTCTCACCATTTTCTATTTGTGAAGTGAGCAAGGAGCAAGGGTGAGCAAGGAGAAAGGGAGTTCTTTCAAAGAGATTCGAGCATCAAGTAAGTGGTGAGCATGATGATCGGGATGAGGACAGTGATGTTGATTATGATGATGAAGATTGATGACTCATTGACTCTGACTCATTGAGGCTTCAGGCTTGTAGTCTTGTAGACTGTAGTTTTTTTGTATTTTCTATTTCTATTTTCCATTGCCAATGTACTTATGTAACACATTTTGATTCTGATGACTGAATGAGAAAACTACAGTATCTTACTACCTTGTCTTTCTGAGTAAATTTGACAATTGTATGATGTATCAATGTATCATGTATGAGTATCTAAGATCTTAAATCTATGTTTGAATCAATGAATTTGTGTAAAAAATATCTAATTTTTAATATATTAATATATATATATTTAAAAAAATATATATATATATATATATATATATATATATATATATATATATATATATTCAAAATATGTATATTTTTTAATAAAATAATATATAATGTATCGTATCCCAGAAGTGTCCTGTTCCAGGGGTCACCGTATCCCGAATCTGATTCTCGAATCCCCGTATCCCCATATTCTTGTACACCGTATCGGGTGACTTAGGTGGTTACTGTAGACCCGTAGTTTGGTGTCACATTTGGACTTGAAGTATCGGTGTTTTGTTGCTACCCAATTTGGGTTTTTCTACATTAGTGAAAAGACGGGGATATGATCAGGCAAGGGTGGTGCTTCTGTGAATGAAAATGTCCTAAAAAAGATCGGTTGAGATTAAGCCACATGTCAACTGAATGACGGAGTGGTATTTGAAGGCTGGTAAGTAGTTTTTGCATGATTTGGAAATGGTAAGCGGGAAAAATTGAGACTGTGTGATTAAGGTCTAGAGGTGACACGTATCACCTATTTGGTGATGTAAAACCACTAATATCGCACAGTTTCAAAGTGTTAAATGTCGTGTTAATTAGTGTGTGATATCCGTTAGATAAGGAACAGGTTAAATGGACGATGTGGATTAGTTGCATCGGGAGGAAGTAATGTCAAAGGACGATCAATGGGGGATTAATCAACTTAGTTGGACCTCCAGTTCGAATTGAGCATGTATGAGTTGAATATATAGAGGATTTCTTTGGGATAGCCAGTGTCATCCACCCAAAAAACTAGGTTTGGACATTCCTGGCTCTCCTTAATAATTGTGCCCTTTTTTCTCTTGAGTCCCAATTGGTCATCCATTCTCACTGAGAATTTTGAGGATTTGGTGTGTGTGCCGAGGCCTCCTTTTGCTTTGAGCCTCCAGGCGAGTTATTTTTTCACCCTGGAGGAGGATTTCCCCCTTCTTGTTGAAGAAAAAGAGCAATAAAACCCCCTGTCTGACCCCCAATACCATCCGGCCACTGCCCTTGACTGTGAATTCCTTCGAAAAACCCTTCTCGGCCCTGACCCTCCTCCACCCTAGTGGGGAAGCCACCACTGAAACCTTTCGCTGCCATGTTTCCAAATAAACCCTTAATGCCCCAATCCAAATCCGCCCTTCGTGCAAGTTCATTTACAGAGAGTCCCCCAGAAGTGCTTCATCCTTCCCGTCTGGTTGAAAGAAATGAGAAGTGTGTTCTTTCCAGAGAGAAAAACCATCTTTTATCTCTGGGAACAAATGGAACCCGACCTCTAAAGTTGAACTTGACTTCGTAGATGAGACTCCCCCCACACCCAACATGACATCCTCCAACCCTCTGGATCACAGAGGCCTAGGCAACCGGTTCTTTTTACTGTCACCAGACGAGGGAATAAGACCACAGAGATCCCTAAGCAAACCTTTTGAGACCGAGAGGGCAACTGACTTCGAGCTAACAGATACCCTTAGAATGAGGGTTTATTCGATATCAGCACCCAAGGTTACGAAGCCCTCCACCGGGTTCCACCTAAGCTTATCTAAGCCTCCTTTATCAGAAAGAGACCTATCGGGAGGGTAACACGGACGATATTCTGTTTAGTGGGTTCCATGCCCCAGACAGAGAGGATGTCCTCCGCCGCGGGTTCCACGTCAACAATCTCCCTGTCATTTCCCATGTGACCGAGATATCTGGACCGACCTGACAGTAAAAAAACACCAGACAAAAGTCACCAGAGGAAAAAACCCACAGCTGGTCACTCGGTCGTTCCAAAAAACCACCTTGGGAAGACGACAACCCTTGCGGAAACCCTCGAAGCCACAACAAAGAAAATCCACTACGGTATAAGCCAAAACCCCCAACGGTACCTACAGGGTCACCGGAAGCAACCAAAAACGAAACCAATTCAACCCAACTCCAACGAATACTGACAAAAAAACCAAAAAGCGACAGTCGAACCCAAAAAAATAAGCGCACAGGGACTAAAAGTGCAAACTTACCCGCAGTGAACTAAGAGTTGAAACGGCTTGTGCACTGAAAGTAAAAACCCGAGCATGTGAAACACACTCACGTCGAGAAGGCAGACTCTAACGGCTCACCATAGCCAGGAGGAAGAATGGTACCCAGAGAATAATCTTATAAACCCTCCATGATAATCGAAACCCCAGCTCTAGAAACGTGGGAAACTCGGTAACATCGCCCTAAGAATGTTTAAAAACATTATCCTGATTTTATAGGTAGCAAGAAGAATAAATTGTTGAGTGCCAAGTGGTGACCCACCCATCCCCCTGCCAATTGAGACCACCCTGCGTTGTCTTCCGCGTATGTCTCCATGCAGCCCGCCATGTTTATTTGCACCATTACACCACCCTTTCCACCACTAAAAAAACAGTATTTTCACGTGGGGAAAGGTGTTGGCTGTCGGTAGAAGGGTCTTCGCCATGACTCCCACAGGTCGCTAAGGTTTGAAGAAACTAGGGTTACAGAGTCGAAACCTACCAAAAATCAAATTTTAAGACTAATTTAATTGGTTATAGTTTTGAAAATGAAATATGATGTGTGAGGAGGTTTTATATTCAAATTCCTTGTATTCAATTATGTCCATGAAATGTTATAGTGGTAGTGGTTAGAATCGATCTTGCATCACCCAAGTACTAGAGTGGGTTGGACTAGGTTGGAATAGATCAGGGTACTAGACTAGGTTGAAATGGACCCCTATCAAAGTACAAGACTCAATTGAACCATTCGAATTGACTCCATGTCACATAAGTACCAAAGACCTACCTATTGCAAATTTTTCTAGCTACAAAAATAAAATTAATAAACTTTTAATTTTAACTGGCTCTAAATTGATATTTAAAATAAGGAAAAAAAAATATGTTATTTAATATATATATATATATATATATATTGGTACATAACACGTAAATAAATAAAATTTAATTAAAAATATATATATATATATATATTTGTTAATCAATATTCAATTTGCTCTTTTAAAAAAGGAGAGGAGATTTAGTTTGATCTGGGTGTCTATTTATTCTTATGTTTTATGTTAGTGCTGCCAACGCTTCTCTGGTAATGTCTCCTCATTGTCACAAGTATGGATTATATGTGAATAAATTAATTTTTTTTATCAAATTGATAAACAGAAAAGTTATATGTTTGTTTTAATGGTAATTTGTACAAAGTTTATGATCAAATTTTGTAATATTAGATGTTTTTCTGATTAATTGCATCAAAACAATTAATATGATTCATCTTCAAAACAACATAAAAACTTTTATGTTATTCCAAACAAGTCTTCACGAGAACCTAAAAACTTTTATGTTATTTCTCTGAACTAGTTTATCTCAATATCTCCTTGTGCTCCTAATTATGGAGACTTCTGTGAATAATTATTTTCATGAAATTGAGTGGGAAGAGAAAGTCCAACCTTGGGAGGCTGTGGCGTGTCTTCTGGTTGCTTGCATCCTTTTGCTCCTCCTGTTGATGATGCTGAGTGGCCCGACAGAGGAGAAGGAGAGAATATGTGTGAGCACACCGGCGATATTCGTCCTTCACGACTACTGGGTGTTGGGAAATTTGAGGAAGCGTTATGTGGTGCTTCTTGCCATAATCCCATCTCTAAAGCTGCATTTATGTCGCTACTCCAATTCATCTCCCCTCCTCCTCTTCTTCTTCTGAACAACGATCGCCCACCATCATCGCCTGCCTCTGCGATCCTTCTCTCGCACTCATTTTCTTCCTCAAGTGTTGCAGCAGCAGATGCAACATCAACGTTAAAATTTATGGAGGTGCGCACCGGCCACGTGTTACAACGTCGGAAATCTCTCTCTGCGGCCATTAGTTTACAGCTTGGGAGTTTTCTGCGTTCTGCACCATCACCAATAATATGAGAAAACTGAATATCTGGTAACCATAACAACTTTAACACAAAGCAATCTCAGCTCTTTACTTAATTGGCATAATTTAAAGCAATTTCAACTCTTTACTTATTAGCATAAATCAAAGCAATCTCAACTTGGCATAATTTAAAGCTCATGAAACCTAATAATTTAGTTTTTAATTAATAGTGGGAATAGTTATGATTGATTGTTATGATTTAATGTAAATTAAGTCATTATTATTATTCAAAGAAAATTATGTTACTTGGAATTAAAATTAGATGTTAAGAGATGAATTTTCACTCTTACTCTATTTCTACCGATCTTAATCCATTAACCTATCTTTTTATTAAATTATTTTTTTAACCAAACATAAATAATTTTAAAATGAAATAGACATTAAATTTTTTTAAATAATAAATAAAAATGTCACATATTCAAGTTTATAAATAAGCTAAATAATAAACTTTTTAAAATAATAAATAAAAATATCACATATTCAAGTTTGTAAATAAGCTAAATAATAAACTTTTTAAAATAATAAATAAAAATATCACATATTCAAGTTTGTAAATAAGTCAATAACACTATGAAGGTGAAATATAGAAAAAATTAATACACATATTTAAGTTGCAGAAGAACACGCTGATATGGTAAGTTGCAGAAGAACACACTGATATATACACATTACACCATAGCATTAAAAATTAAAATATAAAATAGATATTTAATTTATAAAACATTTTAAGAATGAAAGTGTGAGAAAAACATTACACCACCTTGTTTGCTTTTCAAGTTATATCGGAAGCTGAATACATTTGTGTTTATTAATTTTTATACTTGTATTTCCGCAGGTTTATGTTGAAATCAGTTTTTTTTTTAAATGAATTTTTTTATTTTCAAATTTTTTTATAAAATTTGATAAAGTTGATAACAAATTATTATATTAAAATGATTATTTTTAATTAATTTTTGTTTATATATATTACATTTTAACAATGATTTGTTTATTTGTTTAGATTGATTTATTAGGTTTGAGGAGGTTGTGACTTTTGATTTTCTAAATATTGGTTTACTGATTTAGAATTATGGGTTATATTTGAGGAAGTTTGAAGTGTGATATTTGGTTGGGTTATTTGATTATTATATTAAAATGATTTTATTTTTTTTAAATGTCAATTAATCTTCTTACAATTTTCGTTTTACATTGATATATTTATTTATTTAGATTAATTTATTATGTTTAAGGAAGTTATCATTTTTTATTTTCTAAATATTGGTTTGAGGAAGTTTAAAATATATATTGGGTTATTTGATTAAAATAATTTGTTACATTTGAAAAGGTTTGAAATCATTTTTAATGTAATGATAAAAGACAATTAATTAATTAAATTGGATTGTGTAGAGATTCATTAAGATGAATTTTTATTTGTTTAATAGATTTAAAATGATTATAGAGTTTGAATTTTTAGATTTATCATTATTTTATACAATGGAATGGCCAAAAGCTCATTTTTTAAATTCAGATTTGTAATTATTTTATAGGATGGAGGGGTGAGAAGTTTATTTGTAAAATCTAATTTTATTTTTTATTTTTTTTGTTTTTAAGTTGTGTGCAAGCTTAACCTTTACCCAGGAGTGTCTAAGGTGTCAAAATAATTGGGGATCACACCTTGTGCCGGCCACACCAACCAGCGAGGTTAACACCAGCCCTAAACATGGCTGGATTTTATAATAAAAATAATAATTTTTTGTTTTCAAAAATTTTGTGAAGAAATCAAAGAATATATATAATTATTCATTAAGTTTGGAATATGGTTTCTATAATTTTAATCATCAATAATTATTAGACTCATGGTAGATATTTAATGTCCATGAAATATTCCAAAATATTTTTAGTAGTAGTCACAAATCAAAGATTGAAATTTATTTCAACAGTTATGCACTTTTTACCTTTTTAATTAAATTGATTAATTAAAAAAAATTGGCATATGAGCAACTCTCATATGAAATGAGTCATGGTTTTTTTTGCATGTGATATTGATAAACCATGGTATTGGGCCACAATATTGTAACAAAGCATATTTACAGGTTAAAAATCTCAATGGTAAAATGGGAGTGAATCTTCATGGTTAAGAATCAAGTGTTACCTGGTTTTTAATATGTATATATGTTTAACTCATTGGAAATTTGAGATATATTATTAAGTAGGTGTCTCGATGCTTATCATGGATTGATGCCTATAACTAGTTGAGTTAACCCTATAACTTTGAGAGATGATTTATGTTAGCACTTCGTAATTCCTCCAAGTTGAGGAGAGGAACCCAAAGGTAACCACAAACCACTTTAAAACTGGAATCTATCCCTTCCAGCTTCAAGTTGAGGAGAGGAATAACCACTTTAAAACTGGAATCTATTCCTTCCAGCATCAGAGAGGGCTCTCTCTATATGAATCTTTAGTAAGTTGGATGACTGGTTGTCTTAGCTTTTAGGCTAGGTATTAAGATCAGAGAGGAATAGGTTTAATAGTTTGATGGAAGGGAAGGAGGATAATCCGTTGGACATGGAGTCATAATGAGCTAATGATTTTCAGTGATATGATTGTAAATTGAGGAATCTTTGAATAGGGGAAATATCTATGGTGTCTTTTCCAAAATTCGTTATAGAGAGGTGAGAAGAAGAGTAGTGAAATTGATAACATCTAAAGCATCTAGCTGAGGATGAATTTTAGATATTACAATGGAGGAAAACAATAAAATCTTCAAATACTTATAACAGAGCACTTAAAAGTGAATTCTAAGATAAATTTTTCTTAACTAAACAATGAAGACATGACATTTAAGCATGGAAATAACGTAAGATAATGGAACAAAAATAGGAGATAAAAATCACCATATAAAATGGACATATGAATCTCTGAACAAGTAGACTTCGGCCTTCATCCTTCACTGAAACTTTTTAATGAAAATGTACAATGCTCAATGTCTTCTCTATCACACCCTGACCAACCAACCCTTTTCTCATACAAATTTACAAAATATATAGTAAAGACTCTTTCTCAAGCTAAGGAGGTCGAGTTCAACCATTTCCCCAAAGATAGAATCAGTTACATTAAGATTCAAAATTGCCTCCTAGGAAATAGGGACCAAATTTCTGGAAATAAGGGTCAAATATTAAATCGTATATCTTGAATCATGATATTTGTTACAAAACTGAAGGAGGTTTTTGTATATTAGTGTGTTCTTTAGAGAAACCTCTCTGAGTTTTAGAAAATTATTCTCCACCTTCTCTGAATTCGTGCCCAAATATCATGACTAAAACAGGAAATGACAAATCAGAAAAATAGGTTGTAAAGATTCATTCGAATATTCCAATATATGACACTTGTGAAGAAACTGATTGAGGTTTTTGTTATTTAGCTTGTGTTTGACAAAAACCTATTTTTGTGTTTCAATATTGATCTCTATTTTTTCATAAACTAATCTTGAATTTAACTACTAAAACATTCAAAAATGCAACAAATCCCCTGCAGCCAAAATTCAACGAGCTTCCTTTTCATAATATATAATCAATGTTTGAATGTTAAATCTACAAGACACTCAATGACACTTGTCATAACCATAAGAATCAATTTCATGAGGTTTATATTCAAATTGAAAGGTCAAATTGTTGACTGTGTTGAAGTGTAGTGAATTCGCTACACTACTTCCTACTTCCAGAAACATGCAGCAGCTGAGTGCAGCGAGTTGATAATTTGCATACCTCTAACCATCTACCATAATTCTAAATGTGTCAAATAATTGGAATACAACCCATGAATCATCAATTACCTATTAGAAAACTTTTTTCCAAATTGCAAACCTCCCTTCTTGAGAATTACCACTTACAGCAAAAGCGCAGCGACTGAGCACAACAAATTTCATTTGCATGAATTCGACTAGGTTTCGAAGTCTCTAACCGATAAATATGGATGAGGGATGATGTTTACAATCTCAAATACATTCTTGAACCTCCATACATAGGAAATACTTCCAAAAACCCTGATCTTCTATCAAATCTTAATGCCTTTGACAATAGCGCAATGGTGAAGGAATATGTAATATCCCAAAAGGGAGAATGCAGTAATACCAAAACAAAATAGATGGAAACTAAAGCAATGAACAAATAATCTAAATACACCATAAAAATATACAAAATATCTGAGCCATTTTATTATTAGGAGGTGGAAAAACAAGTACAACAGTGCTCAAAATATGAGACACTCAAGCCAAACAAGTAGGCTAAAATGACCCTGAAGTCCTCCCACAAGAGGGACTGTGTAACTGTTGGACTGCTGGAAGGAATACTGCGTTGTCCCTGCTACAAATTTCCAGAGCTCAGATGATGCCGGGATTTCAGATCCAGACTCTATGATGAATACCCAAGATAACCCAGAAAGGATTTCCAGATCTGACAATATTGGAAAATCACCTTCTTAGGCCCTGCAACTATGACTGATGGGTATGCAGATATGAAGCATGAACTAAAGATATGATGGTTGCAATAATGTACTATCAGCTCAATTCTTGAAGGGTTGGTCCCTTCACTATATCCTCAAGCTAGAAGCTCAAGATCTAGCTCCTCCTTCCTCCTCCACTGATTGCAGTTGTTGAATACACAACAGCTAAATAAAATTGCATTGTTAAGGATGGAGACACTATAACCTGATGCTAGATAATGAAAATCAACTTCTGAATGATGGAATTGGTATGCCCAAAGTGACGAGATGGTCCCTCACAGGATTTCCATCTGAAATACTGGAAACTTCCCTCCTCCAATAGATCTACAGGACTGGACTGCGCAATCCCTTGGGGAATTGCTGCTACATGGAGGTGTGTAATGTTGGCCTGAATGCCAGATATGAATATACAGCTCCTGGAAGACTGATCTTGGAGCACAAGGTGAAAGGAAGAATCCTCCACCAATTTCCTAGCTGAAATGCTTGAAACAACCTCCTCCTCTCAAACCCTCAAGTAGGAATGCGTAATTCCTGAGACTGAATGTGCTGTAGAGAGGAGCTGAATGTGGCACCAATGCCTGATGATGTATGGCAACTCAAATAAACCTTCCCAGAGTAGGCACTCGAAATCCCCCGTGGGTAAGGGTAGGATTTCCACTGGAAAACACTTGTGTGCTAAACAGCGTTGCAGACTTAGCTAAATAGCTGAAGCATGCATAGAAATTTCAAATGAAAAATCTAGATCAAAACAGAACAAAAACAATAATCTCAAGCCTGCATTATATTGTTGCCTTCATCTTCCTTATATGGTTTGTGAGCCTTCCATAGCCCTGGCCCACCTCATAACTACGCTGCACATGTGGCCACTAGCATCCATGAAGACTGCGCTGTCTCTCCATGTTCTCCACCATCTCTACATTTAATTCCCACTCTCTCCATCATGTGTGCATTAGATGCACAACTTCCTCCACTATTTCATCACTCTATTATCTTACTTTTAATGCACCATGATCTCATTTGACTTCCTCCATGATCTCCATGATCTCATTTGACTTCCTCCATGATCTCCATGATCTTATCAAATTAATGTTGCATCATCTCCACTCTTCCTTCATTAGTAAGTTGCTCCACTACTCCATAATGTAGATCTACCTCTAAATTATCTACATACACACATCAAAAGTGGTTTATATTCATCTATGGGGTTTATGGGTCCCTCCACCCTCTTATTTACTTAATTAATTAAGAAAAGTAAGAACTCTAATATTCCAATTATCTGATGGAAAATTGGGAATATTACAGAATAGATGTGAAACTGACTAGCTAAGCATCCTCTTGAACATTTTGAGATGAATTTTGAGGTACACAAAATGAAAAATAAAAAAAAAACTTCTAGAACCTATAGGTCGTCAAGGTGCAAGAAACCATAGAAACTATGAAAGCGCAGCACAAGGAAGAAACACAACAGATTTTTACACCTTTGTATTTGCAAATGGTGTCACCAGGTTTGATGTAGCTGGAAACTGACCAAATTAAATGAACAATCTTGGCATTGACTACTATAACATAGGAATCGAAAAATTTCAACCCCAATTAACCAATTGTAATACTCGAGTTATAATCTCTGGATTAGAAATGTAAAATTGTGTATCTAATGAATGGTTGAGAGTGAACAATTATGTAAATGTGTAAATTGTACATTAATTAATAAAAATAAATCACCATATCTAAAGGAAAAAATATGGGGCTATGATTCCACAAGAGAATATTGAAAGGGGAATTAAGGGCTGGGGGGGGGGAATAAATGACAGTATTTATTCTAAAATCCCAAAGTCTTTATCTCAAATTATCCTAGGTCATTTGTCTCCTATATTATCTTCATTACCTTGAAGTGAGTTACCAAGTGAAGTGCATAGGCTTCTTATAAATCCAAATGGTTATTTTATATCAAATGAAAATATAACACATGATTATTGGTGGGTATCCATTGTTCTACGTGGGGAAATTTTTCAAAGAACCTATGCTACCATTAAAATAATAAAGTGTCGATTGTGTTCGTTATGAGTATTATATGAGGATTTTTTCCCATGTATGTGATATATTATTTCAAATAAGGAAATTCCATTCCAACTAATATTTCCTAGAGTCTTCAATAAAGAGAATCCCTAGCTGAACTATACTAGTTCCCCACAAGGAAATGGGATAGTCCAAGGGATAGTGTGTAAAATAAGGTTCTTAGGAAAAAATAGTGTGGCAATGAAGAAGGTCTCATTCCTTGGTTTGTGCAAGTTGAAGGGGAAAGATACCTAGTGGGTTGAAATGGTTGTGGGAGTTTATAATTAGTGAATTGTAGGGAGATTTGGCTTTTGTGAGAGGAATAGAATCAAATATAGGTCAATTTGTTCTTGTGGAAACATATCCTCAACTTGGGAGTTTCCTTACTGAAAAAAAGAGTATGGGAAATAGAGAGCCTATAGTTGTGTGAAACATCCTTTACCTATAGCTAGTTTGTGTTTAATTTCTAAAAAATAAGTATTTATGGCATATTTATGTTGCATTCAATGATGTGTATGTTATTCATTAATTGTTATAATGTTCACATGAACCAATATACATTTGTAACATTGAATGTTTAATTATATTTGCATGAGCCTACTTTTTATGCTGCATGCATTCATAAAATTCATAAAAAAGAAAATATAATATTCGTATCAGCGTATAGAAGTGTAAAAAATTTGTTTGAAGGAATTACTATGTATCTTCAATAGGTGACAAGTGGTATTTGGTACGTTACAAAGTGGTATCAAATTCGAGGTTACAACACGAGGGTTGTTTGGGCCAAAAACCAGCTTGTAAAGGAAGAATTTATAAGTTTCTTGAAAAATGTTTGACAAAATATCTTAGTACAAATTTGAGAGAATACAATTTGCTTGCAAATTATTTGATAGGTTTCCTCAAGGACATAACCGTGGAAAATTTGAATCTGAAGAAAAATCTCCAATTCTAGATGAAATATAAAGGATAGTTAGAATAAAGGCATCAAATTTAGTTAGTGCAAGGGTTGAATTCAATGAGGAAATCCAATCCTAAAAAATGCATGGTGGCTTTGTCGAAAAAATAGGAAAACAACCAAAAAAAGTTGCCAAATTAGTGAAATTTTACCAATTTTGGATGTCTAACAAAAAGTTGACATGGGCAATCTATTAATGACGAGAGCCATACAAGTGACATGGATATCTAGGATTATGTGGAGGTTCTAGGTGATACCACGTGGAGTTAGGATGCACCAATGAAAGCCAAAGTAATAGGGTCTTTGCTAGTGGGGGGAGCTTAGTTAGCAAAATATTTTTGGAGTTCATAAGGTGGTATGCAAAAGCACTCGTCCATCATTCTAAATTTTGGTGGTGTATACATGTTGTCCCAACATTTATTTTAGAGGTGAATATCCTTGTTACTAGTTGAGCACTTATTGCCCCAAAATAAATCTTAGTCATAATATTAAGAGGCATATCAATTGTTGGATATTTTGGAATGAAAATGCTCCAATAAAGATTAAGCATTTTCTACCTCGAAATGGACCTCAATCCTTAGGTTTCCATGAATCTTTGTCATTGGATATTTTGGATGAAAATATTCATATATAGGTTAAGCAATTTTGACTCCAAAATCAATTTTAACCATTATATCACATCCAATGACAATTGTTAGGTATTTTAAAGTGAATGAGAGTTATTAACCTCTAATCACTAGATCAACCAAAGATAACGTGCCACATGAGGGATGTAGGGAAAAAGTAGGATACCCTGTCCCACCCAAAAAAGTTGTAACATCCCTATTTTCACCCAAATTAAATATGTTATTAATTATGTTATTAAACCCCATATTTCCATGTAATTGTTGAACTATTTAAAATAGGAACAATATGTATGTATATTTCAATTTATTAAAGTGATGAGTTGTTGAATAAGAATGTCAACATCAATATGGATTATGATAGCATAAGTGGGAATTGGAAATGGATTTGTATTAATTGTCTTTCCAAAGCATTTCAATAAATTTTGAATTCAAATCTCAGTATTTTCCCTATTTCCCAAGAGCTCATTGATTTTGAATTATTAAAGCTCAGTTGGAATAGTCACCCTCATAATTATGGAGGATGGGGTGATAGTTGAAATGCTTCTTCAAAATTTAATAGAAGGAATGGGTTTGGCACATTCCTTGGAATTTGAATTTGACCCATAGGTCTACCTTGAAGACTAAGGTAGATGCGGAGGTTGTACAAAATACATTGTATTGATTATGGAAATTTCTAGAAGGGGTAGATACCCATGAATGAAAAAAGAATGTGAAGCAATCATTAATGTAGATAGAGAGTCATACCCAAAGAGAGTAGGGGCACACAAGTGCTTAGGGTAGCAAATTTGTAAGTAAATTGTTGCCATTATGGATCAAGAAGCTTGTTGGGGGTTTCCGAATTATTATATTGAGATTTGGGTGCCCAAAGATGCCTATAAAAGTATCAATTATTCATTGGATCAACATTGATGTTTTTTGAGCTCATCAAAAAAGAATTCTACATGTCAAATACTTGCAAGGTAGCCCTGAAACTTAATTAAGTAGTGTGGGTCATTAATGGATGCATTCTAAGAAAGCATGCTAAGAAATGGGAAAGAAAGTCACCAAGGGATTGCAGAGAATTGAAGGGATTTTTGTATTTATAGTTGTAGTGAATAATGAATAGTACTGGAACCTATCCCAATCTTCTAAGTGTTTACAATTTTCTCGTTTTTGTATCATGGCCTAGCTAGGAGATGGCTAGTTGTAGTGAATAGTGATGTACTGGAACCTAAGGTTGGGTGGACAAGGCTCCTTCCAAGATTAGTTTCCAACAACAAGTAATCTCAAATAAGTATCCTTGTGTTTTAAATCTATAATGATATGCTTATTAGATGCTTGGAAACTATGCTCATGGTTGTGTAAATAACTTTTTGTCTATTGAATTGTGGAATTGGTTGTTCATGTACATAGTTATAAGTTGAATTTTGATGGAAATTATGAATAGAGAATTCCTTGATGTTATCTGAACCAATTTCCTTTTACAATAGGGTGGTTGTAAACAAATGTGTATTGATATACATACATGTATGTGCTAGAAGGATTGAGTTTTTTGTGCCTTAATTTCCTTGAGAAAGTATAAATGTTGAATTAATAGGGAGAGGCCAATAATGATTCCCTCAATGAAAGAACTTAGCCAAGTAAATGATTTCTAAACAATACTAATCATGGATAGAATTTCTCAATTGGCATTATGAATTCAAATAAGAAAGATTACATTTTATCTATAATGAAGACTAAGTCATGAAAGTATTCAAAGAACATTTGAAGACAAGATAATATAATCTCACTAATTAATGGTAATTCCTGAAAAATTAAGATGTACAATTCAACATTAGGTTCTTAGCTATTCTGAATGGTGGACATTTTTTAGGGTTCTCTAGTAATAATTTTAGAATTGTTTCATATTTGTGAGATAAAAAACAAATGGTTGAAAATATAGTTGTAGCTTTGAAGGTCTTGCAAGATTAACTCTTGAAAAGGAACTACTTCAAGACTTTAGCCTTGTTCTGTGATTTAAAATGGCCTTTTGGATGGCCTAAATTATCTCAATTGAACTTACATAGTAAGAATTCTCATTTAGAATTTTTTAACCAAGGATCAAATTGATTTTTATGGTCTCAATTATGCTTATTATATGGTGAATAGTTTTGATTACTTTTATACAAGAACAGGCATATAAGGTAATGGATAAACAATTTTTATTATTTTATATTGGTTTATTTATATTTCCTCCTTACCCAAATAAAATCCTAAGTATTACTAGGTTTAAATGTTTCAAAGCCTAAGAATATTAAAGGAATAGTAATATGTATTTTGAATTGTGTCAAATACATAATGTAACTCTCACAAATGGTTAAGTTTGAATAATTGGATTTCTATTTAAATATATATTGTAATTCTCACAAACCGTTAAGCATGGATAATTAGATTTCTATTTACATATATTGTTTAATTGGAAGAATTAATCCAATTTAATGTTTTTCAATAGAAATATTTCAAATAGTAAATATGTTCAATTTTAATGTAATGAGATGTTAGATCAATTTCTTAAATTAATAAGAATCTTATTATTTTCCTTTGCATTTTGCCCCCTAGCATCATTCATGAGGTGAAAGAAAGCAATATGTCCAAATGTAAATTTCATACTTTTACTTTAATCAAAATATCAAAATTGGTTATGTGGTATGAAATAAACCTTTACTTTCTCTTTTCCTTAAAAATAAGATTTTAGATTTATTTATGTGATATGAAATAAACCCTTACTTTCTCTTTTCCTTGAAAATAAGATTTTAGATTTATTTATGTGATATGAAATAAACCCTTACTTTCTCTTTTCCTTAAAAATAAGATTTTAGATTTATTTATTTATTAAAGGAAATGAATTTATTTATATTTAGGTTTATAAGAATATGTGAGAAGTCTTCTCATGTTTAAAAAAGGGTCTAAATCTGGTAGGAATAAACAATGCAAAAAGTTAAAATCCATGCCGAATGCATGAGAATAAGTTTATATAAAAGGATGTGTGTATACTACCCATCCCATTGTATTTAATTTATAAAAATATAAACATATTTATTATAATTACATTAATATATTTATTATAAATATATAAACATATTTATTATAATTATATTAATATATTTATTATAAATTTATATTTATATTTGTGCGACATGTAGAATGCGGGAGACTAAGTCTATGCAAGATGGTTCAAGGGTTATACATCTCCAGAGTATCCAAGTCATTGAGAAATAAATATTATATTTTCAGATTATGTGGGCATCCATAGTTGGCATTAAGGATATTTATGCAGGAGTAAGTAAACAATATGGAGGCCCTAAATTCATGCGAAGTGCAGAGGATCACATTCATGTTGAGCATTAAGGTTTGATCTGATGACGAATAAGATTTGCGCAAGTTTTATCCACGTCTGCATTGTAAAGTTTTGTGGAATAAGGAATGTAGAAATGTAACAAGGGCATGGTAAATGAATTATGTCATTCCATATAAATGGAGCTAGAAAGGTAGATAATAAAATATTATTTTGGGAGTTGGATGAATGATTTGACTTGGATTTAAATGGGTAAATAAGAAAGGTTTTTAAAGAAATGCTAGAAATAATGGGGAGAGGTGGGAAAATGGTAAGAATTTCTTATAGGAAAATGGACTTTTAAGTATTATATCTAATTAGCAATAATAATATAATACTATAAATTTTATTATTATTTTTCAAAAGAATGGTTAAGATTTTTTTTTTTTTTAAATAGATATTGGTTTCTAAGTCAAGACATTTACATTTTTTATCCAATTCCAAATTGATTTTACTTTTATATGTTCAAAAAATTAGGAGTTTATGTTTATGCTTTTTTTACCTGCACTTTTGAAAAGGTGTCTATAATATTTTTTGTAAAATACTTTTAAAAGAAAAATGAACCTACATAGCATTAGACAAACTTAAACAAAGAAGGTTTAATAAAGGATTGACTAGCTTGTCATTCCAAGCTCTCCTTTTGGCATGGGTTCATCAAATCATACTTGTTGCTTCGAACCTTAAATTTCTTGCCTTTTTTCCTCACTGAACCTTCAGTAGATTCAGCATCTACTGACGCAATTTGTGCTCCATTGGCATAATTTTCTTCCTTCTCAACCAATTTATAGTTCATAACTATTAGTTTTGTCCTAAATTCTCCTTGAAACCTCTCAATTTTGCATAGCATCAACTCAAGTTTGGTGTTTATGAGCAACTAGAAATATTTATGTGCCCTCTCCTTTGCCTCATTTATTTTATTGAATGCACACACTAGACCTTCCATAGATTTGAGGATCTTGTCCAAACATAAATTTCATTATTTTAATAATTAATTTAGCCCATAATTAATTGTATTTCCATTATAGTGAGCTAAGTAATTACATTCACCAACAAATGGAGAATATACAAGTAATTTAATTTGAGCTAGTGGATGAAATTACAAGGCGAGATGGCCCTAGTGTTGACAAGGCACCGCCATCAGGGTAATAACTGAACCTAAGGTGTCACATCATTAGCCACATGTCATCAGTATGACTGTGTTGATGTGGGATTGTTTCGAGGACCATATCTTGGTTTTGCGAACTCATATTTCAACAAAATTAAAGCTCTTGATGACAAGAAGAAAATGGTAGCCTCAAAAGTGGGGTTCAATTACAGTAAAATAAGTGAAACTTTTACAACCCCCATCTCCCAAAAGTCACTTAAGAGGTTGGGTGTGTTACATCCAGGATTATACCAAGTGGAAAATAAGGATAAGTGGTTCAAGTGGCCCATAAATTTGATAAAGTAGAGAAAGAAAGGTAAAGGGAGGCTATGAAGGATTGACATGGAAAGTTGGGAAGTGAGGAACGTGTGTTGGTAGATGGGGGAGATGAAATATAGGACCCTGATACCATTTCAATAAGATAAAGTTATGTTTAAAAAGGAAAGTGGAGCCAAATCAATTGTAGAGACAAATAAAGAATGGATTAGGTTCAAGACATGAGGAAGAGGGAAAAACTCATATAAGGAGGGATAGATATAGAATATCCAAACATTCAATAAGTGCTACCAAAACTTAAAAACATCATTGTTAACCAACTCACTTAGTTAAGAATTCATCACATTTAGAGAATCATGAAGTAGCCAAAAAGTATCCCTAGTTATACACCAAAGGAGAAGGAAAGAAGAAGGGAATGCACAAGGAGAGATTAGGAAGATTAAGCCACCAACTTTTGATGGTGAAAATAAATAGGGAGAGGATGTTGAAGCTTGGTTGTTATGGATAAGGAAAGTTTTTTCAATTGCATAGTTATTCATCCAATATAGAAGCTAGGATTGTTATATACCATTGACAAGGAAAGACCTATATGTGGTGGGATCAACTAAAGAAAGTTAAGCACATTAACAAGAAAAATATTTCTTGGAATTAGTTCAAGAAATATTTCTAATAGAAATATCTCTTTGAGTACTGCTATGATAAAAATATGCAAGAATTCTTTGAATTCAAGTTAAGAAACATGACCATTGAGGAATCTGAGAAGAATATTCTAGAGTTACAAAGATATATGGGATTTATTAAGGAAGAAAAGACGAGCATACAAAGGTTCTTAAGTGGAATATCATCATTTTACAAAGGCAAGATATAATTTGATGGAACCAAAACTTTAGAAGAGACTAGTAAGAAGGGAAAAAGCCTATATGAGAATATGGAGCAACTTTCCAAAATTCTTGGAAAGATAAAAAGAAAAGTTAGATCATAGGAAGAAGGGATTCAAACATCCTTTCTTAAAGAGTGGTTCTAATGCATACCAGCAAGGCCAACCATCTTAAAGTCTATCCAAGGTGGCAGAATCCTCAAGAAAAAGGACAAGGTAATGAATCAAATAATGAGGATTTGAAAAAGATCACTTTTATAGAGATTATCCTCATAAGAGAGAGAAAATGAGGATTATGCACAACATGCAGTAGGTAACTATAATGGAGTATGTGAGTAAGAACATCCTAAGAACATATTTATTCTTGGAGAGTTAATGAGAAAACCATTACATGATAGAGGTTGAAGGTAACATTGCAATCAAACTATTTCCATTTTAATTGACTATGGAGTAAGTCATAGTTACATTGCCCCTAATTTAGTTGAAATGTTTCATTTGAAAAGAGGTAAGTGTGAAAAATCATGAATGGTTCAAGTAGATATTGTGACTAAAAGGAAGTTTAATGATATTGTTAAAGGTTATATAATAGATATGAATGGTGTTAGCACTATTACATATCTAAAAATCATACCACTTTGATCATATGATGTCCTCATTGGAATGGATTGGTTAGATATGCACCATGTTGTTCTATACTACCATACCAATACATTTACTTGTTTTAATGAAAAATGAAAGTAGAGAAAAATAAAAGTAATTGTAGGGTCATTTTTATCAAGGAAATTACCTCCTTACAATTGAAGAGATGCTTTAAGAAAGGGTGTCAATTGCATGCAACTCATGTAGAAGAGCTAGAAAAGAGAAAAGGTCCAAGTCTTGGGGAATTTCTAGAGTTGTGAGAATATTTTGATGTATTTGAAGAAATATCAAGTTTTCCACCAAAAATAGACATAGATTTCTCAATTATTTTAATGTAAGGAGTCGCATCGGTATCAAATACTCCATATAGAATGAACACGCCAAAATTTAAGGAGTTGAAATGCATTTAAAGAATAGTTAAAGAAGGGGTGCATACACCCAAGTGTCTCACCTTGGGAGAACTAGTACTCTTTGTGAAGAAGAAAGATGGAACTTTGAGGTTCTGCATTAATTTTAGATAGCTTAACAATGTCATTATGAGGAACAAATACACTCTACTCAGAATTGATGACTCATTTGATCAACTAAGAGGAGAAAATATCTTCTCAAAGATAGAATTGAGGTTAGGTTACCATTAGGAAATGATAAATGGGGAAGAAATTAGCAAGATTTATTTCAGAATCATGTATGGAAACTATGATTTTGTAGTGATACCATTTTCATTAACAAATGCACTAGCTACTTTTGTGCATTTAATGTTTGTTATATGTAGAAATTACCTAGATAATTTTTCATTATGTTCTTCGATGACATTTTTTTTATTCTAGGCTAGAAAAAGAAACATGAAAAAGACTTGAGGTGAGTATTATGAGTGTTGAGACACTATCAACTATATGCTATGTTGAGTAATTGATTTTTTATCACCAGAAAATTCATTACTTGGGACACATAATTTCAAAGGAAGGAATAACATTGGATCTAGAGAAGAATGAAGTTATTAGAGGATGGACAACTAATAGTATTATGTAGATAAATATAGAATGCCCAAAATGGTTATGCAAATAAAGACAGTAAACCTAGAGAAATTAAAGTGGAAGAAAACGTCTTTTTGAAAATGAATCCAAAGAAGATTTCTTTGACATTACAAAATTGCATCAAGCTAGTACCATTATTTTATGGATCATTCAAGGTATTCAACATAGAAGGACAATTTGCATACATTATTGTATTTCCTACTGCCATGAAAATGCATAAAGCATTTCATGTGTCATTATTGAAAAACTATGTGCTTGATCTTAACCACGACACTTACTAGAATTTGATTCAAGTGGAGCATGAAGGAAACTCCTAGGTGTAGCTAGTGTGTATAATGGTTAGGAAGGTCACAATTCTCCTAAGTAAAATCATAGGGTAGGAAAAGGTTCACTAGACTTGGTAGAGCCAAAAAAAAGCGACATGGGATCTTGTAACATACCTCATGTGTAATTCTGATTTTTTTTTTGTTCTTGGTTATTCTTGGATGGTCCACCATTCCTTGAATATCTTAGTTTTGACCATTCTTAGGTTGTTTTTCCAACACCCTTTTGTTGAGTTTGGGCCTACCATAATTTTTTATTAGATGTGTTTTAAAGGTTTGAAACCTATCGGTTTCATTTATAAGATTGGAAGGCTATGCTAGAAATTCCTCCAAGGCAGTCAGTGCATGAGGATTGTCAAGAAGAAAATGAAACCTATGACTGTCATTTCATATTTCTACCTCTAAATAATTCCTATTTCGTGCCTCAAAGGGAGGCCTCTATACGTTGTTATACCTACAGTAATTTAAGGCATGGTACATGTGGGAAGGGTCATTGAGCGTATAACCAGTTATAACCCATTACACATGGTGATTACTATTGCAGTACGTACGGGAGAGGTATTATGAAATAACATTGCTAATCACATGAAATTCTTCAGCTCATATATGAGTGTATAAGGAATTGGAATTCCTATTACGAGTTACCATCCGTAAAGTTTTCCTTATGAAATAAACAAGAAAATTATCATGGAAATACCATGTCACAAAGGCATTAATATATCTAGGAATCTTACTATATCAAGAATGGAACACCTATTTACTTGTGCTTAGCATGGATACATAATCAAGTGATGGAAATATATCATATAAAGAATAGCGTATGTATATGAAAATCACACAAATTATACCAATTAGTCTTATGCTACCATTACAATGTAAAAGACTCCATGCATCAGTTGTCTTTCGCAAAATTTGCAAGGAAAAATGCACATCTAATTTCAGTGGGTTAACACGAACACTGAAGTTAGGATAGTCCACTAGTTTGGTGGTCAATGGGTGACAAGTTGGTGAAGGTAATAGTGTTGAGCCACTAGATGGGAAGCTCAGAGATGCCCCTTTCCTTGCTATTGTAGCAAGATATATTGTCTAATAATTAAAATTTGAATTTGTTTCCTTGTTTTTGTAGCAAGAAAATATGCCCATTAATTAAAACACGGATCCATTTCCTTGTTGTTGTAGCAAGAAAAACTGCCCAATAATTAAAACACAACTCCATTTCATTGATACCATAGCAAGACAAACTTCCTAGCAATAAAACACGATTACACAGATTTGGTAACATCGCCTTGTACCCTTTACTAAGGTATATAATAGCATCAGGTCTATCCATAAAGGATACCTCAGGAAATCATATGTGTCTATTATGTATACCATTATTCCCATTGAGAAATACACCCTTCTTAACATTAAATTTAGACTACTACATAACTTCGTGCCCAAGCATGTATACACCATGGAAACACTTTGACATCTATCCCAGATGGGATAACTTATTTTCATCTATTATTAGTCTGCACTGATGCTTGTAATAGGGTAATTCATAACAATATCGCACGATGGCTACAAAATTAGGAAGCTACAAATTTCATATTGTATCAGGTTTCTTATGTTGTCTATGAGGGAAGTCTAATGAGCTTCTCTTCTCAATTGTATACATATGTATTAGAAGACTAGAAGTTGTGAAGTTATTATAGAAGTCACATAAAAATGAGTGTTATGAAAAATAGGAATTACGAGGGACATAGTTATCCTAGGCCACCATTAATTAACACTACATCAAGAATAGAGCTATAGCGATCCATAATTAATATTCCAAATATTGTGCACGAATAATATCACCCTAGATTTTCTCAAAACCTCGAGCTATTTTTTATGAACCTCGTGAATTATCATGGAGGAAGTAAGTATTTCTCCACCTTGATATCATAGGGTTTGTTAAAATTCCCAGCCTTAACAAGACTTAAGACCCTACTGGACCTTGCCTTAGGTTTAATGTTCCATATGAACAATAACGTCCTAGAAGCATATGAGGTAGCCACGGTGTTTGAGTGTACAAAAATGTCCATGATTACATATGCCACCACTGTGTCTACAAAATTTTTCATGCCTACACATGGCTTCAAATAACCACAAAATATCATGCATTTTAGAGTGTACCTCGCATTTTGTAACCTTGATATGTGGTGAAGTTAATAGGATACCTCATAATGGGAATACGAATAGGTTTCATGATTTTCCTCCCAACCATTGAAAACTTCCAACAGTACAATTGTCACCCACTAACTTATGAAACTTTTCCCAATGTTTAGGCCAAGGATTTCAAATGTTTTTTCCCATCCACCATGAATATTGCATTGTGGTTGTAAACTAATACAGGGATTCCAGATGTAGTTTTTCCTCCGCCCATCAGTGCATAAGGGACTCCATATATAAAATTATCCACCCATTGATCAACAAGGGACTCTAGAGATTCACAACACCACCCTTTCGTTAGAAGGAGACTTAAAAGATATACATCTCCACCCTTTGTTCAATAAGGGACTCCAAAGATTCACATATCCACCCTTTGGTTGGAAAGGGACTCCATATATTCACATCCCCACCATTTCTTCATCAAGGTACTCCAAATATTCACATCTCCACCCCTTCGTCAATAAGGGACACGAGATATTCACATCTCCACCCTTTCGTTAGCATGGGACTCCATAGATATACATCTCCACACTTTTGTCAACAATTTCATCTAATGTTGGCATACAGAGAATTCTAATGTTGAGCTTTTGGAAAGGAACAAGGTTAAGACAACCCCATGAGAAATTTCACCCAATACTGACATACAAAGCATTCTAATGTTCAGCTTTTAACAAGGAACTAGGTTAAGACAACCTCCAATGAGGGCATCCAGAATTGAAGGACCTCCACCCTCGAATTTGGACAATATTGTTAATTAGAGAGATTTCACCCTCCATAGCAATTGATCAATAACAGTACGTAGATGAACCTATGTTGGTATGACATTGTCTCCAGGGTCTATCGAAGCAGGGTTTATATAGATGAAGGATCTTGACCCTTGATTTTGGCCAATATTCTTAGTTACGATAATAGTGAAATCACATTCCGATAGGAATATCTTATTTTGGGTGGTGAGTAATAGTGTAGACGCATCTACCCCGGTATGGTACAAACTATAGGGTCCTTCCTCTTAAAATATGAGGCTATCATATAGTCAAATTAGTCAAATATGGGCCTGAGTATGAGGTTGGTCCCATTCTACTAAGTACCTCTTAGTTCATTCAATGTCAATCAAGTAATTTGCTAGTAATGCTTTAGCATCTAGGCATAGAATCATTCACAACATGTTGTAATCCTGGCATATATGAATAGAGTAGAGATGAAGATAGTGGGAACCTGATTTATAAGCCTTCATAGGTTATTGTTACTAACCTTTGGTGTTGTAGGTCCTTTTATGGCCCTCATGATGTCGTTCCCACAGTTCTGGGCTCTTGATTCTCTTTCCTTTGCAACCAACTCCCAAGCTTTCTCTCCTTAGATGTTAACCTCTTTGTCGTATCCTGAAACTTTTGTTTTCCTCCTTACTGCACTCTCACTCTTACTCCTCCTTCACCATGCCCTTCCTAGTTCTAACTTCCATCTTTTCTATTATTCGTTAACTATCGATGGTTAGTTAGGGTTTGGCCTTGCTAGACCAATCCCTGGTGTACCTATGTTCTCCTAGCCTCTTCACTACATTTTCCATATTCTCAAGCTCCCTGGAAGAAATATTCCATCCACCATGTTCTCGGGTACTTGTGACCTCCTTTTCCCTCCATCCTTCATCCTTTCTCAAAAAATTTGTGCATCCTCTTTCCCCAAAACGGTCACCCTCCTAATACTTTCAATACTTCCGTTTACAATTGATCTTTTGGACTATGGTTGAATGTTTGTTCCCGTGATTTCCATTTCCCCATCTAACATTATACTAAATCTTGTCTTGGGAACATAGGAAAGTAACAACAATAGCTCCTTTTTATGCGATCAAATTATAAATGGAAGAATGCCAATGTAATAACTCGGTACACACCCTCTCCTAATATTTTGTATATCGTGTTATATGTGGTTGGTGTTTACAATATTTTGATTTAAAGTCACTATGATCGAATGTTCACTTAATTTGGAAAGTATTTAGTATAAGCTAATACTAGCCCTTCAATATCACCCCATCAGTATTAGAGTTATACCATATGTCGCAAGTTTATCAACTAAGCCTTACCAACCTTATAAGGAAATAAATTATGAATAAAGCATATTTAAAACACATCACTTCTTATTCATATATTTTTAACCATGTATATATAAATATTCCGAGTGTAATCATGTGCTTATTCAAGAAAAATCGTAATGATAGATGAAATATGATTCTTACTTAATGTGCACAATCTTAAAGAAGAGTATATTTCTTATTTTCAATATACACAGGTAACTAAGGAAATATTTACAATAACCATATGGGTGAAGGTGACCAAGGCAACAGAGACCATTGATATACCTTGCAAGATGATTGGGGTCATTACAAACCCTCCCCCTTAAGGGGAACACTGTCCTCTGTGTTCTGTGACCATAAAACCTGACAACTATGTGACAAGTTCCTTCATCATTTATTAGCGAGAGTCCATTATAAAAGTCTTAAACACACTACCATATTTCATTGTTTCTTTCCAAATTCCATAGATGAAACCATTGTAAGGATTATACATATCCACTTGCACACACATTTGTCAACTCCTATGTTGCAAGCATTCCACATTGTGTTCTTTTGATTGTCCTTAATCAACTTTTTGAACATGCATGATCGCACTAATACAAAACTGGCTAAACTAGCTAGCTCTTACCAGTTCAAGATAGACCCAGTCCAAACTGGTTCAAATCAAAAACCCTAAAACTTGTTTGCCACAACCGGTTCCCAACCAAGTCAACCAACTCTTGGAAGAGGTGTTGAAATGAAAATAGTTAAATTAGATAGATAGATCAACATGTATATATGATGCCAAGATAAACCAGTAAGTTTACAAAACAACACTGCAATAACCATAATATGAATCCAAGATGGGTTTTCCATTGATTTATTCCGAAAGATATTAAATGTGGTTAACATTGGATCTCTTATGGAATTTAGTATATTAACATTGGTATGATCGCACCCCTTTACTTAGACAGGGGTGGTCACTTGCATTCATGTCTAATCATCAAGTCTACATTTAGACTCTCATGTACTTGTTAGTAGTGTTCTCATGAATAGGTACCCAAATGTGGGAGAATAAGAGATGATTCTCATGTATTCATTGCAATTCATAAATGTGGCATCATCTCATGGATTACTATAAGATATGCACAATATAATCAAGGTAAATATACCTTGATATTTTTTTCCCAATGTAATTTAGGGTGTTGCAATAAAAACAATTTGTAATGGTCATTGTTCTCCACATTTGATAGCCTAGCAGCTATGAAACAAGGAAAGGATTTTCATGCTCAGATAAAAAAATCTAGGTTTAACACACCATGTGTTTATGGAAGTTCTTTGCCCTTATATTTATGAAACAATAGGAATGTAGATGCAAGCAAATTCTTTCATGAATTACCCAAATTAGACATATTTTCATGGAGTATTACATGTTATGGACAACATGGGTATGGTGTTGAGGCTTTGCAACTCTTTTCCTAAATTCAAACACTAGCCATGGAAGGGGATTGATTTTCATTATCCAATGGTTCTACACCATGTGCCAGCATAGTAGATTTGGAACAGGAAAACATCGGTCATGCCCTCATTCATAAAAATTAGCTTCACTTAGAGGTCTTTGTTGAAGGTATTGTAGTTGATGAACTCTAAGTCAACACAGTAACCCATTAGCACAATCTAATGAAAACATAGTAGTGTTTCCTCCATGCATAGGTATATTGATTTTCCCCTTTAACCTAACTATGAAAACAACTTATTATACGGATTTTATCCTATGTGATTCTCCCTAATAAGAAAAATGTGTTGTATAAGAATTTATTTGATAATTTGATCTTATAAGCTCCTATAATAATTGAAGTAGTGAGATATTTTTCTTTAAAAAGTATTTAAAATACTTGAAACAAATGCAAGCAATCTCTCAATTAAAGAGATTACGACCTTGAGTAGTTGATATGTATGGTGCTCTCTACTTATCTAGCATGAAAGAAAATAGTTGATATCAATTGCTTCAATACCCCATGCAATTTAAGAAAGGGTTGGTCACCCTCCAAGACACTCGAAGAAACCCATGCTTAATGGTGAACATAACTTCAGGAACAAGAATTGATTTGAGGGTCATTGGTTTCTCCATAAAAAATTTTATGTAAAGTAACTATCTCTCCTCCATGGGAACGGTTCAAGGATTGGAATTGCAAGCATCCCTTCAAAATTGGTAAAATTATAATCAACCCAAATTACTGATTATTAAAACACCAACATGACACACCAAAAACACTAAATAAGTTTTGCAATATTAGTTTCTAAGCGTCATGCAAGTATAATAATAAAAGGATTGTACACCCCATGAGTACAAAGGAAATAGTGTTATTTATCTCGAATGTACGATCCAATAAATATTAGTACCTTGAATCTTATAAATAGAGGACCTGACAACATTATGCACCTTTTATGTTGCTTCCCATGGGCTAAAGTCCTCCTAGAGTGGAACTAATCACTTCCATAGCTTCATACCCGTTTTTTTGGCCCTTTATCATCTTTGATAATTTTAGTATTTTATTTTCCAATGCATTGGTCAAATCCTTTAAAACAAAATGATTTTCATATAATAAAAGTGATGTTGCATTTGGCTCTAATATATTGATTTCAAAAATCTCTAGTGATTTTTGATGGATTTGGAAACTTAGGGTTCTGATATTAGGTCTTACTTGGTTGTTCCAAGCCACCCCTTCCTAGAGAGGATGCACCATCATTGGAAGTAATGAAGGGACACCCCTCACAATCAATCTTATAAGGATTCCATAACTCAAAACAAAATACCACCCAATAGTTGCATGGAAGAAGCTAAATTCTGGCAAAACGCCAAACTGAAGGGTATGGGTATACCCAAGAAGTGGGCACTAAAAATTCATAAAAAAAGGGATCAAAATTATAGAAAAATGTGGATGGATGCCTAAGAAACCTGGAGGACAATCCCAGCTATGAGACCTCCTTGAAAAAATGTTAAGAGGAAAATATAATACATCACAAACCATGTTATCATTTATAACTTTTTGGGAATATGGCCCTTAGATACAACCTTGAAATAGTGGGTCAAAACAAAAATAGTATCTTATGTAATAGGGGCCTAAGATCTCAAAGCAAATAGAAATAAATGCTTGGAAAAAAAATTGACATCCTCTTCATGCAAGAAACAAAATGCACATAGGTATATCTTCAAAAGATGGAACCAAGAATTTGGGAAAACTAAAAAGCAATGGGAATTAGACCTTGAGACTTATCTAGTAGCCTAACCAATCCTTGGAATGCTAGCAAGGTGGAACTCACCAATTTCCTAGCCACCCAAATGGTGGATCTCAATCCACTTTCAAGTGATAGGTACCAAATCCTTTGGCACCTTAGTCAATGTCTATTGGCATGTAAATCCCATAAAGAATACAAATTCCTAAATAGAAGGTATGATATACCTCCAAAGGTCATCAACAATATCCAAATAATACTCCAAAACTTTAGTATGATAGAAAATCTCTTAGAAAATAAAATAAGCATGAGGAGACTAGATAACATATGTACAAGATTCATAGACAAAATAAATTAGTAAATAACTGATATATGCCTTTCCCAAAAACAAAAACTACAAATAAAATAACGAAGAGGAACACAACAGGTGGCTAAAAGTCTATAGTTTAGAGAAATGACTTCATTCAAATTCCTTGATAAATGAAAGGATGGAGTGGAAATCCCACATCCCTCATCTTCCAAAGAGACAGCTTGAACCACTAGCCAATTATATTCCATTGGAAATCTCAGTCTATGGTGATAAATACCACCCTATTATTTGCAAAACAATGGCCCATAAACCTAGACTTGAAAGGTTTAGTAAAAAATTGGTGGACCAAGGTTGATCTAATAAAATGCAAAGGTATGTGTGTCTTCCAAGAAAATTTAATAGTCCAGAAATTCAAAACAAAACACCATAGTACCAATAGCTTCAAGAGAATTTCACTACAACAAATAAGTTGAAAAACCTTATGACAAATCTTGGGAAGAGATCATGGCCTCAAGCATGCCAAAGAACCTAAAAAAGAAGGAAAGTGATATTAATGATTAGTGATACCAAAATCCAACTAGGTGGAAATGAACTAGAAGAAAAGGATATGCATATGCTAGTTGGAGGGGAAAAAAAATTCCGAGTTATTTCACAAGCAAGATATGGGCTACCAAAATAGGAACCAAATCATAAGCCTTATAGTAGAAAATGATGAATAACTCTATGATCAAAAGGAGATCAATGATAAGCTTAACTCCTTCTTCAAAAACCCTTCCAATCATACCATTGTTATACAAGAAACCACATCATACATCACAATGACCATTCCAAAACTCGTCATAAAGGACCAAAACATCACCATTATGAAAATGGTAAAGGAAATGTCTCCAAGGAAATCCATTGGAGTGGTTGGATTCCTCTTAGACTTATATCAAGAATTATGGAAGGTCAATGGAGAATGGTGGAACAATGAAAATCCTTTAGAAAAAATTCTTTAAGCACTCAACACAACTTTTATGACTCTCGTTACCTAAGGAATATTGGGCCAAAACCAAAAACAAATTCAATTCCATCTCTCTATTCAATGTATCCTACAAAATTGTTTCCAGATTTCTTGCAAACCATCTTGAGCCACTACTTGATAAGATTCTATCCAAGGAACAAGGTGTCTATGTTGGGGAGCAACCAAATATTAGATGGAATCGTTAATTCCCTTGAAGTGACCCACACTATAAGGCAGGTAACTCCTCTGGCATGTTAATCAAGCTAGATATATATAAGGATTTTGACAAACTTATTTGATATTTTATAGTGAAAGGAAGACAAACTTTTAGAAATACAAGTAATCAAGGTCAATTAGGCTCAACAATACACAATATGAACTCATAATTACTCACAATATGCCACCCCATTAACTATTAGAATTTAGAATAGACATGGTATTAATATTTTCAACTTTGGGATGTGTGCAATGTAAAGACATTTATATATATGAAGAGTAACTTACAACATCTCCAGAAATGTTAACAAAGAAAAAGCAAAGGCAAGCCTGAGGCAATAGTCAACATTTTTTTCCCATGTAACTGTATATAACCATCTATGATAGATATATTTTCATTTTGCATGTTTCTTGCTTGCTCCAGAAATTTATAGGAGACAAAGGAACATAATTGGTTGGGAAACGATTAAGTTTCTCCACTTAAAAAAAAATTCCTCTGTGAGATCAAGACCTGCATATCCCTTCTCAATATATCTGAAATAATGCACATATTCCATTGATAAATTTCCAAAGCCAACTATAATTTATATTTTCCCTACAAGGGTCGAAACATAATGTTTTAAAAATTGGACCAAGTTGACTCAACTTAGTCAACTCAGCTAGGTTGATCGCTAAGTGTATTGACTTGGCCAGTAGCTCAAATAAGAGGGCCAGTTAGAGCCTGTTTGGTATTGAATTTCTTGAGTCAAGGCATGACTCAACTAGTTTAGTACCAAAGCCCTACTCAACTGTAACATAAGGGTCGAGCATCTATGCATGTATAATATCAATATGTCTTATGTTCATTTTTCACCCCAAGGTCCAGTGTTGGAAGTCGAGCTTTGATACCACTTGTAACATACCCCATGTGTAATTGTGACTATTTTTTTTCTTCTTCTTCTTTTCTATTTATGCTTGGGTGATCCACCATTCCTTAAATGGCTTAGTTTTGACCATTCTTAGTTTTTTTTCCAACATCATTCTGTTGAGGTTGGGCCTACTGTCATTTTTCTATTATATGTGTTTTAAAGGTTCGAAACCTGCCAATTGCATTTACAAGACTAGAAGGCTATGCTAGAAATTCCTCTAAGGGAGTTAGCACAAAAGGATTGTCAAGAATAAAATGAAACCTACAGCTGACATTTCATACTACTACCTCTAAATAATTCCTATTTTGTGCCTCAAAGGGAGGCCTCTATACGTTGCTATATCTGCAGTCATTTAAGGCATGGTACCTATGGGAAGGTTCATTGAATGCATACCCAATTATAACCCATTACACAGGGTGATTATTGTTGCAGTACGTACAAGAGAGATATTATGACAAAACAACTCCAATCACATGACAGCCTTTAGCTCATACCCGAGTGTACAAGGAATTGGAATTTTTATTATGAGTTACCATATGTGAAGTTTCTCTTATGAAATAAACGATAAAAGCATCATGGAAATTCCATGTCACAAAGGCATTAATATGTCCATGAATCTTACTATATCAAGAATGGAACTTCTATGTGTTGGTGCTTAGCATGGTTACACACTCAAGTGATGGAAATATCTCATATAAAGACCAGTCTATGCATATCAAAAATCACACAAATTATTCCAATTAGTCTTATGCCACCATTACAGTGTAAAATACTCCATGACTCATATTCCTTTTGAAAAAATTGTAAGGAAAAATGCAAATCTAATTTCAGTGGGTTAACACGAGCACTGAAGTCAGGATAGTCCACTAGTTTGGCAGTTAATGGGCAACAAGTTGGTGATGGTAATAGTACTCAACCACTAAATGGGTAGTTCAGAGATGGCCAATTCCTTGTTGTTGTAGCAAGATATACTATCTAGTAATTAAAATAGAGCTCCATTTCATTGTTATTGTAGCAAGACAATTTCCCAGTAATTAAAACACGACTCGATTTCCTTGTTGTTGTAGAAAGACAAATTACCCAGTAATTAAAACATGGGTACATTTCCTTGTTGTTGTAGCAAGACAAATTGACCAACAATAAAACAAGGCTACACATATTTAGTAACATCAACTTGTACCCTTTACTAAGGTATATAATAGAAGTAGGTCTATCCATAAAGGATACCTCAGGCAATAATATGTGTCTATTATGTATAGAATTATGCCCATTGAGCAATACACACTGCCTAACATTAAATTTATGCTACTACTTAACCTTGTGCCACTTTGACATCTTTCCTACTTGGGATAGCTTATTTTCATCTATTATCAATCTACAACGATGCCTGTAATACAGTAATGCATAAAAATATCGCACGATGGCTACACAATTACGAAGCTAAAAAAAATTCATATTGTCTCGAGTTTCTTTTGATGTCTATCATGGAAATTTAATGAGATTCTCTTCTTAACTGCATTGGGATATGTATCAGAAGACTAACAGTTGTGCAATTATTAGAGAAGTCACATAAAAATGAGTGCTATGAATAGTAGGAACAAACAGGGAAAAAGTTGTCATAGGTCACCGTCAATTAATGCTACATCAAAAATAAAGTTATAGCGAGCCACAATTAATATGCCTAATATTGTGCATGAATAATCTCAACCTATATTTTTTCAAAACCTCGGGCTATTTTCCTATGAACCTCATGAATTATCATGGAGGTATTAAGGATTGCCATACCTTGATATCATAGGGACTGTAAAAATTCCTAGTCTTAATGATACTTAAGACCCTGCCATACATTGTCTTGGGTTTAATGTTCCATAAGAATAATAATGTCCTAGAATCATACAAGGTAGCCATGGTGTTGTTGAACCTTTAGTTAAACTGAGAGGGGGGGGTGAATCGGTTTAACACATTCATGAACTTTTAAAACTTTTCATTAAACTTATTTACACCTTCATTTCATATCCAACTTAATAGGTGAGTAATTTTAGAATGTGATCAGCAAGAATTAATATAAAATAACAGTAGACTTAATATGAGAGCAGCAGGTATTAAGCAGATGATATAAATCAGATCAACACATAAATATCATGCACAGAGACACTAGATATAAGTGGAAACCCATAAAGGGAGAAAACCACATCTTATTATTGTTGTGATGCAAAGGCAAGCTCCAACTCCCTCTCACCACTGTTTTTCTGCAGGCACCAACCCACAGGAGGATCCAACCTCAATTCTGCAAGCTACAACTTGCAAGGAAGCACCAAATCCCTTCAATTTTCTGCAGGCACCAACCTACAGGAGGCTCCAACCTCAGTCAACTACAACTGACAGCTATCAAGCTGCAACTTGATAGGGAAGCTCCAACTTCTTCAATTTATCAAACTGAATGTTTGCTGATTTACCTCAGATATCAGCTCTGTTCTGTAGCTTCTCTTTCTGCTTTTCTTTTCTTAATCTTCTCTGCCTGTCTCTTCTATACTCTACCTTCTCTATATTTACTCTCTCTCTAACCTCTTTCTGCATATCCAGTTGATATTATTTATAGAGTTCCTCACATGACTGTTTGTATTTCACAAGGAATTTTGAGTGAACAGTCATGACTCTTTGGCTTCTGTCTATTCATTCCTTTTATTTAACTCATTTTAGATTTATAACAATATGTACAAATTTTCATGCCACAGTGGGATTTTTTCTTTTCCTTAGGATACTTGCCAATGCATCACAAACAATAAAAAATTTAATTACAACATTTACATTCAGATTTTCAGTTACACACTTCAATTTCACTCAGCTTCTTTTCTGGATTTTGGCTTGACTGGATTTGTCTTTTCTGCTGTTGTTTCTCTCCCTTTCGTTCTTGTAGGCTCTCTTCTTCATTGTAGTTGTATAATTGTGGTACATATAACTGTCTTTTAATATCACTGCTGGGCAATTTCAATACTTTCAATTTCTGCAATGGCAACCTTTGCATGCTGAATCTTTGTCAATACACTTGTAAGGATTCGGGTCACAAGGAATAGCTCCTTTTTGTAGAAGTCCAAATTTGGTAAATACATAAAACACAAAGTTTAATTATCAACTCATTGATAGCGGTAACTCTGCGCAATTTCAATACTTTCAATTTCTGCAATGGCAACCTTTGCATGCTGAATCTTTGTCAATACACTTGTAAGGATTCGGGTCACAAGGAATAGCTCCTTTTTGTAGAAGTCCAAATTTGGTAAATACATAAAACACAAAGTTTAATTATCAACTCATTGATAGCGGTAACTCTGCACAGTCTTGTTTTCCCCAGGTCTTCCACATTTATTCCGGTAGATAATTCATAATTTTCCACAACTTTTTAATTCAATGTATTCCCCACAGTACAATTTGGCTACAGTACGAGTGTGCCACCTTCCAACCTTAATCTCCCCACCTTATTTTAATAACCCAGCAACCCTTAAATAAACGTCTTTAACGTATTCTGGACTTTTATTCTATCGTTGAACCTTATAACTAAGGTTCCAATGGTTAATAAATCTGCATATGGATGCATCATACAAGATTTGATATTTTACACACACACACATATATATATATATATATATATATATATATATATATATATCAGCACATATATATGTTTTGGACCTTGGGAATTTTAAATATATATCTCGAGTTATAATTCAGTTGAACTGCTTATAACATTCCTTTGGCTTCGGGCCCACATATACGATTGGCGAGACTTCAATGGAATACATATGCCCGTACCTTTGGTTAAACTCCGTGCTACTTCCCAATATGATCACCTCCATATCGCTTCCCTCCAGATCGATGGCTTGTGTCAATATCGCTCTGCGTCTTTGGTCGATGGTTAATGCGCAATGGCGCGCATTGAACAGCGGTTTTGGAACTTCACCCGACGCCATGTGTCGAGCTTTCTATGGAATCGCTCACGAATGGGGAAAACCGCTTGCTCCACAAAAGCGGTGCGATGTAAACCGGAAACCGCCGTCACTGTTCACTCCAAACCACGCTCACTGTTCCTCTCGGTCACGGTTCCGCTCTCATGGTTCTGGTTCTACTCCTCAATACACCATTTCGATTTAACTCTGCCCACTTGTATTTCTTCTGCGCCTCTGTTATACAACTTCCATCTTCGATGGAAACGCCTCCCTCTATATTGTCTCCTTCAATTTTCAACGGACCTTCATAATCCCTCACGAGGATTCATACCAATTCTGATATGGTCGGTCTTTCCTCGCACGACCATTAAATATTCACTAGATATACACAAGCGTGTACTGTGGCACTAGGGTAAATATATTTTCACAGTCTTATCCCAATAAATAACAATCCCTCTAATTGCTTCTACAAGTATGGCTAGGCATACTAGATAATTTCACTGACATCAATTTATTCCAATCCCATGCAGAATCACTATCAACTTGGTTGTACAGAAATCAACTATCATTCATCCAGAACTCATATGTTCACACAGGGTTTAACTCGATAGATGCACAATAATCCTGAAACAACTTCCTCATTATACAGTGAATTAACTTACAAACTTTTTGTTGGCCAGAGTTTAAACATCACTAGTGAATCATTATTCAACTTCCTAGTCTTCATTTTTTCCTTGTCTGTTGCTTTCTCTGCTGCCTCTCTTTTTGCTGCCCTATCTCTGTAAATGTACTCTTCCTCTGTTCTTCTCTGCTGACCTACAACTTCCTAGCCTGCCTCTTTTCCTTGTCTGATGCTGCTCCTTGCTCCTGAAGCTCCTCTAAAACTGCCTCTCTTTTGCTATCTCTCTTTGTCTCTGTTTCCTCTGATGTCTCTGCTGCCTTTCTTCCCCTTGAATGATGTTTCAGGTGCTCCTCCTTTGTCATCTCCTTTGTCTCAATGACAACAATTCCAACAGGTGTCTAAGTGTATAGTAGTATCCATGATTACAGATGCCACCCCCATGTCTACAACATTGTTCATACCTACACCTGGATTCAAATAACCACAAAATATTTTGAATTTTAGAGTGTACCTGTCATTTTGTAACCTTTATATGTGGTGAAGTTGATAGGATACCTCAGAATGGGCATAGGGATAGGTTTCATGATTTTCCTCCCAACCATTGACAACTACCAATTGTGCAATTTTCATCACTAGCTTATGAAACCTATCCTAATGTTTAGGCTAGGGATTCCATAGTTTTTTTCCCCTCCACCCTGCATGTTGCATTTTGGTTGTAGATTAGTACATGGATTCCAGAGGTATTTTTTCCTACACCCATCAGTCTATAAGGGACTCCAGAGATACACATCTCCACCCATTGATCAACAAGGGACTCCGGAGATTCACATCTCCATCCTTTGGTCATCAAGGGACTCTAGAGATATATATCTCCACCCTTTGGTCAAAAAGGGACTCTAGAGATTCACATCTCCACCCTTCGGTCAACAACGAACTCTAGATATTCACATCCCTACCCTTTGGTCATAAAGGGACTCCATAGATTCACATCTCCACCCTTTGGTTAATAAGGGATTCTAAAGATTCACATCTCCTCCCTTTTGTTGGCATGGGATTCTAGAGATATACGTCTCCACCCTTTGGTCAAAAATTTCAGCCAATGTTGGCTTACAAAGTATTCAAACGATAAGCTTTCGACAATGAACTAGGTTAAGATAACCTCCAATGAAGGCACACATAATTGAAGGACCTCAACCCTTGAATATGACCAATATTATTAATTACATAGAGTTCACCCTCTTGTAGCAAGTGAGCATTAAGATTACGTAGATGAACCTACGTTGGTATGACACTGTCTACAGGGTCTATCGAAGGAAGGTTTCAAGAGATGAATGACCTCCACTCTCGATTTTGGCCAATATTCTTAGTTACGATAATAGTGAAATTGCATTCTGGTAGGAATATCTTATTTATGGGCGGTGAGTAATAGCATAGACGCATCTACCCTGGTAGGGTACAAACTACAGGGTCCTTGCTCTTAAAATATGAGGTCTATCAGACAGTCAAATTATTCAAATATGGGCTCGGGTCTAAGGTTGGTTCCATGCTACTAAGTACCTCTTATTTCATTCAATGTCAATCAATAAATATGCTAGTAAGACTCTAGCATATAGGCATAGAATCATTCAAAATATGATATAATCCTAGCATTTGGGCATAGATTAGAAATGAAGATAGTGGGAACCTGATTTATAAGCCTCCATAGGTTAATGTTACTAACCTCTGGTGTTGTAGGTCCTTCTGTGACCCTCGTGATGTCATTCCTGCAGTTCTAGACTCTTGATTCTCCTTCCTTTGCAACTAGCTCCCAAGTTTTCGCTCCTTAGATGATAACCTCCTCTTTCTGTCCCCAAAATTTTTCTTTACTCCTTACTATACTCTCACTCTTGCTCCTTCTCCTTCACCATGCCCCTCCTAGTTCTAAATTTTTATCTTTTATATTTTTCACCGATTATCCCTGGTTAGTTAGGGTCTGGCCCTACTGGACCAATCCCTGATATCCCTCTGTCCTCCTAGCCTCGTCACTTCCATTTTCCATCTTCTCAAGCTCACTGGCAGAAATATCACGTCTATCATGTGTTCAGATACTTGTGACATCCTTCATCCTCCATCCATCATCATTTCTAGAAATGTTTGTGCGCCCTCTTTCCTGAAAATGGCCCCCCTCCTAATACTTCCCATACCTTTGTTTGCAATCGATATTTTGGATTGTGGTTGAAAGTTTGTGCTCGTGATTTCCATTTCCCCATCTAACATTATACTAAATCTGGTCTTGGGAATATAGGAAGGTAATAGCAATATTTCCTTTTGATGTGATCAAATTATAAATGGAAGAATGCCAATGTAATAGCCCAGTACAGACCCTCTCCTAATACTTTGTATATAGTGTTATATATGATCGGTGTTTACAATGTTTTGATTTAAAGAAACTATGATCCAATGTTCACTTAATTTGGAAAGTATTAACTAAGTCCAAGCTAATACCAACCCTTCAATATCACCCCATAAATATTAGATATATACGATATATATATTATGTTTATCTACTAAGCCTTACCAACCTTATAATGAAATCAGTGATGAATAAACCATCTTTAAAATGCATCACTTATTATTCATATATTTCTAACCATGTATCTATAAATATTTTGAGTGTAATCATGTGCTTATTCAAGACAAATCATAATGATAGATGAAATATGGTTCTTACTTAATGTGCACAATCTTCAAGAAGGTTATATTTATTATTTTCAATATACAAAGGTAACTAAGGAAATATTTACAATAACCATATGGGTGTAGGTGACCAAGGTAATTGAGACCATCAATATACCTTGCGAGATGATTGGGGTCATTACAGATCTATAGTATACAATGGGGGAGGCATACCCACATCTATTTTGAAATTTTGATGGAAACAAAATTTCATGTACAAAATCATTATATATCATAGTACATAGACTTCTTAGGAAATATTGGGGCTAGTTGATATCATGCAAATATAACCCATGATTCTTTGTGGATGTACATCATTATTCCTAGGGAAATTATTGGGAGAGTCTATGCTACCATGATTTTAACAAAAAATTGGTTATGTCTATTTTGAGTATTATGTGGGGATTTTTGCCCATGTGCATGAGATATTATTGCCACTAAAGAAACTCCATTATAGTTGATAATTCATAGAGACCTTAGTTAAGAGATTTCCTAGCTAACCTTTGACGGAGCCCTCAAGTGAACTGAGATCATCAAAGAGACTACATGGTAGAGAAGGTGATCTTATTCCTTGGGTTGTGTTAATTGAATGGGAAAAGGAACTATTAGATTGTAATTGTTATGAGAGTAATTATAACTTGCAAATTTTGGGGAAAATAGATCTATATGAGAGGAAGAGAACCAACCATCGGCCAATTCATCCTTGTGAACTCACAAGCTTAGCTTAAGATTGGCCTTGTGGAAAAAACAAAATGCACAACAAATAGCCTATGGTTGGGTGAACCACCATTTTGTTGTAACTAATTGGTATTTAATATTTGAAAGTCAAGTTCTTGTGACTTTTTTTTTCTATGTGGTTCAGGACCCCGGAGATCAATGATTGCTACATCCACAGAATATTTGTACTGGGAAAATCCACCTAAAGGGATCACTTCATGTTGGCTCAACCATGGAGCCTGGCCCTAAGAGTGTCAAGAGAATTGAACCCATGACTTTTCAATTGCAAAGGCGGCCTAACAACGAGGACTCGAACAATTGAATTAATGATGTGTATTATTCATTAATAATTTTTACGATCACATGAATAAATAAATGCATCTATAGCATTGATGTTTAATAATATTTTCATGAGCTTCCTTATCATGCTTCATGCATTCATGAAATTCATAAGAAAGGAAAAAATTAATATGAATATCAAAATATAAAAGTTCAAAATTTGTGTTTCTAAAATGTACCCCTTATCCTTTAGGAGTGACAAGCTAATCTATTAACTTTAAGTTATGTTTTGAAAACAAATTAATTAAAATACATATGTATAGGAAAATTAAGATGACACAATTATGTAACATATCATCAAATAATTTTAATTTTTTTTACCACGGTAAATCAATAACACCTTGGAGTAATCTTGGTGAGGCTAAGGATGAATTAGAGTAATATGGGTGAGGCACGAGATGAAATATTCTGGCTACCACTATAACACCAAGAACATATTATTATTTTTTTTAAGTAATCACAGAGAAGTCATATTACTATATAAACCAAAATTACGTACATTCCAGTTGATCTTCCTAATTGGAAACCAAACCAGCTACCAAAATAGATTTTTTTGATCCTTCTTATACTCAACAAAACCATCAAAGTTTTATTTTTTTGACAAAACTTGACTATTTTACAAAAACGGATCTCCTTCTTAAAGCTACTCCAAGCATATCCATATAAATTATTTGAAAACTAATAATAACGTACCTATGCAACACAAAACACCATCTAGTTTGCATATTCAAACTCAAAACTATTAAAACTATAGACCTATTTTTAACCATAAAAGACTAACAGAGGGTTTTCCCCATTCCATACCTCATTTCCCCTCCACCAATGCTGCCACTAGGCTTTCCATCGGTGCCTCAGTAGGGACCCCTACTATAGCCATTGGAGAAGTAGATGGTTAGCTACTGACCTCTCGGGCCTTTTATTTTCTCAAGCGAGTATGTTCCCCTCTTGTATTCCCCGGCGTTATATCCACATTATGAATATATTTGAGTAAAATGTTGATCTGGACTTATGCAGGAACACAACATAATACAAATATAAACATAAACACATAGATGCAATAGAAATAAATCTTCATTTCATTAATATCAAAGAACTGAAAAATGCTGACATACAAAATGGAAATAAACTAGCTTGGGCAATGGTAGCTTATATCAAAGAGATGTGGTGGCTACATGCCTATAAAATATATTATAATGAGGATTGAAGGCTTATTTATTATTGAGAAACAATGGAAAACCCTAAAAATCCAAAAACCTAACCCTAAGAGAAGAAGCGCCAAAATTATGGACCCCGTTTGGGTAAATTGGTTCATCAACTTTCTGGGGTCGTAACTTTGCAATACGATCTCTGTTTGACGTGCACGATACCTCGTTAAAAATAACTATCCGAGGACTACAATTTTAGACTACAAAAATCAATCAAAGACTCACATTTTCCCATTTTCCAAAAAAAACGTCATTTAGGGTCTCAAAACGGCTCTGGAAGTTCAGGACCAAAAAAATGCCAAAAATAGTAAATTGTGCTACAATTATAGAAAACTAAAAGAAATAATGGTACAACGATGGGGGTCCAAGTGGAATAGGTGGGTGGCCACCAATATCCATTTGGATCAGTCCTCCCCCCTTCGGAAGCAATGGCCCCCATTGTGTTTAGTGCCTCCATGAGATGGGGAAACTTTTGTTGAACTTGGTCTCTGGTAAGCCACTTGCCTTGGTGCAGGAGTTGGCTAGCTTTGACAACTCGTACAGTTGGATCTTCTACTGGTGAGTTTTCTTGATCTGTGTGTCCGTGATCTGATCAATTGTGTCTTATTCCATACATTTTGGGTTTAGCTCTGTTGGTGTGAGTTATTCTATAATATCTGATGTGTCTAGTAATGGTGGAAAGTATGGTCGAAGGTGATCCACATTGAACACTAGGTGCAGGCCAAGAAATGGGGGAATATTGAGCTTGAAAGAATTGTCTCCAACAACCTTAGTGGGGGTGTAAGGCCCATATCAGAGCGGGCGAAGCTTGCGGTGGGCCCCAACAAGGCACTCCTTTTGCAAATGTAACCAAACTTTATCACCCACCTAAAACTTGTGTGGAACTCAATGTTGATCATGACATTGTTTGTACTTAGCATTTTCTCTGTTCAATATGTCATGGACCTGCTAGTAGATGTACTAAATGTGTTCAATGAAGTTAGTAGCTCTATTAGCTTCAAACTAGACATTAATTGAATTATCTTCAGTAGCTACAAGTGGTATGGCAACATCAATGGGACATAGTGGTTGGAATCCCAATCCCATCTAAAAAGGGATGTGACCAGTTGAGTTTTCTAGAGCCCTATTGTAGTTGTGTTGGACATAGGGGAGACTCTCATCCCATGTACGTGGGTACTTCGATTGGTACATGTGCAGGATGCGCACGATCATCATGTTGACGACCTTTATTTGGCCATCATTTTGGGGGTGAAAGGCCATTGACTTAATGAGCTTGGTATCCAACAACGACTAGAGGCTGGACCAGAATTCACTTCGAAACTTGTTGTCCCGATATGAGATAATGGACTGTGGGATTTCAAAGTGTACCCATACTCGTTCAAATAATATTTTGGCAGTGGCTTCTACTGTGATACTCTTCTTGTAGGATACTAGAACAACAATCTTAGAGAGTTTATCGACTATCACAAAAACATTGTCATTGCCATGCCTGGTAGAAGGAAGGCCTGACATGTAATCCATGGAGATGGATTCCCAGGGCTGGCTAGGAGTAGGTAGAGGAGTATACAAGCCTTTATTCTTGATTTTATGTTTGGAAATGGCGCAGGAAGTGCGAGATATGTTGTGCTTCCCAACATCCTGTCGAAGGTTCAACCAATAAAAATACATTTGCAACAATTCCACTATCTTCTCTACTCCAAAATTTCTAGTGACCTGACTGTAGTGCACCTCCCAAATCATCTTGGCATGCTCGCTTGAAGGAACACATAGTTTTCCTAGGTGGAATAATAGTGTGTTCTGGAGGTGAAAGTCTGGAACTTGCTTACCTTCTAGGAGAATCTGGTATGTGTGTTGAATTATGGATCACTCTTGTAAAGATGTGGCAATCTCAAAGTCTCGTATCCACAAGAGTCAAGCACAGTGGTCAACGCCATAACCGACGGTCGATTGAGGAAGTTTGCAACATTATTGGTGCTTCCCTTCTTCTACTTAATTTTCAAATGGAATTGTTGCAGATACGCGTACCATTTCTAATGGTGAATGTTTTGTAACATTCCTTGTGTTTGTATGAATTGCAAGGGTCAGTGGTCTGTGTGGATGACCATTTCCTTCTCCATAATTTAATGCTTCCATTTTCGGTAGGCTTGCACAATGGAATACATCTCCTTGTCATAGGTGGGATACTTTAAAACTGTATCTGAAAACGTCTCACTGTGATATGCCACTGGATGCCCTCGCTGGGTAAGAACTACACCAATAGCATAGTTGGAGGCATCTATCTCAATTTGAAATGGTTATTGCAGGTATGGTAATGTGAGCACTAGTGCAGAGCAAAGGTGATGCTTTAACTCAGAAAATTTCTTATGTTGCAATTTAGACCAAAATAACATTGCTTTCACTCCACCCTTGGTGACTCGACGCAAAGGCCAAGTGATATGGGAGAATCCAAACATGAGCTTGCGATAGAAATTGGCAAGACCAGAAAGTTTCAGAGCTATATTAGAGTGGTTGGGGTTGTCCAATCCTGAATAACTTGTATCTTGGTTGGGTCAACATACACACTTCGCTCATTAATGATATACCCCATATATTAGACCTGGGCCCGAAAAGTGCATTTCTCCTAATTGGCACACAATTTTGGTTCTCGCGGAGTTTGGAGGACCTGCCAAATATGGTGTATGTTCTCTTCCCTACTCTAGTAATCTTTTCTTTTAGTTCAAACTAATCATTTCCTTCAAATGGATAATTAACCCTTCTCCTCATCTATTTATATTGGATTTCCATGATTTGATTTCTCATCGGTCCTGAAGATGAACCACATTAGTTGGTTTGAAATGCGTTGACCAAGTTCTTTGTTATGTGATTATTACCGAAAGATATTGATCCGGATTTATGCAGGAACGCAACAGAATAAACACATAACCATAAATACAGAGATGCAGCGGAAATAACACTTCATTTCATTAATATCAAAGAACTGAAATTTGCTTATAGACAGAATGGGAATAAAACTAGCTAGGGCACTGGTAGCTATCTCTAAGAAGAGATGTGGCGGCTACAGGCCTCTGAACTGAGTTACAATGAGGCTCGAGGGCCTATTTATTATTGAGAAACAATGGAGAACCCGAAAAACTGCTAAAAATAGTAAGTTATGCCAAAACTGAAAAACTGAAAGAGACAATGGTGGGGGCCCAAGTGGAATAGGCAGGTGGCCACCAATATCCACCTGGATCAGATATCTTTGTACAAATTATGGATCATAAAAGACAAATTTCAAATAAAAAATGAAGATTAGGATGTCATTCATGTACACTTCCATGAATGAGTTGGTGAAGGGTCGCAAGATGTCGTCCATCAACTACATAAAGGTTGTGGGGACATTCGTCAACCTAAAAGGCATGAACAACCATTCAAAGAGGCCCTCTTGGATTTGAAGGTAGCCTTCCACGCATTAAGGGGTTCAATTGGTACCTCGTGATAACCAAACTTCAAGTCAATCTTGTTGAAATATTTGGCCCCCTTGAGTTGGTTCAGGAGGTCATCAATCTATGGGATTGGATACCTATTCCGGACATTGATCTTATTTAACTCCCGATAGTCAATAAAAAGCCTCCATTTTTTGTCCTTCTTCTATACCAACACGATCGGGCTCCCACAGGGTGATGAACTTGGCCTGATGTACCACTTCTGCAACATCTCCCGTATCTACCTCTTGATTTCATCATTCTCTAGAATAGAGCAGTGGTAGATTGGTCCAATGGGTAGCGGCGCACTTGGGGTCAGATCGATGGAGTGCTTGACCTGAAAATGTAGCGGTACCCTTGTGCGTGAGGTGAAGATGTCCTTGTACTCCTCCATGACCTTGTCCATTTATTGCTATCATGTAGAGGAGCCTTGTCTAGAGGGTGTGGATGTGTCCACAATATTCCTTTTGTTCTAAGGGTGAATCATAAGGAAATAAAATTTCCCAATCTAGAAAATGATTTTACTGCATTGTTTATCATGGATCAAAGAAAGAGTGGTATGCAACGCTACCTCTGGTATCCTATACAATATCTGACCTAAAGCAATAATAACAGAACGAGATCTAGATTCATATACAACATGATGCTTCCATAGGTATGGCTGACCTAATAAAACATCACAGACTTCTAGAGGGGCAACGTCGTATAATACCTCATATGCAAAGGGCTTGATGTTATAAGGCAGGCGACACTACTAGCTGACATAGAGATCTCACCCTTGGTGGAGCCACCCAATGTTGTATTTTTGTGGAAGCGACGTAGTTGGCAGCTTCAATCTCTTAACGACCTTGGCTGAGATCAAGTTCTTCTAGCTCCCAATGTTAACGATGAATTGCACTAGTGAACCCTCGATCTCCTCCCATTTGACATCTATCAGTGTTTGTGTACTAGCAACCGCTTCATTTTCCAACCTATCTACCAACGTGTTGGTTGACCTGCGCTCCTGGCTGAATTCCACTGTGATTAGCGATCCAAAGTGGTGTATATGTTGCATTAGTTGTCACAAACGCTAGTTTCTCGTTACCTTGCACACCTTTGCGCCACATGGCAGTCTTCTTGTTGCTTGTATCTCTAGCAATGAGTCTCTTTCAACCATTGCATTTACATTTCCTTCCCGAACTAAAATTTCGAGCCCCTGTTCTAGGGCCTAGAATTTTTTCACATTATTGGAAACTAGCCCAAATTTAATGATGAAGACTTTGTGAATTTGACCCTTCCAGTCCCTTTTGACCCCTCCATCCCCTACTCTGCCTGGACTCTCTTTTGATGCTCCAATGAAGTTCAATTCGAGGAATCCATTGGGAGGAGGTATTCATTTTGATGAACCCAACTAGATTTGGAGTTCTCTGGATCTATGCCCCTACATATTCAGATGCTCCAATTCTGGTAGCTTTAAAACTCTTGTCCCCTAGGGTGACAGTGGCTCATCTGAAGATGTGAATCCTATATTGATTATTGTTTCCTTCAATTGTCTTCGGATTTCATTTATCAGGCGGTCTGGTGGGAGCTTCTTATCACGAAATATTTGTTTGTTTCTCTTTTTTCAGACTGCCCATAGAATGAAGCCTGGTACTAGACACCAGGTGAGGTTCGCCGCCTCATTTTTTGTGTAGTTTGACCTCCATTTCCTTATAGTCTCTTGTATGTTCTCTCTAATTCGGTTCATTTTCCTAAAGATGAATGCCAACCAATCCCATATTACTGTCATGTACCTGCAAGTATTTAGCAATTGATTAAGGCTTTCCTCTGCATTTTCACATAGACAACACCATGAGGCTCCAATGTATCCCCATTTGAGTAGATTATCCAATGTTAGGACCTTTTAATGCAGCACTAGCCATAGAAAGGATTTTATCTTTAGCCAATGCGCTAAATCCCATATCTTTTTCTAAGCTAGGTCTTCTATCTCATTTTGACTCCCCCTTATGTATGCTTTCGCTTCTTGGAGGTTAAATTCCCCTCCTCCCTTCTTCCCCCATCTTAACTAGTCTCAATATTCATAAAATAGGATCATCCTTTACTTAATTCCTTTGTTAGTTTTTGCACTGCATAGTCATTGTGGCTAGGCTCCTGAAGGATAATTATATTCCACCTATTCCACTTATTATTCTCCAACCCCTATTCCCAAAATTTATGGAAATACCTGTAACCCTGGCTTGTAGTGTATATTTTTATGATCCTTCACTCCTCCTTAGTTAATTTAGGTTGTTGGTGCCAGGCATCGTCCCAAAATAGGGTTGACCTGCCATTTCTAATTTCCCAAAAATAGTGATTTTGAATTGTTTCTCTATTATCCCAAGCCAACTTCCAAATTTTCGAACCCTATATGGAACTCAATAGTTAGAGTAGGTCTTTATTCGATTAGTTTGGAGCATATTTTTCTCTCCGGAGTTGAGCCCATGACGTTTCCCCCTCTTTTAATCATTTCCACCATATTTTGGTCCCATGCACTATCTTTAATATTTATGAGTCCTGTAATCCTAGGCCTCCTCAATTTTTAGGCTTACAGGTTTTGTTCCAAGCTACCAATGCCCATTTCCTTTTATCCTTCACTCCTCTCCAAAGGAAGTTTCGTTGAATTTCTCTCCTCTTCTATAGCACCCCTTTAGGAGATAGGGGAATTGATTCGATATGGGAAGGATGAGAATTACATGGGTAAGTTCAAGTTCCAATATAATTTTTCCTTCCTCGTCAAGTTATGGAAATATTGTTTGAATAAGGAGCTTCTCACCTATAACCTTCTTTAAGCATGAAACATGGAAAATTGGGTGCAGTCGGGAAGATGCAAGAAGCTCCAATTTGTATGCCATAGTACCAATGTTTTGCAACACCTTGTCAAGACCATAATACTTTGGTGATCATTTATTATCTTTCTTAGCTTGCTTGAGGGACATTTGTTTGTATGGTTGTAGTCGTAAAAATACTCAGTCGCCTACATCAAAACTTCTTTTGCTATGATGTTGATATGCATGTTGTTCCATTTAATTCTACGCTAAAGTGATGTTATCCTTTAAGAGTTTGATCCAGGTGGATATTGGTGGCCACCCGCATATTCCACTTGGGCCCCCTCCATTGTTTCTTTAATTTTTTAGTTTCCTTAATTGTAGCACAGTTTACTATTTTTAGAAATTTTTTGGATCCTGAACTTCCGAAGCGATTTTGAGGCCCTAAACAACGGTTTTTGGGAAAACTAGGAGAAACATGCAACTTACTTTGATGTTTCTCACATAAAAAGTTGTAGTCCTCAGATAGATATTTCTGATGAGGTATTGTGCGTATCAAACAGAAATTGTATGCCAAAGTTACGTCCTTGGGAAGTTGGTGTACCAATTTACCCAAACGGGGCCCATAGTTTTGGCACTTCATCTCCTAGGGTTAGGTTTTTGTATGTTTAGGGTTTTCCATTGTTTCTCAATAATAAATAGGCCCTAGAGCCTCATTGTAAGACAGTTCAGAGGCATGTAGCCACCACATCACTTCTAAGAGATAAGATACTAGCGCCCTAGCTAGTTTATTTCCATTATGTCTGTAAACAAATTTTAGTTCTTTAATATTAATAAAATGAAGTGTTATTTCCACTGCATATTTTTATTTATGGTTATATGTGTATTTTTTTTGCGTTCCTGCATAAATCCGGATTAGAGTTGGAGAAGTTGTTGTTGATGCTCGATGCGATCTTACACCGCTTGAATCTTCGAATTGTCTCTTAGAGATGATGTGATGGATGGTGGATGATATCCATAAATTTCCGTAAATGGTGTCATTTTTGTTGCAGTATGGAAGGAAGTGTTATACCACCATTCAACGAGAGGTAACCACTTGACCCATTGTGTTTTTTTATCATATACAAAGCAATGAAGATACCCTTCCAAACATGTGTTCACTATCTCAGTTTTCCCATCAGATTGAGGATGATATGATGAGCTATGAGCTAATTAAGTACCCTAACAAGAAAATAATTTCGTCCAAAAATTTCCCATAAAAATGGGGTCTCTGTCGCTTACAATAATCTTTGGGTTTCCATGTAGCTTTTGAATTGTTTCCATAAATTCACGAGCAATTGTATTGGCTTTAAATGGATGAGATAATGCACAAAAGTGTGCATACTTGGTAAGTCTATCAACTACCACCATGATGACACTATTTCCTTCAAAATTGGGTAAACCTGCGATAAAATCCATTGAAAACTCCTCCCAACATTGACTTGGAATGGATAAAGGTTGTAACAAACCCGACGACTTAATTGTCTCAACTTTATTTTTTTGGAAAACCAAACATTCCGCCACAAACTTTTCAATATCATATTTAAGGCCATCCCAAAAAAAATCCTTCTTGATCATGTGGTAAGTTTTTAAAATCCTGAGTGCCCTCCTAAGGGAGAGGTGTGCATTTCCAAAAGAATATTTTCTTTGAGTTGGGAATTGTTACAAAGATATAAGCGATCTTTGTACCATAACGAATCATTTTTCTAGCTAAATGTTTCATATGTACTGGGATCTTGCTACAAACTTTGAATGAGTGTCCACACCTCTTCATCATTCTTCCATTCATCCCTTGCTTCAGTTATCCACTCAAGTTGGATAATAGAAATGGCACAAAGCAATGCTTCCACATCCTCATTCTTTCTTGAGAGTGCATCTACAACAACATTTGTCTTCCCTTTTTTGTAGATGATTTCAAATTCATAACCCAACATCTTTGTGACCCATTTTTGTTGCTCTTCTAAAGATAATCGTTGTTCCAAAAAGTATTTAAGACTATCATAATCTGTTTTTACCTTAAAGTGTCTTCCCATTAGGTAAGGTCGTCATTGCTTAAGTGCATGTAGTATTGCCAACATTTCCTTCTCATAAATAGGTTTATGCAAATACTTTTCTTTGATTGGACGACTTTCAAAATAAATGGGTCTTCCTTCTTGCATTAAAATAGCACCAATTCCATTTCATGAGGCATCACATTCCACAATAAAAAAAAATTGTGAAGTCTGGTGTAGCTAAGACTGATGATTGGTACATTGCCTCTTTAATATGTTCAAAGGCCTTAGTTGCTTTTGGAGTCCAAGAAAATGCATCTTTCTTTAGTAATGATGTTAGGGGTACCGATATTCTCCCATAATTCTTAACAAACTCACGATAATACCCTGTTAACCCCAAAAATCCTCGAAGATGATTTATGGTTGGGTGTATTTTCCATTCCTTAATGGATTTAATTTTGTTAGGGTCTACCTTAATACCCTCATGAGATACAATATGACCCAAATATTCCACCTCTGGTACTCTAAAGAAACATTTGGAGGTTTTTTCATATAATTGTTTCTCCTCCAATAGTTTGAGCACCCTGTCAACATGTTGAACATGATCCTTCCAAGACTTTTTGTAGATTAGTATATCATCAAAAATTACTAACACAAATTTTCTAAGGAAGGGTTTGAAAGTGATTGAAACTGAGCGACCGGGTAGATCTCGTCGTTCTGATTCCGGCGCCGCAAACGGTTCAAAAAACCGATGTCGTATGAGGGAGATGTCGTGTTTTGATCGATTTCCCAAGCAGCTAAAATTGCCACAGGTTTGACTGGGATGCTAGTCAGCATGCAGGTGTACAGATAGTAAAAAGGGGAATATTCCTAAGAATATTATGTTTTCTCCAAGCCAACGAGATCTTGCCACGTGGCGCATTCTGGATCGTTTGATGTGGTGTACGTTGATGATTTTTAGCCAGTGGTTGGGTGAAACGTGGCCAGCCTTGAGGCTGCCACGTGTCTCCTGTTTGGTTATATAAAATTTTTATAAGTCTGGGGGGTTCGACCTCGTGACCTCTAAGCGCGCGCACAAGACTCTTACCATCTGGGCTACCGGGGGTTACTTAACCCTTAGGGGCGCTCGCTCTACTTATGTTTTCAAACATATAATATGGTGGGGGGAGATTGTCGATGGTCCTAACCTACCGTCGGCCCCATTTATATTGATCACATGCCACATTCAAACTGCAAACATATATTACAATGCCGACAGTTCCATAACCGTTAACTCCGGCAGCTAACTCTCAAACCTATCACGTGTGCACAATCCGCGTGTTAAGCCGACGGTTGGGCTTGGTGATTGGCCTAACCGCCAGGTTTGGGGGTCGGCATGTGGCCACCCCTTCCCCCTTAACCATGACATTAAATTTCTACGGTTTCGGTTGGCGAGATTTTAGCGCTCCACCTAAATTTCGAAGGATATGTTATTTTTAACTGCAGTTAACTACAATCCTCCAAATTTAGTGGAGGTTTTGTAGGAGACATTGGGAAAAAGCCTAGCCTGGTCAATTTTTGACCAATATGGGTGAAACAAGAGTCTACCTAGACTAATTTGAGCATTGTGGAGCCATTGGTATGGATAAAACAACCATTGGAGGCTTTTAAACATGTATTTGCAAAATTTTGAGCATAATGAAAGATAGACATGCAATTGGGAGATGGACCAGCAGATGTAGCCCAGGAGGGGTGAACTACTTCATCAGCCTGTTGTGTAAATCTTATGTGTGGTTTTATTTCTCTTTTATACACTGTTGTTCAGTGTTATTTAGGCTTATTTACATGCTTAAAATTCACAATTTCATCTATATATTTCATGGTTAAATTCCTCAATCCTTAAGCAAACAAATGGAGACAAATATGTACATGTTTTATAACTAAAAAGACACTTAGCACGACAAACTAATACAGTCCTTTTAGATCACCAAGGATCCTGGGAATGAGCTGAAGGGACAGTTCTTCCAGGAGTAGACAAAGAGGCGGGTCTATCAAGATCAAAAGGGAGTTACACCAAGGGCTGGAATGCCAAAAAAGGAGTTGGCTCTAATACCATGTTAGACCAGGAGGTAACTCCACAAAATTGAACCGTGAATTTAATAGAGGGTGCTCATGAATATATACATGGAGGTGAGACTGTTGGGATTCATTTTCCGATGTCTCTTAGACTTCCTTATTTCCTATTTTACACTAATATATAATTTCTCCCAATCCCTTAAGATTAGGTGTCAACAAAAATGAATGAAAATCTACATACTCTATCCCAATGGCCTCTACCCTAACTTAAGCCTATAAACTTTTAATAAAATTAAAATATAAAACAAATTTTTAAAATAAAAATAAAAAATGTGTTTAATTATTTTTCTATTTATATTATAATAATAAAATATTTGTTATCACCCTTCATGGCTCTTGGGAAGCAGATATATGATGATCTCAATGACTTTTTGGTTTCAAGTCTTTTGGCTTAGTTTTGGATTTTCAACACTTTAAGTGATCTCAATATTTTGCTTTAGTTTTTGCTCGTATGGTTGACTCTTTTGTTTGTGCTAGTAGGGCATTTTGTTGGTTGTCTTTAGACTCTCACATCTTATATATCTCAATTTTGTTAGTGTGTGTCTTATATATTTTTGTTCTAGTCCTTCTTTGTAGTGTTTGTTGCTATATCACCTTTTGGCAACAAAAAGTGTTGTATGGAGGGCCAATTAGTCTTGTTGTGTCTCTTGTCTAGGTGTGCCATCTCTATGGTTTCACATTTTGTTTTTGCTTCTGAGCATCACGATGGAGGGTTGAGTCTCCTGTCTAGGTGTATCATTTCTATGGATTCGCATTTTTTTTTGGGTCGTGTCTAGGAGTACCATCTCTATGGCTTCCTATTTTGTTTTTTTGCTTCTAATCATCACGATGGAGGGTAATTTTTTTCCTATGTGCCAATAAGTTCTAGTATGCCTCTTTGTCCCCTGGTTTAGAATTGTAAACAATAATATAAAACGTTTTTATTAATACAAATCTGCCTACTTGTTTAAAAATAAAATAATAATAAAATATTTTTATGATTAATATTAATAAAATAAATTTGGAGAGGCTATTGAAATTGAGTAAAAGTTGGACTCCCGCTCTCTCTATGTGATTCTTGTTGGGGTTCTAGTTTATTTCTTGGTTATTTTTCCCTTCTATTTTTCTTTTTTCATGCTTTCTTTAATAATAGCCCCTTTCTTTTATTATTATTAATTTTCTTAAAAATATTTTCTTATTATTTATAATTCTTTGTTTTTAGTCTTATATTTATTCTTTCCCTTAATTTATATGGTTAAAATATAAATTCTCCTAATAACCTCTTCTAAACTTTTATGGATTATAATAAAAAAAATTAATGCTTTTGTGCATCATACTATTTATTCATGAAGATCTATTAACTTTTTCATGGTAAACCAAATCCTAGTAATATGATTAATCCCAAAAACATTTATCTACATTATAGATCACAAAAATTATCTAAATTCTTCTTTAATAACAATAATAAAAGATGTCAAGTCAACTTACCACACTCAACGGAGTATTATTGGTGGCAAAAGTAAATTCTAATAGATGTATATTGTAACGTTATTGAGAAATAAGTTCTCAGATTAATCCAATCCGTTTTTGGCCGAGAATGGTCGCAGACTGCGACCCTCTCCCAGGAATCCGATTGGAGATTGGATGGGCCTTCCGATTACCCGAATCAACAATAGGATTACGCAAATTTGGCATCGCGAATCTCTCATAAATAAGTTATCAGATTAATCCAACTCCTGGGCTGGTATGATCTTATATCTACTGATTAATGACAGGGAGACCACGATCGCTTGCCAGTGGCTATTGGCAGACATTTGGCATCGTAATACGTTTCTGCAAAAGTATTGGGAATTTAGCTCGAATGTTTATCAGATATCGGTAAGAGGAGAATTAATCTTTGCTGGCGACATGTTTGTGTAGCATGATAATGTATAGTCAAGGATGGCCCACATTGCGACATGTTTGTGTAACATGATAATTTAAAGTCAAGGATGGCCCACACGGCATGCAACCAAATTGCCGGCATTGTGAGTACCGGAAGTGACAGAAGAGACAGGCACCGAAAAAGAGGACCTTCGGATCGAAGGTTCCTTAGTCTTAAAAGTAACAGAATGGCTTAGAATCCGGTAGAGATTTTTAAAAAAGATTTTATCAGAATCTTGTTTACAGTATTGAAACAACTTCAGTATTTTGGGTGCTCCAAGGGTTTTTGATAGCGCTGAATCCATTTTCACTCTCAAAATGGATTCCAAACACTATAACTACTTCATTTTTTGAATTTTAATCAACCAAATTCCTGAAAAAAAAAAAAAAAAAAAAAACTGCTGTCCCAATTATTCTATACCCGTAAAATTAATTGCTTGATTTTGATTTCATATCTATAATATTTTTGTGAAATTATATAAGTTCAAGTCAAAAGAACTTTAATGCCTTCACAAAATAAAAAAAAGGAGAAATATAAGTTCAAGTCAAAGAACTTTAATGCCTTCACAAAATTAAAAAAAGGAGAAATAAAATACTTGGGAATTGATATAGGTTCAGGTGGAAAGAACTTCCCAAGTGTAAACATTTGGCATCCTAAACATGTGATAAGTTTCTGGAACGGATTGGGAATAAGGCTCGCATGTTTATCAGATATCTATAAGAGTACTATTAATCTTTGCCGGCGACATGTCAGTGTAACATGATATTATAAAGTTAATGATGGCTCACGTGGCATGAAGCCGAATTTGCCAGCATTGTGATTGTGAGCGTCGACAGTGATGGAAAGAGATGGGCACCGAAAAAAACGACATGTTAGTGTTGCATTATATTAATCTGTAAGAGTACTATTAATTTTGGCATGATACTATAAAGTCAATGATGGATCACATGGCATGAAGCCGAAATCGCATTGTGATTGTGATTGTGATTGCCGGAAGTGATGGAAAGAGATAAGCACCGAAAAAGGCATTCAAATCAAATGAATTTGTGCAAAGTTACCTGTTTGATTTTGTTCTTATATCGAAAATATTTGGAAATTTATATAAGTTCCCCGTGTGTAATTAATGCCTTCACAAAACCGAAAAGGTCAAAACTGGGAAATTGATATAAGTTCAAGTGAAAAAAACTTCCGCAAGTGCAAGTGAAAAAATATGTTAATTTGCATTTTCTGAGTACGGTCACCACTATTTAGAGCGTGAAACACTTAAAATAAATATTCATAACAACAGTGATAATAAAAGATCAGAATATTCATAAGAATAATAAAGATCAATCATCAGGGCATCTCAGAAACTTAAAATGAAATCTGACAAACTGTGGTACGTCTTTGTCTTTTCGCGCAAATAAATAAATACGGCCTCCCATTACAAAGTTGTCGAATTTACCTGAGTTATAATCTGGGAAAATTTCAAAAGAATTTCGACGTCTTGATACGCGTCAGGTCACAGGTTCGACTTAGGGTGGAAACTTGAAATATTTCACAAAAAGGCAAAACATGTCGGGTGGAAATTTGAAATATTTCAAAAAAAGGCAAAAGATGTCGGTGCAGGAGGAATGAAACAAAGGGAGCTCATCAGACAAGGCTTTAAAAGAACCGTTCGGAAGATTCCTTCTAACACCTGGCAACTCAGAAAAACAAATGTCGAAGCTTTACACCGAACTTTGAGGATTGTCCGTAACTGTATAAACAAGCAAACAAGCAAACAAGAAAGCAAACGCGTAGCGCTCGCCAAATAGTCTCTATTTACATATGAAAAGAAGGAAACAAGCGGCAAGCAAACAAAATCTTTATTCACCAGGAAAATTCTCCGCGGAAATCGAAGCAAGAGGCGTAAAATAATACATAAACGATCTCAGATCTAAATCTGCCTGTGATTTGTGGCTTAGAGCACCGCACATCAAAATTTAAATTCTACTCCGCCACTGGGAGATCACAAGCATACTTACGGCTTAAAGCGACATCTTATTCATCATAAGTACAGGAACGAAACAGAAAAAGAACCAAAACCTCAAGCAACGAAGGGAAAGAAAGAAAACAAGAAACGAGAAAGAAAAGACGTTCGAGTTTGAAAAAACCGTACACTTTAAGATTTGAGTCTAAGCTGGCCTTGTATACCGCTGCTGAGCTCCAGATCGTATCTTTCCGTTTGAAAATCCCGCAGAAAAAGAACCAATATCTCAAGCAACGAAGGGAAAGAAAGAAAACAAGAAACGAGAAAGAAAAAGACGTTCGAGTTTGAAAAAACCGTACACTTCCAGATTTGGGTCTAAGCTGGCTTTGTATGCCGCTGCTGAGCTCCAGATCGTATCTTTCCGTTTGAAAATCCCGCAGAAAGTGCATATAAGAAAGTGCAGATAGGAAAGAAGAATTCTACTGAGTGGCAGGAATTGCCCGATTGTCTGTCGGCCGGAAACATTTCTAACTGCCACCGGTAATTCCTCTGCCCCGTTCGAGTCCATCCGCCAACTCGTCCATTTAATGGAGTACTGACGTCACATCGCGCAGTCCATCCGCCGAACGTCCAATTAATGGAGTAGTCGCACAGTCCATCCGCCGACTCGTCCAGTTAATGGAGTAGGTAGAAGCAAAAAATTATTCAAAATGGAGTAGGTAGGTATTAGCATAGATTTATGTTCACTTTGGATTTGTTAAGGTATATGCTATCAAAATGAAAATGAAAGAAAGTTAGAATGAAACAAAAATGAATTTATAATGGAAAATATTTTTAAAAGAGAGAAAACATATTCAAAAGAGAGACATGTGGGGAGTGTGTTTGATTAAGCTTCTTGAAGTGTTATGAGTGGATTATTAATGCTAGGGTTTCTAGAGATATTTAAAAGAGATAAGTTGCAAGCATGTGAGATAATGGTTGTTGAGTTGAAATGAGTGGATTATTAATGTGAGGGCCTCAAAAAATTTACTTCAGTGGTAACTAACATCTTAGGTAAATCTTAAATAAAAGAAAAAAATTGTTCAAGTGGTGCCCATAACCTTTGTAACTCCAAACAATTTTCTAAGCTCTGTTAAGGATCGGTTAAGACGTCAATATTTGTGACTCTCTCTCTTGATAGATCATTGCTTCTTTTTGCATAATATTACAATAAATTGTTGGTTTTTCTTACTTATAACATTAGGTTAGTGTAGTGCTTAGGCAAGAAAAGATGTCTTGTTAACACTTTATTTAATTTTTCACTTTACATTGTGGCCCCACTAGGATTACATTGTGGCCCCATGGACTCCTATATATAGAAAGGAGGATTTGTCATTTTCATTATCCAAGCATTGTTCATTTATGTAATGTATTGGAGGTTGCCCCCTAGAAGTAGCTGATTTATAAGGCATTGACTTCTCTTTTCTTCTATTTTTGGAGCTGGTTTCTCAACATTTGGTATCAGAGCTTTAGATTCTAGGGTTTCGCTGCTCCAAACAGGTCATCATGGCATTTTCGCTATAAATTTTTTTCTACGAAGGTTCAGAAGCTAAAAATTTTAGAGCACGAAGCCAAAATCCTGAGGAACATCGTCACAAAATTTTAGAGCTTGGTTTGCAATATTTTCGGAGATATGGTCTGTGGAAGTTAGGGATTTTTCAGGCTCCCGAATTTCATCTCAAAGAGGTGATCGTGGGAAAATCTTCATAACTCTCTCTCTCTGAGCATCGGATTGGAATGTTGTCAAAAGTGACCGCAAGTACACTGATAGTAGTTTCTGTTCTATCAATTTCAGATCTAAAGGAGAAACAGTAACACACGGCAAGTCGTACAAGTGCGCTCTACTGAACCAGTCCATAATTAGGTCATTGTGGGAGATTGGACATAACTTTGCCTTGAAGAATCCAAATCAGGTCAGACCTGTGGCATTAGAAAGAGGCTTCACTACTACAGGGCCAAATTTTAGATATTGAAGATCTGAAATCACAAAGATAATTCAGTTTCAATATCGAGCTCCTCAAAATAAAAAACAAGGTGTGTATTTTTGTTTTCAAATTGCATAAGTCTTGTTTGAAAAATCAGTTTTAAGTGATTCCAAAGGCCTATTGAGCATATATATCAGTATTGGGTTCTAAAATTCCTCCTAAAAAGAATTCAACACCCATTAAGCCCTCAGAGTACTCTACTATGACTCATGAAGATGAAGAATTGCAACATGATCTATCAAAATTACAAGAGCAAGTGCACCAAAATTCGCTCTCGTAAAGAGAAACAAAAAATGAAATGGAAGTCTTGAAGAAAGGTGTGGAAGCGAAGATGGATGGTTTGAAGAAAGGAGTGGAAGCTAAGATGAATGGCATGGAAGCTAAGATGGATGACATGAAAGAAAAAATGAAAGACAACATGGAAAACATGAAGAAAGATCTAAAAGCAAACATGGAAGGTTTGACAAAGTTGATATAAGAAATGTTTCCTAATGGCGAAAATATAGTAGAGGAAACTCATGATGAGAAAAAAATAAATGTTAATCGTGATTTCATAAACTCTAATGTTGGATGGAAGAACCACCATATTCCAAAGATGGATATGAGGAAGTTTGATGGCAAGGATCCCGTAACATGGATACTACTGATGGAGCAATATTTTGATCTCAATAATGTGCAAAATACACAAAAGATACGTATTGCAGCTTTACATTTAGAACAAAATACATTTGTATGGTATCGATGGCTTTTCTCCTGTAAAAAAATTATCACTTGGTCATTTTTTGCGGAGGAAATGATAGCACATTATGAGGATACAAAAAGCAACACCTTCTTTGGCCAATTGATAAATCTCAAACAAAAATTTTTAGTGGCGGAGCGAATTGAGGACTTCCAAAAATTGAATATAAGGGTAACTGATATTCCAGAGGAACACAGGATTGATGTCTTCATAGGAACTTTAAAGGATAACATCCAACATGAAGTTCGCGTTTGGGAACCTGATTCATTGGAAAAGGCATTTAGGTTGGCAAGAAAAATTGAATGTAAAATTATGGCAACAAGGAAGCCTACCAATCACATATATAAAGATGGAAGTGTTGCTACTTCTAGACTTCCACAAATTACAAGGCTGACACCACAACAATTAGAAGAAAAAAGAGCAAAAGGGCTTTGTTACAACTATGATAGCAAATACACTAAAGGTCATAAGTGTGCTGAGAAGAAATTATTTTACATAGATTGTGAAGAGGAAGAAGAAAATGAACAAGAATCTTCAAAATAAGAGGATATACACCAGGAACCAACCCTAGAAGAGGAAGAAATGAGTCTGACCATATCGTGTAATGCATTGGCAGGAATTACCACTCCTCAAACTCTCAAGATAGAAGGACATATCAAGAAGAAAAAGGTAATAGTGTTGATTTATTCGGGTAGTACCCATAATTTTATTCATTGTAAGGTAGCCAAGGAATTGAATTGTTTCCTTTACCCAGCACCAAAATGTCAAGTGATGGTTGCAAATGGAGGAACTATAAATTGCTCTGGAAAATGCCATAATATCAAGCTAACCATGGGGTAATATGTATTGAATAGTCCAATGCTTTCCATTCCAATGGGAGGTGTTGATGTTGTATTAGGAGTACAATGGTTACAATCTTTGGGGACGGTAGCTTTTAATTTTCAAAAACTTTTCTTGATTTTTTTTTCAGAAGGAAAGGAAGTCGAATTACGGGGTATCACAGGGAAGCCGAGAAAGATAATAAGCTCTAATGTCATGACAAAGCTTCTGAAGAAAGAACAACGGCGTGTAATTTCACAATTATGCTCACTAGGAGTTCCAACATCAAAATCATCTATTTCTGCAGATCTCCAAAAAGTCTTGGATAATCATTCCAAGGTGTTTGAAACTCCCAAAGGACTCCCACCTAATCGTGATCATGATCATGCTATTCATTTGATTCCAGGAAGTGTTCCTCCAAACATCAGGCCTTATAGATATCCTTACTTCCAAAAGAGCGAAATTGAACGTATGATTGCAGAAATGTTAGAGGTCGGTATAATTCAACCTAGTCAAAGTTCTTTCTCTGCTCCTGTAGTATTGGTACACAAGAAGGATGGATCATGGCGAATGTGTCCGGATTATAGGGAGCTCAATAAGCTCACCATTAAAGATAAATTTCCCATTCCTGTGATTGATGAATTATTGGATGAATTACATAGAGCAATTTATTTTACCAAGTTGGATCTTCGTTTAGGATACGATCAAATTAGAATGAAGACTAAAGATATTCCAAAAACAACATTTCGAACTCATGAGGGTCATTATGAATTTTTGGTCATGCCTTTTGGCCTTACCAATGCACCTTCTACATTTCAAGGGCTGATGAATTCCATTTTCAAACCCTTCCTTAGAAAATTTGTGCTAGTATTTTTTGATGATATACTAATCTACAACAGGTCTTGGAAGGATCATGTTCAACATGTTGACAGGGTGCTCAAACTATTGGAGGAGAAACAATTATATGCAAAAACATCCAAATGTTTCTTTGGATTAAAGAGGTGGAATATCTAGGTCATATTATATCTCACGAGGGTGTTAAGGTAGACCCTAACAAAAGTAAAGCCATTAAGGAATGGAAAGTCCCCACAACCATAAAGCAATTGCGTGGATTTCTTGGGTTAACAGGGTATTATTGCAAGTTTGTTGAGAATTATGGGAGAATAGCAGCACCTCTAACAACATTATTGAAGAAAGATGCATTTTCATGGACTCCTGAAGAAACTAAGGCCTTTGAACATCTTAAAGAGGAAATGTGCCTAGCACCAGTCTTAGCTACGCCAGACGTCACAAAAACCTTTATTGTGGAATGTGATGCCTCAGGAAATGGAATTGGTGTTGTTTTAATGCAAGAAGGAGGACCCATTGCTTTTGAAAGTTGTTCAATCAAAGGAAAGTATTTACAAAAGGCTATTTATGAGAAGGAAATATTGGCAATACTACATGCACTAAAGAAATGGAGACCTTACCTAATGGGAAGACACTTCAAGGTAAAAACTGATCATGATAGTCTTAAACACTTTTTAGAACAAAGACTATCTTCAGAAGAGCAGCAAAAATGGGTCACAAAGATGTTGGGTTATGACTTTGAAATCGTCTACAAAAAAGGGAAGCTAAATGTTGTTGCAGATGCACTCTAAAAAAAGGATGAAGAGGTGGAAGCATTTCTTTGTGCCATTTCAATTATCCAACCAGATTGGATAACCGAAGCAAGGGATGAATGGAAGAAGGACGAAGAAGTGTGGACTCTCATTCAAAAGTTGCAGCAAGATCCTAGTACATCTAATATATTTAGTTGGAAAAATGATTCCTTATGGTACAAAGATCGCTTATATATTTGCAAGAATTCCCAACTAAAACAAAAGATTCTTTTGGAATTGCACACTTCTCCTTTCGGAAGACATTCGAGATTTTTAAAAACCTACCACAGGGTGAAGAAAGAATTTTTTTGGGATGACCTTAAATCTGATATTCAAAATTTTATGGCGGAATGTTTGGTTTGCCAGCAAAATAAAGTTGAGACAATTAAGACCTCAGGTCTTCTACAACCTTTATCCATTCCAAGTCAACGTTGGGAGGAGATTTCAATGGATTTTATCATAGGATTGCCTAAGTCCGAAGGAAAGAGTGTCATCATGGTGGTAATTGATAGACTTACCAAGTATGCACACTTTTGTGCATTATCTCATCCATTTAAAGTGAGTACAGTTGCTAATGCATTTATGGAAACAATTCAAAAGCTACATGGAAACCCGAAGATTATTGTAAGTGACAGAGATCCCATTTTTACAAGAAATTTTTGGACGGAATTATTTTCTTGTTTGGGTAATCAACTAGCTCATAGCTCATCTTATCATCCTCAATCCAATGGTCAAACAGAGATAGTGAATAAACGTTTGGAAGGATATCTTCGTTGTTTTGTATCTGATATGCAAGCACAATGGGTCAAGTGGTTACCTCTCGTTGAATGGTGGTATAACACTTCCTTCCATACTGCAGCAAAAATGACCCCATTTATGGCACTTTATGGATATCATCCACCATCCATCACATCTTCTTTAAGGGAATATGCTAGGGTTCAAGAAGTGGAGGATCACATCGAGCATCAACAAGAAGTTCTCCAACTCTTAAAGGATAACCTAAATTTGGCACAAAATCGAATGAAACAATAGGCAGATCAACATCGCAGTGAGAGAAGTTTTGATGTGGGAGACTGGGTATTTTTACGGCTACAACCATACAAACAAATGTCCCTCAAGCAAGCTAAAAAGGATAATAAATTATCGCCAAAGTACTATGGTCCTTACAAGGTTTTGCAAAATATTGGTACTATGGCATACAAATTGGAGCTTCCTGCTTCTTCGCGAGTGCATCCAGTTTTCCATGTTTAATGCTTAAAAAAGGTTATAGGGGACAAACTTCCAGTTCAAACAATATTGCCAGAACTTGATGAGGAAGGAAAAACCATATTGAAACCTGAAGCAGTCACAGAAACAAGAAATCAACAACTACAAAATCGATCAATTTCAGAGTATCTCATGAAATGGAAGAACTTACCCACAGAAGATTCTACATGGGAAGATGAGAATTTTATACAAAAGCACCCGGAGCTACTCAAGCGTTGAGGACAACACTTTTTTGAAGGAGAGGAGCATGTTAGGTCCCTATATTACTAGTGTAGTCCCTTATTGTTGTTAGTGGAACCCCCTTATTGTTATTATTGTACCCCTGTAACCCCCATATTGTTATTATTGTGCCCTTAAATTATTATTGTTAGGTCGGCTAGGATTACATTTTGGCCCCACTAGGATTACATTGTGGCCCCATGGACTCCTATATATAGAAATGAGGTTTTGTCATTTACATCATCCAAGAATTGTTCATTTATGTAATGTATTGGAGGTTGCCCCCTTGAAGTGGCTGATTTCTAAGGCGTTGATCTCTCTTTTCTTCTATTTTTGGAGTTGGTTTCTCAACATTGTTAGTACTAGGTCATCCCTCAGTAGAGACTCACTTAAGAGCATCGAACTAGAAGGCGAGAGAAAGGTTTTTAGTACTAGGCTAGCCCTCACTATATACTCACTTAAGAGCACAACAAAGTTTCAACATAAAAGTGTATAGTTATCTTTATTAAAAATAGTTCCTTTAGTAGTAGTTTTTGTGAATGGTTTATTATAATTATTATTCTTACAGTGCTTTTAAGTTGTAAATCTCATTATCAAAATATTTTACTAGAGCTTGATATTGAACCTTTCATTATTGAACATGTGGTAAATGATAGACTTTAGGGAAGGGTTATTTTATATTGAAGTTGATAAATCTGGATGGTAAATATTTGGGTCCTTAAATATTTTTGGTGAATATTGAACTTGGGTTGAATATTTGATATTCACACAATGGAATTAATTTTAATTGTGGTGAATATTTGTTCTAGTTATATGATGTTAGAAATATACTTTGTTATCCATGTTCCTCTTCTTATTTACTCTCTCTTTTTATTTATTTAATCATTTTTATTTTTACTTTTAACTATGGGCATTTATGGCATATGCCAAAACCTCAACCTAATAAGGTAGACCCAATGAAGTCACCCCAAAATTTGAGAGAAGAAAGATAAGTAGAACATCAAATAGAGTTAAAAACATTGCTTAAATTGTTTGAGGATAGAATATTACAGTTCAAGAACCGACCACAAAAAATGGAGGCCATATTATAAGAAATGGAAAAAAAAACACTTAAATTGCAACAAAATACACAATATTAAAGAGTTGGAAAGAAAAACTAAATAATAATTTGGCATTAATTAGTAAGGAAAATAAATCAGATATCAAACATATCATAGATGAATCAATAAACTAATTGAGTTGGATCATGAGTGCAACAAAAGAGGCTTGAATCACATAACTATCGGTACATAAAAGAGCAAAAATTTGAGTATAATTTAACAACACTAAAGGAAGAACTAAAAAATAAGTCACAAATTGAAACAACTTATCTCATAAAAGAAAAAATGTAGGGGAAAATAATCCAACAAAAAATATAGGTTGATCCATATCAGGGTAAGTTGTAACGACCATAGATATGGAATGCTTAGTAAATATCCAAACTTAAAATGATCGTGAATATATTTATAAATGAAAACCTCATTCCAACATACCAAGCTAGGTGTTCCTAATATATTTGCATAAACTATGGCATAAATTTGACAATCAAGGAGTCTCTAAACTTGTGAGGTGTCATGCATTGTATGTTTGTCCTAGGAACAATGTCAAAAGCTTATCTAAAGTCAGTTAAACAACACAAACGATCAATTTTTTCATCATAACGCTCATCCACAATGATCCTAAGAGTAACAGGGTGGTCCACAGTTGAACCGTGTCTCCTAAACTTAGTTGGCCTTGAACTTTGCCTGGTTAGTTATAGTTCTTGCATTAAAGTCTCCTATTAAGAATATATTACCTTCATTCTTTAGGGTATGAATATTTCATTCTGGGGGTTTATTATCAATTTTTATCTAGAATTATTTTTCTTTTTAAATAAAAAGTAAAATTAATAAGAGAAAAATAACAAATTTATATGTAAATCCTCTTAGCATCGATATCTAAGATTTATATCCAAATTTACTAATTCAAAGGATCTATCTTATGAAGTTGAATGTGAGGAGAAACATTATTTTGTATATAATGGGATATGCCTCCAAACCCTCTATGATAATATTTCTCCATCCATGTTCACCACAAAATGAACAGGATGCTTCCAGCGATGACAGTGACACTTCTGAGAGAGGTGTACCTCATAGGATATGGATTGCGATTATGACACCAAGAGTTGGGAATGTGTTGCGAGCAATGAAGATGATGACAAGGTACTTACTAGCCTTGGAAGTACCTCCTTCTCTAAGAGGGAGTGTTGATTTTGAGTAGCTTGGGAGGTACCCCAAGCCCTATGGTTCAGGGTTTGGAGGGCAAAGAGCCACAAGGGTCACTTGTGGGCTTGGAACCCAAGTATGGGGTTTTGCAGCAGATTGTGTTTTGGGAATTTCCATGAGCACATTTCTACATGTGATGCCATGAGACGATAGAGGGAAGAAAGGAGAATCCAACACTTCTATAATCGTCAAATTCTGAGTTGTAGAAGTGGAGATATGAATTTTTAACATTGACAATTAATTAATGGACAGACAAGTCATGTAGGTTAGAGGTGAATTCATCCAAAATACATGTCTCTTCACAATTTGTGAAGCCCTCTTTTTGTTATAAATAAGAGGTGGGGTTAAGTTATCTGAGGCATCCATTTATGCAACACATACTCAGGAGTAGGACTCGTTGAAGGAGGACTTTTATGTGCCCTAGTCATAGCAATAGAAGGAAGGAACAAAAAAGCATACAAGTTGTTCAAGGGTCTATTTTGAGGGCAGATTTGCTGGTGGAGGGGCCGCAACCCTATTATTGTAGGCTACAACCAAGAAAAGGCTAGTCAGGTTGTTTGGAGACCTTTTCGAGGGTAGACAGTCCTCCCAAGAGGCTGTCACAACCCTAGTTGAGGTGTTGTAGAGTGTTGCAGTACTTTTAGGGAGATAATACCTTGTTTTGGGCATGAAACTACCCTAAAAGAGTAGCATGAAGGGCAGTGTATCCTTGGAGGAAAACCACAACAATATGGATTAATTTTGGGCTGGATTGAAGGGTGGTTTGGGACTGTGGTTAGTGCCCTAACCAGTCCCAGAGTTGCATCATTCCAACAAGTCAAAACAACAACGTTTGGAGGAGCATTGGGTTAAAGGATTTGACCAGATTTGGATCATAATTGGAGGAGCCTGTGGGATGTGTTGGGTTGTCTTGAGTGGTAAGATTCCAACTAGGAAGAGATTCTGCAGTGTAGTATTGGGTGCCATTGATCTGGTGGAGGGTAGTGTGTTGACTACCCTAAGTAGCCTTAGATGAGCTATCTTGAAGTGATGAAGAGGAGCTGAAGGTTGGGTGAAAATTGGTGCAGAAGTGCAACAATTTTATGGACTAGAGTGACTGTTAACCTGGCAGTTTGGAGCTTGGGAATTAGGCCTACCTAGAGATAAAATTGGATCAACCCATGTACATGCTACATAAGTGACGTGCAACAGTGTTAGGTGACATCCTCCTGGAGTATCGATGTGTTGTCCTTTGAAGGACTAAGGGGAAACTAGTGAGCAGTACGGAAGCGAAGGACCGACAGGATGAGATATAACATCGAGTTTGTCATTGTATCTTGTATACCATAGACTATTGTATTATTCAAATTTTGGTTTAATATAAAGAAGATTGGGATTGTACATTATTGTACAATTTTCTTAAAAATTGTGTATATTTGTGCATGTATGATTTACTGGTTTATATTTCCGTTGTGAAAAGTAGTTCATGGTTGAGATTCTTGGTTTGGTAGTGTTAGTGATTTTAAGACTCTAACCTAGACCCAAGGTTGTGGAAATTCAACAAGAAGTGATAGTGAAAAGGCTTAGAGAAATCAATGATGGGTGAGGAGCACAATCAATCATGAAAATCAAGAAGGAGAAAATTGGTCATAGATGAGGTTGTGCGCAAAGGTTCTCGGTGCTAATGTGTGCTAATGGATGGAACCATGGGGAACCAGGGAGGTCAAGCTATGGAGCAGCATGAAGCAAGAATTGTGTGATGTGAAGCGAAAAGGAAATTTTTTCTTTGTGATGTAAGTTTCCATGGAGTTAGATGGTGCATTTGTCAAAAGTGGTGCAAAAAGAACAAAACCCTTGGTTGGAAGAGAAAATGGAATGGCCATGATAGGCTCCACAAAGAAGGAGAGATCATTGACTCGAAGCATGCTTGAAGCCCCCATAGTTTGGTAATGCGTAGCAAGGAGGACTGTGGAATGAGGCCTAGTGAGTTGATGGACGTTGAAAACCCCTAGATCAATGTCGAGACCACAAGGGAAAACAATGATTGTGCGTTAGCCGATTGAGGAGAGATAAGCGTCGTCGATGGTGTGTAATCATCAAAGAGCGTAGAGCCGAAAAAATACATTATAAGACACCGCCAAAATTTTTTAGTAGTATGTTGTTTTGGTGTGGCAGAGGAGCACGAGTAATTTCCAATTAAAATAATCATTTAAAATATATCAACATTCCTGAGGTGAGTAATGCAATATTTCATCCTGGTGGATCTGGATCGACAGTTTCATAGTACACGGAAGATGTCGATGTCCACTATTCGTGAAGTGGAGAAAGCCCAGAGAACAAGCTACATTGCAAGCGAGAGGGAGAATAGGTGAACAAGATGTGAGGCCGACTCTTATCCCAAGGAGGAAAGAAGATTAACCTAAAAAAACAAAAAAACAAAAAAACGAGTATGGAGAGCACAATAGAAATAATGGAAACACTAGGCACCATGGTCATTCAAAAGGCTTTGGCCGAAGTCTAGATCTGTTGAGATTGAATGATTGAAAGACTATGTTTAGGGCTTGTAAGGAAATTGAGGCAACGTGTTGTGATATGCATGTGTATGTGTAATGTGGCGGATGTGGAAAAGTGAATAAATCCCACTAAAATAATGCAAGTTGTACTGAGGAATGAGATATGAGATTACGTGGAGTAGGAGAAATTGTGTTGAATAAATATGAAAGTGACAGTATAGATTGAGAAAAGAAAGAAGCAGAGAGAGTAAAAAGATGGATGAAAATAAGGAGATGGATCTAATGGAGTCAATGTGTGATGTGTGAACACCTTAAGAGTTTTGGTCCAAGTTGTGAAACCTGTGATAGGAAGATATATTCCCCTATGAGATTGTAATACTTGATGATGAGGCAATCATATTGCGTGGGAGCACGCATAGTTGTGAGGCCTTAAGATATTTCTCAATCATACATGTAGTGCAAATGGCACATGAAGTTATCAAAATGTGGAATGGACCACTTGCAGAGGTACTAGGGTGTCAGGTGTATTGGTATCCTAGCTTGAGGGAGGGAATGTGAGATCTCAGGTGAGATGCTTGTTGAACCATGTATGTGAAAAGGTATCTTAGATACTTGGCGGATATAAAAGCTAGTTACCCATGTAATTCGGTAGAAGGAAACTTTTTTATATGCAATGGAATAAAATGAATGGGACCAAGTCAATCTCTCGGAGTCAAGTTTAAGTGGGGGATTGTTAGGGTTTTTCTAGTAAACTTGACTCGGTCAATACATTGGTTGTTTTCGTCTCAAGGTATATGAGTATCCATGGTTTTTCCCCACGGTATTCATCTCTAATGAAGCATATTTAAAGGTTGGAAATATCAAAGATAAATTGTCTCGGTGGCCACTGAGAACAACAACGGTGTCTTTAGACACCACCATCTCTCTCGGTGCTTTGTGATACCAACAAAATCAATTTTGATGTATGCAAAGTCCATCGTGCTTGACTTACTCAAGCATTTTCCATTTATGGGTATGTCTTTTTATTTTAATACTTGAAATCAATAATGATGGATAAATACAAGATTGAGGAGTCAGCCATTGTAGGGCATTGAATCTATATAAACTACAACTTGTCGGATGCTAGTGCATGCTTGATCTTCCATTATATTTTAAATAAGTTGTGTGCTTTTACTTTTAAAAAATGTGATTAGCTTCTTTTAGTTAATTGATTTGTTAAATCATAGTTTTGTTTCATACTTCTTAATTTTTCTAATTTAGAGTTTTAAATTTTAATTCACCTACTAGTTAACTTAAAAAAAACTAGCTCTAATATTTAAGACAAATTATAATTTACATTTTTTATTGTGACACTAAATTTAAGCCTACACATACAATTCATGACACTTAACAAGTTTACAGATTAAATAATTGTGCCCTAGTTTATGCAAATAAATTATTCATTTATAAGTATATTCATGATCCTTTTAAGTTTGGATATTTAGTATTCCATATCTATGTTTATTACAACTTACCTTGACATGGATGAACCTATATTTTTTATTGGATTATTTTTCTCTACAATTTTTCTTTTATGAGATAATTTATTTCAACTTGTGACTTATTTTTTAGTTCTTCTTTTAGTGTTGTTAAAGTACACTCAACTTTTTGCTCTTTTATGTACCAAAAATTATGATATTCAAGTTTCTTTGTTTATTGATTCCTCTATGATAGGTTGATATCTAGTTTATTTTCCTTACTACTAAGTGCCAAATTATTATTTAGTTTTTCTTTCCAACTCTTTAATATTGCCTATTATGACGCAATTTGAGTGTTTATTTTTTTTCACTTCTTATTATATGGCCTCCATTTTTTGTGGTAGATTCTTGAACCCTAATATTCTATGCTCAAACAATTTAAGAAAAGTCTTTAACTCTATTTGATGTTCTAATTATCTTTCTTATCTCAAATTTTGTGGTGACTTCATTGGGCCTTCCTTACTAGGTTGAGGTTTTGGCATATGCCATAAATGCTCATAGTTAAAAGTAAGAGAAAGTAAATAAGAAGAGGAATGTGGATAACAAAATATAATTCTAACATCATATAACTACAACAAATATTCACCACAATTAAAATTAATTCCATTGTGTCAATATCATATATTCAACCCAATTTCAATATTCACCACAAATATTTAAGGACCCAAATATTTACCATCAAGATTTATCAAGTGCAATATCAAATAACCCTTTCGTGAAGTCTATCATTTACCACAAGTTCAATATCAAGCTCTAGTAAAATCTTGTGATAATGAGATTTACAACTTAAAACCATTGCAAAAATAATAATTATAATAAACCATTCACAAAAACTACTAATGTAACTATTCTTAATAAAGATAATTATACACTTTTATGTTGACTTTCTCTAATAGAATAACTTTGTTGTGCTCTTAAGTGAGTAGACCTAGTACTAGTACTAACAACCTTTCCCTTGCCTTCCCATTTAGAGGGAGGTTTACGTTTTTCCACTTGAGGTAACCTCACTCTTGTCCTCTACTTAAAGAGAGGCAAATTTCTTTTCTCGAAATATATAAATATAAATATATATCATCATTAAAATGAGATTTTTAGAATTATATATATATATATATATATATATATGACATTATTCAAAATAAAAACCTAACACCCTTACAAAATTATGAAAATATTATTGTACAATAAAATCTCAATATAAAAGAATGGTTCCATAATAATGAAATCTCAATTATCCTAAAATAATAACTCTAATAAAAAAAATCCCAAAAACACAATATTTAAACCATTTTAGAGCCTCATAGTTTAATATAGCCAATAGCTTCCTCAATAATTATGTGAAAGATAAGCCCCAATTAGCTAAGACTATTAAGGAATGGTGAGGAGATTTATCCCACTACTTTAAGAAATGGGTTTGAGGGATAGGATACAAACGCTTAGGTCATGATGGAATCAAGATATGTGTGAGGGCTATGGTAATTAGTTGGTAGTAAAGTAAGGTTTATGATGTATGGGTGACTCCACCAAGGATATAAACAATTGTGGATAGTGAAGCAACACCATGAGGTTGAAAGTCTTATAAAAGAATAAAAATAATGCATCTCCAAATACATAATATCTTAGTTATGATTGGATATTATCCTAAGGAAAGTTAGCTCCAATAAAATGAATATAATTATTTGGAAAAAAATTCCTATTGTTCACTGAGTATTCATGTTTCAAAGTGAAAAATTAAATAAAGTGTTACACCTTTTCTTGCCTAAGCATTGCACTAACCTAAAGTTCTAAGTAAATTGCTTGGAGTTACAAAGGTTGTGGGCACCACTGGAACAATTCTTTTCTTTTCTTTAAGGTTTACCTAGGATGTTAGTTGCTCCTGAAGTAAAATTTCTTGAGGCCCTAACATTAATAGTCCACTCATTTCACCTCAACAACCATTATCTCACATTCTTACCAGGTGTCTCTCTTTTGAATATCTCTTGAAGCCCTAAGATTAATAATCCATTCATTTCGCTTCAACAACCTTGGTCTCAAATGCTAGCCACATGTCCCTCTTTTAAATATATTTTCTAATCCATTATAGTTTCATTTTATTTCATTCTAAAGTTCATTCATTTAATAATCTATACCTTGATAAATCCAAAATAAAATAAATCTATGATAATATTTTGTATAACTAAAAAAAATTAAATTATAATATATATATGAATTTTTTTATAATATTATTTAAATTGAAAATATATATATCCAATTTAAAAATTATTAATATTCATTTCAATATTTGATTTTCAAATAAAATATTACATTTAATTATTTTAATCAATATTTTTAATCACACATTTTAAAACTTTAAACTGTAAATTCAAATACTCACAAATATTTGTAAAATATAAGGCTTTTCTATTGGTTAATCAGACGAGAATGGTAGGCTTAAAAATGTTCACCTAAAATTTGAGAAAAATCCGTTATCCTAAAAATTCACCCTTTATACAACGGATTCTTTGTGGCATAGCGAGTTCGTTTTCAACTTTTCCCAGAAGTGGATCCCTATCAAATTAAGTCTTCTCTATTTGTTAATCAGACAAGCATGGTAAACTTAAAAATGTTCACCTAAAATTTAAGGAAAATCCGTCATCCTAAAAAATTTACCTTATATACAACCGATTCTTTGTTGCATAGCGAGTTCGTTTTCAAAATTTCTCATAAGTGAATCCCGATCAAATGCCTGCTCCCTTTTACCAGAAGTTGTGGAGCAGATCAGTTAGAAGTCCAATTTCACAGCGGCCGAACGGTTTAAACAATTATTAAATCATGTATATAGTTTTAAACAACTCTATGGGTTCTTAGCTCCGTGTAAAATTTATGGAAAGAAAAGAGTGAAAATGCAGGCATGAAGCTATAAATATAAATATTAACTTTGAAAGTTTAATATAAAAAAATGAATTAATTAAAAAAAAATGTCTGAAAACACTTTATAATCGTGAACCCATATAGTTGCTTTGAAATCGTGCAATCAAACAGAGTTAATGATGGGAATCGATCCCTGTAGTGAGTTGGAGTTGCTGAAAGCCGTAACTTCTTGTTCCGTTGATTGTCTTGCCGTTGGGTTTCCTGCTTTCCACCGCACTACTTAGCCTCCCCCTCTTCTACGTTTCCACTGTCATCAAATGAGCGTTTGCGATGACATGTGGGGCATGTGTTATTATTGTTGCCATCGCTACCATCACCAGGAGGATTCACAAAAGAGTAACCAGTCGACTGTTAGATATGCCTGAAACTTTGTAGATTTCATTTCAGATCTCTATTCTGTGTGGCTGCATTCTCCAGCGCTGTCGTCCTCGCTTGAAGAGGTGGTTCCTGGCAACGACAGGCGTAAGGAGGTCCCTGCTGAGTATTTACGGAGGGCGCGATGGGGTTACTTCAAAATTCAAAATTCACATTTGCGGACATTCAAATCAAATGAATTTTGCAAAGTCAACCGTTTGATTTTGCTAACGACATATTAGTGTAAGAGTATTATTAATCTTTGCTAGCGACATATTAGTGTACTATTAATCTGTCAGAGTACTATTAATCTTTACTAGCGACATGTTAGTGTAGCATGATATTAATCTCGACATGTTACTGCAGCATGGTATTATTAAGTCAATTATAATATGGAGTCGTCTAACGAGCCGGAGGAATTGCCCGGATGGTCAAAATTGGCCGGAATCCGGGCCAAAAAAATTTAAAAAATCTTGCAGAAACAGTGTTTGAATCCTGATTTTGACATTGGAAATGGATTCAGCACCATCAAAAACCTGTAAGACACCCAAAATATTAAACTTTGATAGTTATAACATGGATTTAGAAAAATTTCTGCCGGATTTTCTGAAAATCTTATCGGAATTTTCATGATTTTCAGGGCGATTCCTCTGGCTAGTTAGACTACGGCTTATAATATTATAGAGTCAATGATGGCTCACATGGCATGAAGCCGAAATTGCCGGCATTGTGATTGTGAGTGCCGAAGTGATGGAAAGAGATGAGCACAGAAAAAGGCAGTCAACTCAAATGAATTTGTGCAAAGTCACGTGTTTGATTTTGCTTTTATATCGAAAATATTTGGAAATTGATTGAAGTTCAAGCGAAAACAACTTCCCCATGAGTATAGGGAAATCGAAAAGGTCAAAAATGCGAAATTGATATAAGTTCAAGTGAAAAAAACTTTCCCTTAGTGTAAGTAATACCTTCACAAAATCGAAAAGGGAAAAAATATGTTAATTTGCATTTTCTGAGTACCTATCACCACTATTTAGAGGGTTGAAACACTTAAAAGATAGAATATTCATAACAACAGTGATAATAAAATATCAGAATATTCATAAAAATAATATAAGAAGATCGCATTGGTAAATGATTTCCCAGAGAAAGATCAGGGCATCTGAGAAACTTAGAATGAAATCTTACAAACCGTCGTACTTATTTGTTTTTTCCAGCAAATAAATAAATACGGCCTCTCATTACAAATTTGTCGAATTTACATGAGTTATAATCTGCGAAATTTCAAATGAATTTTGACGTTTTGATAGGCGTCAGGTCACAGGTTCGAATTAGGGTGGAAATTTGAATTATTTCACAAAAAGGCAAAACATGTCAGGTGGAAATTTGAAATATTTCACAAAAAGGCAAAAGATGTGGGCGCAGGAGGAAAGAAACAAAGGGAGCTCATTGTCAGACTCCGCTTTAAAAGAACGGTTCGGAAGGTTCCTTCTAACACCTGGCTACTCAGAAAAACAAATGTCGAAGCTTTAAACTCCGAATTTGGAGGACCGTAACTGTATACCTCTCGATATTAGCCTCGATTTCGAGACAACAAACAGAGCAAACAAGAAAGCAAACGCGTAACGCTCACCATTAATCTCTATTTAGATATGAAAGAAGAAAACAAGCGGCAAGCAAACAAAATCTTTGTTCACCAGGAAAATTCTCTGCAGAAAGCGAAGCAAGGAGCGTAAAATAATACATAAACGATCTCAGATCTATATCTGCCTGTGCTTTGTGGCTTAGAGCACCGCACATCAAAATTTAAATTCTACTCCGCCACTGGGAGATCATAAACATACTTACGGCTTAAAGCGACATCTTATTCATCATTAAGTACAGGAACGAAAACAGAAAAAGAACCAAAACCTCAAGCAAAGAAGGGAAGGAAAGAAAACAAGAAACAAGAAAGAAAGGACGTTCGAGTTTGAAAAAACCGTACCGTTTCAGATTTGAGTAAGCTGGCCTCGCATACCGCTGCTGAGCTCCAGATCGTATCTTTCCGTTCGAAAATTCCGCAGAAAGTGCATATAGGAAATCGTCCAGGCCTCCCTGGAATAAAGCCTCCCCGAGATAGCCCTCTCTGAAAGCCCTTTTTATCCTTTTTACCAAAAAAGGGCTTCCAAAATGTCTTACAAAAGCTTCCAAAATGTCTTACAACTCACTTTTACAACTTACAACTCGCTTTTACAGTGAAAAAAAACAGCAAAACACAACTAAAATGGCAGCTGTTCAAAACATCTAAAGCTGGAAACGTGTCAAAGTTGTCTGGCATTCAAAGCTGTTTCCATCCACTCGGCCGACGAATGCGAATGACCGACGTTTTTCCACACACTGCGTAGGGATTTCAAATTTTGCGGTTTAACTTTAAAAAATTGTTGAATTTAGCCAGTTTTCCAGGCTCTTGTTACAAGTATCGAAAGATTGAAGTTTCATGCATTTCGGGGTTTCGACATTTTTTAAATTAATTAATTAAAATGTTTATAAAAAATTACAATTTAAAAGTTAGTGAAAATTTAAACAATTATTTTATTAAAAAAATAACAATAAATATGATTTGTTTTTAGTGGTTTTTATTGGATGTTTTTGAGGTGGATTTTTCTGGTCTATTTTCTCTAAAATTTTTCAGAAATTTATTGAAATTACAAGTTTGATGGGTAATCCTTCACAATCGAAGTGCCCTATAGGTTTTCGAGGGAGTTAAATTCATATATACAGTTGAAAAACCAGTTTAAATAACACAAATCAAGATTTCACCTCAAATTTTGCAGATTCAGACACAAAAATTCCAAAAAATGGCACTAAAGACAACTCCTAAATAAATCTAGTTATCTCTTTTTGAAATGTTTTCCCTTTTATTTTCTGATCTAATTTGTTTACAATGTCGCAGAATATATTGAAAGCACAAGTTTGATGGGTAAAATATGCACAATCAAAGTACTCTAGGAGCTTTTCAGGGTGTTGAATCCACATTTGTAATAAATATAACCAGTTTAAATAACACAAATCAAGATTTCACCTCAAAATTTTCCCCAATTCCAACAAAAAAATCTACTAGAAAATCCAAAAAATTACATTAAAAACAACTCCTAAATAAATTATATTAACATTTTTATTATTTAAAATTAATTTATATTTTATAATGTTTTGATTATTTTATAAAAAAAAAAAGTATAAACTTAATTTTTGGATAAGATTAAATTTTCAAATTTTCATTCTCTTTTATTTATTTATATATAAAATATAATTTTTCATATTTTTTTCTTTATAACTAAATATTTCACTTTCCAATGTATAAGTTCAATAGGTTACTTATAAATATTATAAAAAATTAAACGTCTCATTTCCTAACTAATAAACTCAACCTCTATATATATAAAAGAAAAACATGAAACATTTAATCATTTACATATAAATAAAAGAGGTATGAAACATTTAAAATCATTTTATATATATATATATATATATATATATATATATATATATAACATGAAACATTTATTATTTACATATAAATAAAAAAGGTATGAAACATTTAAAATTATATATATATATATATATAACATGAAACATTTATCATTTACATATAAATAAAAGAGATATGAAATATTTTTAAAATTATATATACATGAAACATTTATCATTTACATATAAATAAAAGAGGTATGAAACATTTAAAATCATATACATATATGAGTTTAAGAATATATATATATATATATATATATATATATATATATATATATGGAGTTTAAAATAAATATAAAAATAATAATAATAATAAGTATGAAAGTTTTAAAACTTTATATATAGAGAACATAAAAAAAAATTATTAAAAAAATGAAATATTTAAAATTATACATAAAGAAAGAACATTAAAAAAAATACATAAAACAAAAACAAAAGATAAGTGTGTATAGTGTTTACAATTTCAAGATATGATTTTAAAGAGCTAAGATTTTGGTTCTATACGATGGTCCCACAACTAGCCCTCCTAGGGTTCTCTCTCCTCCAGTGTAACTCCTTTACGCAGGCTCGAAGTTCTATATTTTACACAAATGACATTTGAACTACCCATCAACTCATCATAATGGAGGAGGACCTCTTAGACTATGGTCAAGATAGTCCAAGTCCAAATGTGCAGATCTTCCAAACAGAATCTAATTACTTTCCCTAGCCAAAATCCTTAGATCAATCCTTGGAAAGAAGGGAAGGTGGCTCTCATCAAAGGTATGTAAAGGCTCCGACCTTTCTTCCCTAGATAGGTGGTGAAGAGTTGAGTACATAGCCCAACATGAAGAACGAGCTACTAAATGATCTCACCATGCAAACATTGGTTTTTCTTTTCTCTGATTTCGCCTCTCCTCTATGCCTGCATCAATGAATTTGTCGTAAGGGCCTTACGTTTTTTAACACTGTGACCCAAATGAATTCCATGACACCTAGGAAGAAAAAGAATATCAAAGTTAGGAAGTTGATGGTTGGTAGAGACATGGGTATCGCCGAGATCCTTGAACTTTTAGAAAAAAAAAATTGGTTGGATGCCTCTACAGGAAAATGGTGCACCATATAATTCTAAAGGGTTGGATTAAAGAAAACTAGGTGAACAAGCTAGGGTACATTCCAACATTCCATGTGTTCGTCAGAGGTAGGTTATTTTTTCTTCTTTGATCTATAGTGGATGTTGGGAAACTTCTTTGTACTAATTGGTCATAGGGCCCTTCGGACTTACTTCTACAACAACGAACGGTGGATTTCGACCCCATGCACCAATCGATATCTTTGCAAAAATTCTAAGTCATCCTTCCTAGGATTTCCTTGGTTTTCTAGTGTCAAGAAGTTTTAGGTGCTATGGGGAACAAAATCGAATAATTTACAAGGTTTGAACTGAGCTATGATAAAAGGCAAATAGAAGATGATCCTAGATCGAAACTGAGGTTGATCTTTGGCATGGCATTCTAGATGAGATAATTATAGAATTGGGATGTAATTCTTGGACCCAAAATATTGATTGTTGGGAAATTCCTTTATGTTTCTTCAAGTGCTATGAATTTGGTCATTTGCAAGATTATTGCAATAATTTTTCCCCTCTTTGGAAGTCTAAGGTGAAGGTCTAGGTTAAAATGTCACCTATGAGAGCTCAAATCAAGTCCTTAGAGGAAATAGTTCATCGAATTTTGGCCCCCATTCAAGACTTAAACAATACTATCATTGATAATAAAGATCTCTTAAATACTCAATTGAATGTCGCAAAGGACTAGGCTCCTTTAGGGTTTCTAGATGATATTGTTGGTAATAATTCAATCCCTTTTCCTATGAATCTTTTAATATTTAAAGATATGGATTTCTCAACCTTTTTAAAGGACTTTAGAGCTTTGTGTGTTTCATCTTTTGAGGTTTATTTTTTCTCCTTTTCATACATTCCCCCCTCTCCTTAGTCCTCCGCTCTCCCTCATCTAGACCCTCATATTCCTTCTCCTTCGACTTCACAGAATGTTCTTGAGGCTCCCTTTTGGGTGATCCTCTTAAAGGCATCCTAGGGAACTCTTTGAGGCCTACCTCTTCCTCCCCCCACTCAAGAAATCGTGAATCCCTCTCAAAGCTTATTTTGTGTAAGGGTTGTGATCTTCATTCTAGAGCCAATACTATGGAAGGAATTCCCTTAGAAATGGGTTTGGCTTTTAATTCTCCTCTAGTTTCATTTATTAGTTGTAAGTCAAATATTTCTAAAGCTTGGAAGTAGGTGACCATAGACATCAAGAAGGGAAAGAAAGCTACCATCCTTAGGGTCCTTAGAGTGGGGAAATTCCTAAACAAGTCCCCACCATGATTTGTCTCTCATTAATGTGTGTAGGGTTAGGGGTGCCCACAAAATTCTATTTCTCAAAAGGCTCATCATTGCCCAAAATCTAAACACCATTTTAATTCAAGAAACCATGTCTATAGGCTCTTAGGGTTTGGGCCACATTTGAACCTTCATTAAAGAGATGGTCCTTATGTTCATTCGATTCTATCAATATATCAAGAGGGTTGCTCACTACTTGGAGTAATTATCTTCAAGAGGTCTCCTTTGATACTTGAGATTATATCATCTCCGTAACTATTGAAATCATGGAGCTTGATCTCCATTTGAATATCATTAATTTCTATGGGCCCTATATGGAAAGAATAACATTATGGGGAGGTCTAGTGGATTTTATGTTGTTTAGTACTAATCTTACCTTGATTAGTGGCAACTTAAATTTCACCCTCTCTTTAAGCAAGGTCTAGGGGACTAACCTAAAGTAGGACCCAATGGGATATTTTTCATTCATTTTCTTGAAGCTCATCGTTGGGTGGATGTGGAGCCCTTGAAGATGGCTCCAATGTGGAGAAATTTTAGAAAAAATGAGGAGGTCATATCAGAGTGCTTAGAACAATTCTTAGTATTAAAATATTTGATGGAGTAATCCTTATTTATCAAGTCATTTATCTCCTCTGGAGGAATCTTATACCATTCTTCTAGTCTCTTAAACTAGATTAGAAAGACAAAAATCCGACGACCCCTATGAAATTTGATCATGCTTGGATCATGGAAGAAGATTGTAGGAGGATGGTGGAGAAGGCTTAGGAGACAATAAGAGATTATCACCCTTCCTCTTTCATGTAACAATTCTCATATAACATTGAAATTTAAAGAAAAATCCAATTATGATTTCAAGGCCCACATGCCAAGAACAATTGAAGGAGAAGCAAAGGGACATGAAAGTCTTCTACGAGGATAATCAAACCAATTTATTCTCTAAAAATATCTTTCCAAACTAAAATATCTTTCCAACCTAAGATCCCTAGAAACCTTAAGGAAGGTTATTCTAGTGAAGGAGGAAGCTCAGTGGAGGCTCAAAATTCATTCCCTTTGGTTTCAAGAGGGGGCTTTTCCACCAGTATACTAGCTATAGGAATAATCTAAATATCATATGGGAGATTAGAAATCAGGAAGGGAAAATGGTCAAATCCTTCAAGGAGAAAGAAAATGTCAGTGTTCAATATTTTAATGGCTTGTTTAAATAAGCCAATGGGTTTCCATATTCATGGGATCCTTCAAAGCCTTAGATTGGTCCCTCACTCAATAATGGAGGAAATTAGTGCCAATTTGGAAGTTGAAGCGATAGAGGAAGAGGTGAGGAGTGTCATATTTTTGCTCAAAAGAGGGAAGATTTCATACCCTGATGGAATATCCATGGAATTTTATATTGGCTTTTATGATCTTATAAAATCCAATCTTATTAATTTTGTCAAAGAATCCCCACAATCAAGTAAAATTTTTGGCTCTCATAACTCCACTGTCATCACCCTTATTATGAAAAATCTAGAATCTCTCTCCTTCAAAGAATTTATCCCTAACTCCTATTGTAACATGACATATAAGTTGATCTCCAAGGTGACCACTCTCAGACTCAATCTTATCCTAAGTGACTTCATATATAAAGGGGAATTTGTCTTTCCTTAGGGGTGTCGAATCCATAACTTCATTGCACTATCTCAAGAATCTCTCCATTTGATCGAGCTCTCCAATCTTTGATCTGTGGTCCTCAAGATCGATCTTTCTAAGGATTTCGATCAAGTCAGTTGGTCTTATATCCACTTGATTTTGGTCCAAATGGGAATGAAAATTAACACAATAAATTGGATCATGGGATATTTTCAATTAGTTTCTTTTGTTATTCTTATTTTTCAAACACATCAAAATAGAAGACTTAGACAAAACATGAGATTGCATATTATTCACAAAATATACATATAAATACATTTTGTGTGACCCTTGGTTTCATCTTCCAAGAGGTATCTTGGACTTCTCACGATTATTGGCCTTCACGTGAGGCTTTTTTCCTTCCTCTTAAGTGAATAAGCCAAGTTTGCATAACCCAAAAGGATTATGTTTCCAACATTCTCAATGATTTTGCTTCCTCGTTCTTTCATGCTCTATGAGGCCTAATGAAAAGCTATTTTTTATCCCTATTTTTTCTCTGATCAGTGGCATAAGGTCTACATTATCTCACAATCGATGCAAGAGCAAGGGTAGTACTCAATCGGGTAGAGGTGTCCTCTTCTAAATGTATTTATCACCTCTTATTCATTGATAATGTCATTTTTTTCAGAGATGGGTCTTCTCATGAATTATAGGCCCTAAATAACACTTTTGAATTATACAAATTTGCAATAGGAATAGAAAATAATGTTTCCAAATTCTATTTTAATGTTTCCAAATAATATTTGTTTTTGTGCTTTCTCTTTGTGGATATTGGGCATGCCCTAGCATACCTACATTTGTTTCCTCACAAAATTATTGATGAAGGCATAAGTAATTGGGGTTTTATCTCAAGCCTAATTCTTATAAATTTTCCTATTGAATTTGTTTGTCAAATATATGGAGGCTCACATTTTTCTTTGGTTTTATAGGCTTCCTTATCATGGGGGACATCTTGTTATTTTCATATCCATCCTAGAAAGCATCCCAATACTCTATAATTCCATTGCAAAATAGGTTCCTAAATGAATCCTTACAAAAATAAAGAAGGAAAGATTCAAATTTATTTGGTTAGGGAATTGAGTTTATAAAGGTATTCCTCATGTAAATTGGTCCAAGATTTCCATCCAAAAGTCCTCGAGAGTTTGGGGTCTCAAAAATATCTACCATTTCTCTAAATATTTAGCATCTAAAGGATTATGGTGGCTAACTCACAATTTCTCCCTATGGGTCAAAGTTATGCAGTAAAAAGACCTCAATGGACCTTTGATGGAAGACTATTATAAGAATGGTTCCAATGTGTGGAAAGATTTGTTTGCTTCCTTCCCTCTCATAGATCCATGGATAGTGTGGAAATTGGGGATGCAAAGAATGTCAAATCGGGGAAGAGTCCTTGCTAGATGTTGGAGATGCATTCAATCTCCCAACTAATCATATCCATTCTCTCCATGGGGTTGGGATCTTCTCTATAGTCGAAACTAAGGCCTAAATTCCCTAATTAATTAATTGGTGAGGATGGAAATTTTAATTGGATATCAATATTATTGGTTAGGACACAATTTATTTCCATATCTATGTTGAAAATATCTACTTCGCTTGTACTCAATTATTAAAAGAGAATGGAGGCTCTCTTTGTGGTCTAAACACCCGAACATGGGTGAATATACAAAAAATATGAGCTAGTTGTGCCCTACTTAAATATCAATCTAGTGGTATTAGAAAATGGTGGTCTAACTCCCTATGGAAATCTAGAGGGGGGGAGGCGGGCTCTAAATGAAAAAAGAAAATATTAGGTTGGCTCTTAACTGTAGAAATTATGAAACAAGCATGTATATCATGGATTCAATCCGATCTAACAATGTGCTAAAGCTAGATACTAAATCACTTCTACAAATCAATTGTGGAATTAAAAACACAATCGCCAATCACATGAAACAAAGAAGAATCAATCAAGCCATAACACACATAATTTCTAAGGGAAAGCTTGTTGCTCAAAACCCCTCTATCATATATTGTATATTCCATAAGGAATCATGAAACAATTACATACAACTCTTCTCATAAGAACCCTCCTCTATTCAACTAATTGTCTCACACTGATCCAAACAAAATCAGGCCAATACTCAGCCAATTCTCAGCTTATCTTCAACCTGCCTTGCTCACGCAATCCCTATTCTTTAGGAATTTCAGCCTTCCTCAACTGTGTTGAGTATCATGGGCATCCTGTGGTGTTTTAACTACACCTGGGCAACCTGCAAATATCACAACTAATAGTCACACTTCCCTTTCACCTAGATCTCAACTGGGTCTCCACTGGAACTAACATGCATGCAGATATTAATAGTAAATCATCATTTGCATGGAAAATCACTGATTGTGAATTAAATAATATTTAATTCACTTGATCTCGCACTAGCGCAACAAAAAGTTACAACTAGTTCAATTGACTCTAACTCACCTATTTGAGTTAATTGATTACTCATGCATTAAAATCATGCACTTAACTGCAACTTGAACTCTAAAATACATAGAATCACTCTGCATGCCTCACCAACTACCCTCAACTCAAATTCCATTAGCTAACTAAGTTTATCACACTCACTTAACTATTAAAAGTGATTATGAGATAAGATTACATTTTATTGTCCAATTTAATTAAGGGATATTAAATTTGACACATATCCAATTTATTAAATAAATTGAATTTCATTCTAATGTATCGCTAGGACCCATCACTACACGACCTGTGGTCCCACAATAGTATAGATGCTGTAATATTGTTTCTGGATGCCAATTTCATTGTTTCTTGTTGCAAACTTCAACATTAACAATAAGCTCTTAACTTGGGACAATGGCTTAAAGCATGAGTAGTTCAATTTGACTCATTGTCCTTTGTGTAACATATATATGCTAAGTCCATTTCTCATTTTTGTTTCCTATCACTACATAGCTCAGGTTTGTGTCTTGTCAGGGTGAGCCCTCTCCCATAAATCCTCCTAGAAGAAATCTACTCTAGAGGCCTACATGTAGGATTGGCTTTTGGACACAATTGTTAAGGATTTTGGCTTTCTTCCATATATATAACTAGGTATATTTTATATGGTGGTCTCATAACTCTTGCATTTTTAGGATATTATGATTCTTGTGGAAGTGACACTTGGTTTAATAGACAAACTTCTAAAGAATACAAGTCGAAGCCCAAGTAGAAGAAGAAAGGGTTCCAATCATGCCTCATCTTGGCTATAATCTCCCTTAGGGGATCTTTGATAATTCCATCCAAGGTGACCCTCATCGATGTGAGTTTGGAGTGGTTATGTTCCTAAATCAAAATCATTTCTTCCATGTGTATTATTCTCTTGGTATAGGTACCAACACAAAAATTGAATTTGTAATTTTATGGACTTTACTTTGCGCAAAAGAAAGGCATTAGCAAAATCCAAGTAATGGGGAACTCTAAAAGAGTGATTACTTGGGCTTGCCATCTTATAAAACTTGAAATTGCCATCCTTGGCCACTTGCTATAAGACATTATCTCCTCCCTGAAATTGTATCAATGGTACTTTTTCAAGTACATTTATAGAGAATTGAACCAAAGGGTCAAGGGGATTCCTAAGGAAGCTTTAGCTCTACCCTCGATCTCTTTTGACCTCTATGAATTTTGAGGTGTTCAAGAGCTTGACTCTATGGAATTTAACTTATGGCATATTTAAATTTCACTTATAACCCATTTATCTTTATGACCTTTAATTTATGTATCAAATTCTTTTCATAATTTTATAAGTTTTGTATAATTTTATACTATGAACTTCTTCAAGGATAAGCAAGTCATGTACTAGATTTTTGACAAGATTAGACCAGACATGAAGTTTTTGTCACAAAAGATGGTTTGTAACTAGACACAAATAATCAATTTAGTTTTTGAAATTGTCCAATATTAATGTTTTGCGCCTGCATCAAGCCTACAACAATCATTGTGCTTAGCCCTCTTGGATTATATATATATATATATATATATATATATATATATATATATGGAGCTCTATTGTTATAATGGTTTTTTCTTTTGAATGCACGCGCAGAGAGACACGGTCTTAAAATATGTATACAACGAGAAAATGATAAATATATTGTTTTTTAATCAAGAAAGTTATGTTTTTAATTCATATTAATGTTCAGTGTCTTTAAACTCATACTTAAATAAAATTATTGTGATTCAATCTTAAGTTTGAAGTAGATTAATACATAACTTTAGCTATTCAAAATTAACTCTATTTGATTTACCTAATTAAAATAAATTAATCTTATAATAAATACAATTTTAATATTAAGTTTGATAACTGTATAACAAAACTTTAATTTAAAAAAAATTATTAATATAATAATTACTATTATTTTAAAGTTTCCAAATTTAAATGAATTTATATGATAAAATATTTGAACGTAATTTCACAAACATTTAATATATTTCTAATTACAACCTTAATCTTGTATATTATTATTATTATTATTATTATTATTATATATATTATTAGACTTATGTGTATGGCATAATTTTTTTATGCTATATCATTAAAAAATATAATTTTATTTATTAAAAAAAAACTGCTATACAATTTTGATTGCATTTTAAAATCATTCAAAATGTGATAATAATTAAATGAAACTTACACTTTCAGTAAAAGTTAAATTATCCCTTTTTAAGTAAAAAAATGTTTTCATATTTATATTTTTAATAAAATTACATGGATTTTATAATTAAAATTTTAAATGTGATATTTTATTTTCTACTTATGAGCAATAATTAAAGAATAAATTTAAATTGTTTTATTTTAAAAAAAAAATCATAATATTATTAAAATTTAGTTATGCAATTGTGTTGATTAAATTATATTTTTTATTAATTCAATTGTATTTTTAAATATATGATCTCAACTTAAAGCATTTGAATTATATAATATTAAAATTTAAAATTTCAATAATTAATTTAAAATTTTCACTCAAATTTTGGGAAAATTTATCATGAAAATATTAGCAATTAAATGCCCTCATATAAACTAATAATGTCCTTCAAATGGGAAGGTTAAGTCCTCATAATTTTAAATTCACTTTCATTCAACAAGGTTTTAACTCAACCCATTGAGTTTGGATGAGCAGTGGACATCCCACACAAAAAGGTGTTGCCTAACCAATATTGGGGCTTCGCCTAGGTTTGAAACTCGGTTAACCTACCTAGCTTAGCTTCTAGGCGATCGCATTAGTCTTAAGAGTACAGGGACAATCCCTCCTACTCAACATTAGTTCTCCATGCTAAGAAGCGATAAATCTACCACTTCTCTATTATATTATGAGTCCCTAAACAATCAAAAAATCTTAGAATACAATTGTCTTTCTGATCTTAATGAGGCGCCACAACAATCCATTGATGAGTTTTTAATGTGATCGAGATCTAAATCTAGAAGGTCTGGAATGGTCATTGATGTATTATAAAATAAGATTTTGAGATCAATACAATACAACATATGGGCTTTAGGCCTTTTCCACCTATTCGTTTGTCTTGCCGCACTCATGTTAATTCTTAACATAGTATCAAAGATGAGGGAGTGCTTCCCAAGATATGTTAGGAAGAAATCAAGTTTTTAATTTGTTTAAGTTGAGGGAGAGTCATAGCCGTCATGATTTGTGAGGGAGATCTCATTTAGTGGTTTAAAGGGAGCCATTGCAATTTTTCATTGTACAAAACCCTAGCTATTGTCACATATTTTTGTCGTAGTTGTGAGCCATGCATCATTGTTACTATAGGTCATCACCTATATGAAGGTCTCGAATGAATAAAGAGGACATGTGTTGGTAGGAGCGAAGCCGCTATTGAAAGAGCTCATCATTTGATGGTTTAGGTAGAACCAACATTGTTTATTGAGCAACCACTATTATAGGGAGATTGTGCAAGAACATGCAAGCTTCATCAAGAACAGATCTATAGATTGATATTGATATTTCAATTAGATTATTTGAATATGCTTTGTCGTAACACCATATTATAGATATATTTATTGGTATCACGATAGTTGGATTTGGTTTCCTCATGGATCTTTGCTTGAGTTTTGTAATTGGAGGCGTGGGATATCGACATAGATATGTAGTTGAAATTAGAGGTGAGGCCAGTAAGGAGAAGGAAGAGCAGTTTGTGTGTTGTTGGTTTTCTCTTTTTTAAATTCATGTAGATTGCAATTCTGCATTTGTGCCACCTGGAAAGAAATCACCCAAATGGTTGTGTTTTTCCTATATTGTCAATTGGTGCTATTCATTTGAGATTTTGAAATTCTCTTTAGTTTATATATATGAGGATTCATCAATCCCTCCTTTATATGACTGATCCTTCAATCTTGAATTGACATTCAATTATGGATTGTCCCTTCTATTATATTAGGGTCGGATCCATCAATCTCTTGGATTGAATCAGCCTTAGAAATAATCCCAACATCCTTTAGTTGGAAGAGCAATCTCAAAGTAGTCAGATAGCTAACATTAAAGGAAAAGTAATGGGAACCTCCATAAACATGATTGCACAAGATCTAGTCAGTTAATGTTGGAATAACGAGATTGCACAAGATCTAGTCAGTTAATGTTGGAATAACGAGACATGACTTGACAAAACAAGACTATTATATGTCTGGGAAACAGTGTTGGGAAAGAGGAGCTTATATCTTCCAAAAATCTCTTAACTACAAGTCATAGTATTATTAGATTCAAATTTATCATGATTGTATGAGAGTTTATTAAGCTCACATCCCTTCATTTTTTTGTCTTGATTTCTCTTATATGCAAACCTACCATTATATAAAATAATAGGGGCATTTTTCTCTATTTAGAAGATCGCCTCCTCTATAGATCTTTGGGTGGATCACTATTAAGAAAGTTGAATCCAAGGTGTGGTTGAATTTCCCAATGTGGAAGCTTAGAATTTGACAAAAATTGGGAATGATAGGAGGATTTGAGTGTGTTGTGTTGAAAGGAGGAAGAAGCGACATATTAGTGTAGCATGATATTAATCTGTAAGATATCAGTAAGAGTACTATTAATCTTTCCTAGCCAGCATGATATTATAAAGTCAATGATGGCTCACATGGCATGAAGCCGAAATTGTCGGCATTGTGATTGTGAGTGCCGGAAGTGATGGAAAGAGATGAGCACCGAAAAAAGCATTCAAACCAAAATGAATTTGTGCAAAGTCACCTGTTTTTGCTCTTATATCGAAAATATTTGGAAATTGATATAAGTTCAAGCGAAAACAACTTCCTCATGTGTGATTAATGCCTTCGCGAAATCGAAAAGGTTAAAAATGGGAAATTGATATAACTTCGAGTGAAAAAAACCTTCCCAAGTGTCAGTAATACCTTCACAAAATCGAAAATGGAAAAAACATGTTAATTTGCATTTTCTGAGTACCTATCACCACTATTTAGAGGATTGAAAGTTGAAACTCTTAAAAGATAGAGTATTCATAACAGCAGTGATAATAAGAGATCAGAGAATTCATAACAATAATAAAAGAAGATCGCATTGGTAAATAATTTCCCAGAGAAAGATCAGGGCACCTGAGAAACTTTAAATGAAATCTGACAAACCGTGGTACTTCTTTGTTTTCTCACGCAAATAAATAAACACGGCCTCCCATTACATAGTTGTCGAATTTACATGAGTTATAATCTGCGATATTTCAAATGGATTTTGACATTTTAATACGCGTCAGGTCAAGGTTCGAATTACGGTGGAAATTTGAAATATTTCACAAAAAGGCAAAACATGTTGGTGAAGAGGAAAAACAAAGGGAGCTCATTGTCAGACTACGCTTGAAAAGAACCGTTCGGAAGGTTCCTTCTAACACCTGGCTACTCAGAAAAGCAAATGTCTAAGATTTAAACTCCGAAATTTGAGGACCGTCCGTAACTGTATAAATCTCCATATTAGCCTCGATTTCGAGACAGCAAACAGAGCAAACAAGAAAGCAAACGCGTAACGCTCACCATTAGTCTCTATTTAGTTATGAAAAGAAGAAAACAAGCGGCAAGCAAACAAAATCTTTATTCACCAGGAAAATTCTCCGCGGAAAGGGAAGCAAATAGCTAAAATAATACATAAACGATCTCAGATCTAAATCTGCCTGTGATTTATGGCTTAGAGCACCGCACATCAAAATTTAAATTCTACTCCGCCACTGGGAGATCACAAACATACATACTTACGGCTTAAAGCGACATCTTATTCTTCATAAGTACAGGAACGAAAACAGAAAAAGAACCAAAACCTCAAGCAACGAAGGGAAGGAAAGAAAACAAGAAACGAGAAAGAAAAGACGTTCGAGTTTGAAAAAACCATACCGTTTCAGATTTGAGTCTAAGCTGTCCTCGTCTACCGACGCTGAGCTCCAGATCTCAGAAAGTGGATAAAGGAAATCGTCCAGGCCTCCCTTGGATATAGCCTCCCCAAGATAACCCTCTTTGAAAGTATCGAAAGATGAAGTTTCATGAATTTCGGGGTTTTGACATATTTTAAATTAATTAATTAAAATGTTAAAAAAAGTTTAAATTTTCAATTTTATGAAATTTAAACTATTACTTTATTAAAAAAATAACACAATAATAGTATATAAATAAATTATATAAATATTTTTATTATTTAAAAATAGTTTATGTTTTATAGTAGTTTGAATGTTTTATAAGTTTATATAATATTTTCTTTAAAAGATAAAGCGTATATACTTGGAACATTTTTAAATTTTATATTATTATTTTTTTATATAAAATAATAATTTTTTTATTTTAATTTTTAAATTTTTTTCTATATAATTAAATATTTCACTCTCCAATTTAAAAGTGCAATATGTCACTTCTAAATATTATAAAAAAATTAAATATATCATTACTTGCGGTCGCATTCCTCACGCATGCGGAGAACCGAATAGATACGTCAGCTATATCCCCATCTAAGCCCAGCTGAGAAATCCCTCCCGTATTTGGATTGATCATAACTCTATATATATATATTAAAATAAAAATAAAATTATAAAACAAAAATAAAAATAAAAAGCATGAAACGTTTAAAATTTTATATATAGAGAATATTAACAAACATTAAAAAAAATGAAATATTTAAAATTATATACAAAGATAATCAAAGGGAGAACATTAAAAAAAAATACATAAACAAAATGTAAGTGTGTTTTACAATTTCAAGCTATGATTTTCAAGAGCTAAGCCTTTGGTTCCATACGATGGTCCTATAGTTAACTTTCCTTGGGTTCTCTCTCCTTCACTCTAACTTCTTTAGGCAAGCACAAAGTTCTATATTTTATATAAATGACATTTGAACTATTCATCAACTCATTATAATGGAGGAGGACCTCTTAGAATATGGCAAGGATAGTCCGAGTCCAAATGTGCAAATTTTCTAGACATAATCTAAGTACTTTCCTTAACCAAAATCTCTAAATCAATCCTTGGAAAGAAGGGCAAGTGTCTCTGATCGAAGGTCTCTAAAGGCTCCGAGCTTTCTTCCCTAGATAGGTGGTGAAGAGTTGAGTACATAGCCTAGCTCGAAGAACATACTACTAAATGATCTCACCACACAAACATTGGTTTTTCTTTTCTCATATTTCCCCTCTCCTTTATGTTTGCATTAGTGAATTTGTGGTAAGGGCCTTAAGTTTTTTAACATTATGGCCCAAATGAATGTCATGACACCTAGGAAGAAAAAGAATATCAAAGTTTGGAAGTAAAAAGTGCATATGGTGGTTAGTAGAGACATGGGTATCCCCAAGATCCTTGAGCTTTTAGAGAAAAAAGTTGGTTGGATGCCTCTATAAGAAAATGGTGCACCCTATAACTCTAAAGGGTTGGATTAAAGAAAACTAGGTGAACAAGCTAGGGTACATTCCAACATTCCATGTGTTGGTCGGAGGTTGCTTATGTTTTCTTCTTTGATCTATAGAGGAAGTGGGGAAAATTCTTTGTACTAATTGGTCCTAGGGAGAGTTGGAAATACTTCTACAACAACGGACGATGAATTTCGACCCCATGCACCAATTGATCTCTTTGCAGAAAGTATAAGTCATCCTTCCTAGGATTTCCTTGGTTTTCTAGTGTCAAGAACTTTTATAAGCTATGGGGAACAAAATCGAATAATTTACAAGGTTTGAACTGAACCAGGATAAAAAGGAAAATATAAGATGATCCCTAGATCGAAATTGAAGTTGATCTTTGGCATGGCATTCTAGATGAGATTCTTATAGAGTGGGAGGTAATTCTTGGACCCAAAATATTGAATGTTCGGAAATTCCTTTATGTTTCTTCAAGTGTTATGAATTTGGTCATTTGCAAGATTCTTGCAATAAGTTTTCTCCTCTTTGGAAGTCTAAGGTGAAGGTATGGGTTAAAAAGTCACCTCTGAGAGCTCAGGTCAAGTCCTTAGAGGTAAAGGTTTATCATATTTTGGCCCCCATTCAAGACTTAAATCATGCTATCACTGACAATAAACCTCTCTTAAATACTCAATTGACTGGGGCAAAGGACTTGGCTCCTTTAGGGTTTCCAAATGATCTTGTTGGTAAGAATTCAATCCCTTGTCCTATGATTCCTTTAATCTTGAAAGATGCAGATTTCTCAACATTTTTAAAGTACATTAGAGCTTTGTATGTTTCTTCTTTTGAGGTTTCTTTTTTCTCCTCTTCATACATTCCCCCCTCTTCTTAGTCCTCTACTCTCCCTCATCCATACCCTCCTATTTCTTCTCCTCTGACTTCACAAAATGTTGTTGAGGCTCTTTTTTTGGTGATTCCTCTCAAAGGCATCCTAGGGAACTCCCTGAGGCCTACCTCTTCCTCCCCCCACTCAAGAAATCATGAATCCCTCTCAAAGCTTCTTCTATGTTAGGGTTGTGATCTTCATTCTAGAGCCAAGACTATGGAAGGAATGTCCTTAGAAGGGGGCTTGGCTTTGAATTCTCCTATAGATTCATTTGTTAGTTGTAATTCAAATATTTCTAAAGCCTGGAAGTAGGTGACCATAGACATAAAGAAGGGAAAGAAGCTACCATCCTTAGGGTCCTTATAGTGGGGAAATTCCTAAAAAATGTCCCACCATGATTTGTCTCTCATTAATGTGTAGATTCGAAACTGCTCATGAAATTTACTAAATCACAAGACTCGAAGCTACTCTATTGATTTGTGGAAGTTAATTCATGATCGAGAACACATAACATTAACATGAAAAAAGAAACATCACACATGAAAAAATATTTATCTAGGGGAAAGAAACTGCTCAAAACCACTTACTATTGGTATGGATTTAATCAAAGAATAGAGATGAAATACATATGCTTGCTCAAGCCTGAGCACAACTTGCAAGTGTATAGTCTATCTCTCTACCTAGCAGACTGAACTTGGCCTTGACACTTAGCCAAATTTTCAAGTCTCCAAGATCCTATTTCCTTGCACTGTTCATGATGGAATTAGACCCTATTTTCAAGGAAATTCCCTCAATTGAATTGTGCAATTCCTTTAGGTCCCTCCTCTAGCTAATACAATGAACTAGACACTCAATCTATTATATAATTAATTGTACATTGCCTTGGAAACTCCACCAAAATTGGGTAATTCAAATTCTCTGCATGCATGAGCTAATTTAGGTTGATTGATTAGTTATTTGGATGATCACTGAGTGTGGTTGAAGTTCCACTTCCACAACTTGACCTTCCAATAGTTCCTCCAACATTTAGAACTAGTTTAACTAACCATAACTCAATTTAACTAATTTAAATTGCTACAACTAAAATTAACTCAACCTAGGCTACTGAAATTTAGGAACCCTTTGCACACAATTGAACTTCATGTTCCTAACTCGAATTAACTGAGCTAGACTCATAATTTTTAGGAATCAACTCAAGTAAATTTAACTTCAACTCATTAACTCGAATTGATTGTTCTTAACTGAGTGACAAGTGTTATGTCACCTCTAGTAACACATCCAAGTTGTGTGCTAATGTGGAAATTTGAATTTTCTCAATTTTAAATAAGGAAAAAAAAAAATTGAGACTTTCTTGCTGCATTTTCAACACTCTCTCTCAACAAGAAAGGGATTATCAACCACCACAATCCCACACCTGTGGAATGTACTACATGAAACACCTCTCAATGTTGTTGTTGCTACAACAATATCTGTAGCTGAGAAGCATCCAAAAAAAACATTGAACCAACTATGTTTGCAACTGTGTACTGGGAAAATTGTGTTACTGTTGACTCTGTTATTAAGCCTCTTGCTTTATTGTCAACATTGACCTGCACTCAATGATCCATGAGGAGAACACCTCAATGAACCCTGCCCAAATTTTTGTAACTCTTGGACTAAGGATGCACATCGCCCCACCTCTTTCCTGGAGGTATAGTTGCATGCATGCTGAAATGTGATCTACTCATATTGTTTATGCTACTTCTCTTATGTTACTTCCGCACTGTTGCTGCAACTACTGCAATAATGAAACTGATCTCCCAAGATCCCGAAGTATTAGCTTACATATGGTTGCTCCCTATTAAACTAGACTCCCTTTGCGTCTCGATCTCCTTATGGGAAATCTCTCTCCCCCTCTATCTGAAAATATTAATGATCAAAAATCCTTTTTGTATCACTAAATATTGGCTCATTGATCTTCCCACTAGAAACCTTCTTGCTTCATTAAGAAGTTTGCACATAGGGTCTTCTGGATCTACCGTGAACTAGGGCTCCATAACTTTGCCTCCTAACAACCCATTAGTTCTTAAACGATCATTGTACATGAGGAATTCAATGATTGGTTTCTAATGTGAAGCATCTCTTATACCATGTAGAATTAATGTGTAGATTCGAAATTTCTCATGAAATTTACTAAATCACAAGAATCAAAGCTATTCTATTGATCCACGGAAGTTAATTCATGATCGAGAACACATAACATTAACATGCAAGAAGAAACATCACACATGCACAAATATTTATCTAGGGAAAAGAAACTGCTCAAAACCCCTTACTATTTGTATTGCATTAATCAGATAATAAAGATGAGATACATATGATTTCTCAAGCCTGACCACAACCTGCAAGTGTATAGTCTATCTCTCTACCTAACTGATTGAACCTGGCTAACACTTAGCCAATTTTTCAATCCTCCAAGCTCTTATTTCCTTGCATTGTTACTAGTGGAATTAGCCTCCATTTTCAAGGAAATTTCATCAATTTAATTACACAATTCCTCTAGGTCCTTCCTCTAACTAATACAATGAACTATACTCTCAATCTATTATATAATTAATTGTACACTACCTTAGAAAATCCACCACAACTGAGAAATTCGAATTCTCTGCCTGCATGAGCTAATTTATGTTGATCGATTAGTTATCTGGATGATCACTGAGTGTGGTTGAAGTTCCACTTCCACAACTTGACCTTCCACTAGTTCCTCCAATAGTTAGAACTAGTTTAACTGACCATAACTCAATTTAACTGAATTAAATTGCTACAACTGAAATTAACTCAACCTAGGCTCCTAAAATTTAGGAACCAACTGCACACAACTGGACTTCATGTCCCTAACTTGAATTAACTGAGCTAGACTCCTAATTTTTAGGAATCAACTCAAGTAAACTGAACTTAAACTCATTGACATGAATTGATTGCTCTTAATTGAGTGACAAGTGTTATGTCACTTCTATGAACTCCTCCAAGTTGTATATTGATGTGGAAATTTTAATTTTATCAATTTTAATTAAGGAAAAAATCAAAATCGAGAATTCCTTGCTGCATTTTCAACAATTAATGTGTGTGGGGTTAAGGGTGCCCACAAAATACTCTCTCTCAAAGGCGTATTAATGCCCACAATCTAAACATCATTTTAGCTCAAGAAATCATGTTGACAAGCTCTAAGGTTTGGGCCACATTTTAACCTTCATTGAAGGGATGGTCCTTATGTTCATTTGATTCTATCAATATATCAAGAGGGTTTCTCACTACTTAGAGTCTTGCTCTTCAAGTGGTCTCCTTTGCTACTTCAGATTCTAGCATCCTTATTACTATTGAAATCAAGGAGCTTGACATCCATTTGAATGTCATTAATTTCTATGAGACCTATATGGAAATAATACCATTATGGGGAGGTCTAGTGGATTCTATGGTGTTTAGTACTAATATTACCTTGATTAGTGGCAACTTAAATTTCACCCGCTCTTTAAGAGAGGTCTAGGGGAATAACCTAAAGTAGGGCACAATGGCATATTTTTGATTCATTTTCTTGAAGCTCATAATTGGGTGGATGTGGAGCCCTTGAAGATGGATCAAATGTGGAGAAATTTTAGAAAAAAATAGGAGGCCATATCAGAGTGCTTAGACCAATTCTTAGTATCAAAATATTTGATGGAGTAATCCTTCTTTATCAAGTCATTTATCTCCTCTGGAGGAATATTATACCATCTTCTGATTCTCCTCGAACCATCTAAGAAAGACAAAAATTCATCTACCCCTATGAAATTTAATCATGCTTGGATCATGGAAGAAGACTGTAGGAGGATGGTGGGGAAGGGCTAGGAGCCATTAAGATATGATCACCCTTCCTCCTTCATGCAACAATTCTCATATAACATTGAAATTTAAATAAAAATCCAGTTATGATTTCAAGGCCCACATGCCAAGAACAATTGAAGGAGAAGGAAAGTGACATGAAATTCTTCTATGAGAATAATCAATCCGATTTCTTCTCTAAGAATATATTTCCAAATTAATATCCTTAGAAACCATAAGGAAGGATATTCTAGTGAAGGACGATGCTCAGCGGGAAGCTCAAAATTCATTCCATATGGATTCACGAGAGGGGTTTTCCACCAATATGCTAGCTATAGGAATAATCTAAATATCATATGGGAGATTTGAAATCAGGAAGGGAAAATGGTCAAATCCTTCAAGGAGAAATAAAATTTTAGTGTTCAATATTTTAATGCCTTGTTTAAAAAGCCAAGGGGTTTCCATATTCATGGGATCCTTCAAATCCTTACATTGGTCCCTCAATCAATAATGGAGGAAATAAATGCCAATTTGGAAGATGAAGTGATAGAGGAAGTGGTGAGGAGTACCATATTTTTTCTCAGAAGAGGGAAGAGTTCATACCCTAATGGAATATAAATGGAAATTTATATTGGATTTTATGATATCATAAAATCCAATCTTATCAATGTTTTCAAAGAATCCCAACAATCAGGTAAAATTTCTATCTCTCATAACTCCACCTTCATCGCCCTCATTATGAAAAATCTAGAAGCTCCCTCCTTTGAAGAGTTTCTCCATATCTCCTATTGTAACATGACATGTTGGTCTCGAAGGTGACCACTCTTAGACTCACGCTTATTCTAAGTGAATTCATATATAAAGGGGAATTTGGCTTTCCTTAAGGGTGAAAAATCCATAACATTGTTGCACTAGCCCCAAGTATCTCTCCACTTGATCGAGCTCTCCAACATTTGATATGTGGTCGTCAAGATCGATCTTTGTAAGTATTTTGATCAAGTTAGTTGGTCTTATCTCCACTTGATTTTGGTGCAAATTGGAATGAACATTAACACAATAAATTGGCTCATGGGATATGTTTAATTAGTTTTTTTATTTCTTCTTATTTTTCAAACACATCAAAACTGAAGACTTAGAAAAAACGTGAGATTTCATTTTATTCACAAAATATACATTAAAATACATTTTGTGTGACCCTTGATTTCATCTTCCAAGAGGTCTTTTGGAACTCTCATGATTTTTGGCCTTCACTTCAGGCTTTTCGCCTTCCTCTCAGTTGAATAAGCCAAGTTTTCATAACCCAAAAGGATTATGTTTCCAACATTATCAATGATTCTCCTTCCTTGTTCTTTAGTCACCTATGAGGCATAAGGAAATGATTTTTATCATCCCCATTTTTTCTCTTATCAATGGCATAAGGTCTATGTTATCACACGGTTGATGCAAGAGCAAGGGTATACTTAATCGGGTAAAGGTGTCTTCTTCTAAATGTATTTCTCGCCTCTTATTTGTTGATAATGTCCTACTTTTCAGAGATGGGTCTTCTCATGAATTATAGGCCCTAAATAACACTTTTGACTTATACAAAGTTGAAATGGAATGAAAATTAATGTTTCCAAATGTTATTTATTTGTGTGTAATCCAGATTTATGCAGGAACGCAACAGAATACACATGTAACCATAAATAAAAATATGCAGCGGAAATAACACTTCATTTCATTAATATCAAAGAACTGAAATTTTCTTACAGACAAAATAGAAATAAACTAGCTAGGGCGCTGGTAGCTTATCTCTAAGAAGAGATGTGGCGGCTACAAGCCTCTGAAATGAGTTACAATGAGGCTCGAGGGCGTATTTATTATTTATAAACAATGGAAAACCCTAAACATCCAAAACCCTAACCCTAAGAGATGAAGCGTTGAAACTATGGGCCTTGTTTGGGTAAATTGGTGTTTCAACTTCCTAGGGACGTAACTTTGGCATACGATCTCTGTTTGATGCACTCAATAGCTCGTTAGAAAGATATATCCAAGGATTACAACTTTTGGTGAAAGAAAAATGGGCTCGGTTGCTCTCAGTCTTCCAAAAAAAACGTCGTTTAGGGCCTCAAAACGTCTCCGGAAGTTCAGGACTCGAAAAACTGTCAAAAATAGTAAGTTGTGCCGAAACTAAAAAACTAAAAGAGACAATGGTGGGGCCCCAAGTGGAATAGGTGGGTGGCCACCAATATCCACTTGGATAAGTGTGCCTTCTCTTGGTGGATATTAGGCATGCCCTCGTAGACCTACATTAGTTTCCTCACAAAATTCTTGATGAAGGCCTAAAGTAATTGGGGTTTTATCTCAAGCCTAATTCTTATAAATTTACCTATTGGATTTTATTTTTTAAAGATATGGAGGCTCACATTTATATTTGGGTTTATATTCTTAATTCTCATGGGGGACATCTTATTATTTTCAAATCCATCCTAGAAAGCCTCCCAGTACACTAGACTTCCATTGCAAACTAGGTTCCTAAAGGCATCCTTACAAAAGTCAAGAAGGCAAGCTTCAAATTTATTTGGTTAGGGAATTGAGTTTCTAAAGGTATCCCCCTTGTAAATTGGTTCAATATTTCCATCCAAAAGACCTAGAGAGGTTGGGTCTCAAAAATATCTACCATTTATCTAAATATTTAACATCTAAAGGATTATGGTGGATAACTAACAATTTCTCCCTGTAGAAATTTATTAACACTGATGTATTACCAGATTCTCCTTATCTAAAAATATTTATCTTCTTGCTAAATACATAATCCTTCCACTGTTAATCTACCGGAAATTAAATCGCCAATTTCAAACACATATGAAGAAAATCAATTGCACATAAACACAGTTGTTTAACGGGAAAGGTTAAAGCTAAAAACCCCAACTATCATATATTATGTATATCAATGGATCATGTAATAATCTCATACAAAGCTTAGTACATCAAGCTCTCAGTACAATCAACAATCATTACACACTATCGTGCAGAAATTTTCATATCTATGCACCAATTTCTTGCCTCCTGACAGTTTGCCTCCACTACGCAATCCCTGCTGAGGAAGACCCCTGAATGAATTCAAATTGGCCTTGCCTTGACTGCGCAATCCTCATTGGCATCTCCAATGTGTGTTAGATGCATTGAATGCATCACTATAGTCACAACAGATAGTCCATCTCACCCTTTCACCTATCTCTCCACTAGGTCTCCACTGGAACTGACATGCAAGTAGTTAACTGTTGTATTTGTTCGCCTGTTAGTGAGTTATTAGTTGTGAATTAATTAACTAATTAATTCACTAAACTCTCACTAGTGTATCTTTCAGTTAGACTAAATACAACTAGATCAACTGAGTTTAACTCACTTAATTGAGTTAAACTAAATAACAACTCCCATAACTACTCTTCGAACTCTGTCACAACTTTGCCACTTCAGTTCTAACTGAGTCCTCCATGCACGAGCCACCAATAACCCTAGGAATTGCGTAATTCCTTCAACCCACTAATTTTCCAAATCTGTTCACTGAAATAAAGTGCTCTAAGATAATAAGTTGATATTTATTGTCAGATTATTATTAAGGGCTATCCTTCTATACCACAGTATCCAGCCTTCAGTATCCTTCTCCTCCAAGTCACTAAACAACTCCTTGTCTCCCGTCATATGGAAGGAAGCACCACTATCAAGATACCACACCGATCCCGTTGCGCTTGAAACCAAGCATGCGATCAAAGAGAAATCAAGTTCAAATTGCGAGGCTAAGGCCTCACCCACTACAGCTCCAATAGCCTTCTTGTTCTTCTTTTTCTGTGGGCAGTTAGTGGCGAGATGCCCATGTTCGTGACAGTGAAAACACTTCACTTTGGACAAATCCAGCTTCTTGCCTTTAGCCTCGAATTTTGGATGGGATTTCTTCCCTTACATTTCCTTGCTTTGGCATCCAAAGTGAAATTCTCTTCATCATCATTCTTTGATGAAGAGCCATCCCTGGTATTCTGCCTTATCTCCTCCTGCACAAGATCCGACCAAAGTCGCTCCCAATCCGGCAGTTTCTCCCGTCCATTGATAGAGTCTTCATAGCTATGCCAACTCTTTGGAAGCCTAAGGAGAGCTAAGATCACCAAGTCATCATCCACAACTGTAATTCCCACACTCTCCAGCTCATCCCTATATTGGAAAAACTTCGTGAGATATTTTGGAATATTGTCGCCCTTCTCCATTTTGATTTTTCTGAGATTATCTTTCAGTGCCAACTTCATATGGTCGCTGGTGCTTTGGAAAAGATCTGTCAAAGCCTTCCATGTTGCAAATGGAGTGGCTTTCCTGTGAAGGCTTAACACAATATGGTCTTTCACACCTTTCAACAGAATTCTTCTTATCTTTGCTACCTTCTTTTGCCATGCGTCAAGTAATGTAGCATTGCTAGAAGTAGGCTTAGGAACAATTCTATCGATGAACTCCTTCAGTCCATTATCTTCAAGCACTGCCTCCATATTATCCTTCCAAGCTATGTAATTCAAGCTACCCTCAAGGGCATACTCCAATCACAACCCATTGAAAGACATTTCAATGAATACTCAACTATCACACCAAGAAATTTCTACAACAAGTTCAAATTGTCCACCAGCACAAAACTCAACACCTCTTCACAATTTCAATATCCAGTGATTAACACTGCTTCAATACCATGTAGAAATTGATTAATACTGATGTATTACCAGATTCTCCTGATCCAACAATATTTATCTTCTTGCTAAATACAAAATCCTTCCATTGTTAATCTTGCGGAAATTAAATCGCCAATTGCAAACACATGTGAAGAAAATCAATCGCACATAAAAACAATTGTTTAACAGGAAAGATTAAAGCTAAAAACCACAACTATCATATATTATGTATATCAATGGATCATGTAATAATCTCATACAAATCTTAGTACATCAAGCTCTCAGTACAATCAACAATCATTACACACTATCATGCAGAAATTTGCATATCTATGCACCAATTTCTTGCCTCCTGACAGGCTACCTCCACTGCGCAATCCCTGCTAAAGAAGACCCCTGAATGAATTCAAATTGGCCTTGCCTTGAATGCGCAATCCTCATTGGCATATCCCATGTGTGTCAGATGCATTGAAAGCATCACTATAGTCACAACAGATAGTCCATCTCACCCTTTCACCTATCTCTCCACTGGGTCTCCACTGGAACTGACATGCAAGTAGTTAACTGTTGCATTTGTTCAGTTGTTAGTGAGTTATTAGTTGTGAATTAATTAACTAATTAATTCACTAAACTCTCACTAGTGTATCTTTCAGTTAGACTAAATACAACTAGCTCAACTGAGTTTAATTCACTTAACTGAGTTAAACTAAATAACAACTCCCATAACTACTCTTCCAACTCTGTCACAACTTTGCCACTTCAGTTCTAACTGAGTCCTCCATGCATGAGCCACCAATAACCCTAGGAATTGCATAATTCTGTCAGCCCACTAATTTTCCAAATCTGTTCACTGAAATAAAGTGCTCCAAGAGAATAAGTTGATATTTATTGTTAGATTATTATTAAGGGCTAATAATAATCGACATGCATCTATATTTAGATTGACGATATATAAATAGACTTCGCCCAATATTCTAAAAATATAATTTCATCTATTTTTCACATTTGACCAACTATACAAATAGACAATGCAACTTATAGAATATGCTCACCGTGTCTAAAAATAGAAATAAACCTAAAAATAGCCTGCGGGCCCCATTTAGTGAAGGTGCTTACTTTTCACTAAGCTCATCATCTTGTTGAATCTCAACACTCCCAATGGATCAAAGTCATGTATTCCAAATACCTCAATGGAACTTTGATGGAAGACTAGTATAATAATGGTTCCAATGTGTGGAAAGATTTGGTCGCTTCCTTCCCTCTCATAGATCCATGGATAGTGTGAAAATTGGGGATGGAAAGGAAGTCAAAATCGGGGAAGAGTCTCCAACCGAGGTTTGGAGATGGATTCTGTCTCCCAAATATTCATATCCATTATATCCATGGGGTTGGCATCTCTTTCTCTTTAGTGAACAACATTGTTGCCCAAATCCACCTCGGTACCGAAAGAAGGCGAGTTCGAGGTAACACCAAACCATGCTCAGTCTGGTAGCTAGCCCTACCAGAACAGGAGAGGGCTCTCTCCAGGTCAATCTCAGGAAAAATGTATCAATAGGGTTTGAGATGACTTAAATGAATGCTAATTTTAGGCTAGGTATATTAATAAAGGAGTTTGATTTTGATTTTTAGGGTTTTTGTTGGAAAAAATGGAAAAACAATTTTGGGCTTGGGGATGAGGCCAAATTCTTGAAGAGTTCAAGCTGGGGCAGGGAAGGCAATGACTTTGATGTCTTAGATTCAATGAATGGATGGAAAATCTGTCGAGGGCCCGAAGAGGAAAGAGGGTGCAAGGATCCTCTTCAAGGCGGCGAAAACATATAAAACTAAACAAAATTTTAAGGCGGACACCCGGCGAACTATTGAATTCCACCTTTAACACTGATTTGTTTAATTTAAGAAGAACAGAGAAGGGAAATGATACACATAAACATTAATGAACTTACAAATACATAGAGAAGAAACACCATCAAAACTCAGAGCCACAAGGATCCCAAAAAGTGCTGCAAAACCCTGGTCTTTTCTTAGCCAAAAATGCAGAAGTGATGTACAATGGAGTGCCAAACAATTCCCAAGTATCCAACCCTGAAAATGTCTCAGAAAATACAATATATAGACAAGTCTAATCCCATCCCATGCCTCTAGGGGTCTAGCTCATCCTTCTAGGAGCGGTTTCAACCAATTCTAAACAAAGAACTGAAATCTAGGCAATCAAACAACTTGCCTCTATATGTAAGGAAACTGATTCATTCATTTAATTTTCACCTTTTAGTGAATGAATCCTCTAAAACAAGTAAATGTGTGCCAAATTTACATCATAGTCATCAAATTACATCAAGATAGATCAATATTTACATCAAAAAGTGAAACTAGTCAAAACTGGGCGAATTTCTGAGCTGAAGGGTGAAAAATAGGCAAAAGTCCTCTATGCGCCACGCCCAAAAACTCAATGCGTCGCGCCACTTTGAGCCTATTTTTGAGGCACTTCCAAAAGTCAAAATTGAGCTCATGATAGCTCGTTGGAAATCCCTTCCTGTCTAATTTCCAACCCAAGTGGAATTTTTGAATTTGGAGTTCATTTTCCCCTCCAAAACTTCAATCTCCCAAAACTGGTTCCTGTGTGTGGAAAAAGTGGCAGAAAGGCCATTTTCAAGGTGTTTTTGACCCTTTAAACCACCCAGAACTTGATGAAATATCTCAGCCATTCCCTAGAATGCATAATTTATCATAACAAACCCAAAAATATCAAGTTTTCCTCCAGAAGATCTCTCAAACGTAAGCGCGCGCAAGGTGGCGCAATGCGTCGGGCGGAAAAATCTGTTTTACGACCAAAATTTCAAAAATGACAAAATTTACTCCAAATTTGCTGAAATTTGGAGTGAAGGCCCCCCATCAAGTATCATGCTCAGCCAAAGAAGCTTCGGCCAAGATTTGGAGTGGATCAGGCCTTTTCCGACGTTTCAGTGCTCTCCTCAGCCTCGCCTTTAGGATCTTCATCCTAGCTTTGCAAACATGTGTGCGGACCCAATAGTGGTTCTTCATGTGCCTGAGCATGTATTTATCCCTATTGGCCTTCGCCAACAGCTTCTCAAGATGAATGTTGACTCTCTCAAGCCAAATCTTCCGCTCAAAAGGTGTCATGTCACCTGGTCTCTTTCGGGCCAATTCCCGATCTTCACTGATTTTCTGCAACTCCGTGAGTGTCTGCTGATCCTCCAGTTGTTTATTCCGCTGCTCCAAGTAATTTATAATCCACTGAGCTCTCTGAAACTTCACAGTCAATGTGTCGATCTCAGCTTTCTGTTCCTGGATGGTCTCTCTCATCTTTGAGCTAGGAGAGATCAAATCAACATCAATGAGTGTAAAATCAGTGTCTTGGCCTCCTGAAGGGCCCTCATCTTGCATAGGAATTTTTCCTCTGTCCTGTACCTGTGTTGATGTCGAAGGCGAGACCCCTTCCACCCCTGGTGGGGATAGTACTCGCGCTGTTGATGAAGGTAACGAGACCCCTTCCACCCCGGGTGGAGATAGTACTCGTCGTGCTGCTGCAAATAAGGCTCTGGTGCCTCTCTGATAAGTAACATATACGGGAACACTGATAGGCTCTGTCTCAGGAACCTCAAACTGATGTGAAGGCTCTCCTGCATCATGAACAATCTCGGGAGGAGGATGAGGGGCTGCAAAGAAGTCACGAGAAATGAATTCATCCCATGCAATGCCCTGCAATTCAAGCTGATGTACTACAATGATCTTGATGAGCGCATAATGGTAAATGTTTTTATGCTGCTGCTCTAGAGTCTTCTTCTGCACAAGGGTAGTCATCCGCTCTATGTTTCGACACATGAAATATGGAATACTCATCAGTCTCACTCTCATGAAATGCATCAAAAGTTTGATGTGGTATGCATAAAGGCGTGAGAACCGGCCCTCACAGCTGAAGTATCTGATGATGAGTTTCATCAATGGCGCATAGGACTCCTTCAGAAACCGGAATGGGAATACCCTACTGAGCTGCCTCAAATAGCCAGGCCTGATGTAAGGTTCATAATATGCTCTATCCAGCTGCTGTCTCTTGTTCCACTCTTCACCTATATTCGGTATCCCGGTTGCCTGAGAAATGGTTTCTGGTGTCAAGGTGAAGTTCACTCCAGCAAGGTTTACATGAACATCACGCAAATGTAGGACAAATAAGCGAACCAACTCCTGATGATGCTGAATCTGAGCAATCATCTCACAATACTGAAAGCATGACTGTTGCTGAAAGCATGCCATTGCAAGTGGGCAGGCCTGCAATTGAGTCAAGGAAGTGGGCTCTTCTCTAACGTGCTTGCCACTTTTATGAGGCCTTCTCGGTACATTTAACTCTGTGGTTGAGTCACTGTCTTGCTCATATCCTTGCTCATATGATGAATCTGTCTCTGACATGGTGTTTTGCAATGTGTATGACAAGTATATACTGATATATATGTGGTGAAAGTAAGAGTTTGGTTTGTTTGAAAATGATGAATTGGTGTTTGTCTTTCAATACCAACTGTGTACCAAGTAGGAAATAAGGGACTACGAGGAAATATGAACAGTGGGAAAAGTGGGGATTTGCCAAGTGAATTTAATGCAACAACAGTCACTTGACTGTGTTTGGGGATGTGGGGTTTTGGAATTTACTACCAAGGATATGGGAGAGGGAAAATGGTAGGGAATGGTAGGTTTTAAGATAGGGAAAATGTGAAGAAAGGATATGAGTAGTTTGGGAATTTAGGGCATAAGGGATTAACTATAAAGATGGAATTATGAAAGGGAAAGGATCACAGGTGGGAAAGGAGGCTTGGCACCAAAATTACAATTTCAAAACATCAATTTCAAAACCTAAATGAGCAGATTTTGGTATGGATATAGGGTTTATATTTCACCAATCAAAACTCTCATATCTTTTCCTCCAAATAACATGAAACACGACCTAAAATCAATGGGAAAGAGCGCACAACTTACTTGGATCAAAAGAATTGAGTCGTTTTTAAAAAAATTGGGAAGAAGTGATGAAATTTGGGCTTGGAGGCCCTGTGCGCCGTGCGCAAACCCAGTGCGCTGCGCCTCCTGGATGCGCCGCACCAGGGCAATTTAACACAGTGAAAAATGGCTATGTGCGCCGCGCCTCCCTCCAATGCGCCGCGCGCACTCCAAACACACAGTCTGCCTTCAAAATCACAATTTTGCCCTTCCACAACTAAACTCGACTTCAATCGATCTCTTGGCATACCAATGGATGTTTCAAACAATTAAAATATCTTATAGTGATGGATTTGATTTTTGCTTTGTAAAGACCCACCTTTGTAATGTTTTGAAATTGGCATTTTTTCACTTTTAATACAAACTCTGTCTTTGTTGTTTCCTCTTTGATCTTTGGCTGAAATGATGGCTCCTTGGTTGATTTTTTGCAGGGATGGTGGCATTGGATTTCAGCAAAGGATGACCAGGGTGCGCCTTGAGAAATCTAACAACTGAAAATTTTGAAAATATACATATTTATTACAAACAATAAATTTGACGATTTCTTCTTCAAAACAGAGTTTTGAAGAAGAATCATCCTTGAGCATTACTGATGATGAAAATTTTGGAATAGAACTTATTAGAAACATATTCATGTGCCTGCATGGCATTTTTTGACACTTTTGAAGACGAAACCCTAGACCTAAAAAGACCGAAAACCCTAAAATGACCCTTTGCTGACCAAGAGATCAAACAAGACTGTAAATGACCTTAAAATTGATTTTGATGAACTTTGATAAACAGGCCTAAGCCAGCAGGGATAAGGCACGAGGGGTATGAGTGAAAAAACCCTTCCGTCAGAAGACCGATGCTTCTAATGGAATGCAATTGATTGGATGGATTGAATGAGACACCTAAAAATGAAATGCAACAAAGAGTTTTGATCTCTGATGGAGGGATGTCAAGACCGACTCTAACATTGGCTCCAATGGGGATGGTACCTCCAGCTCCTTGGAGGTGCCAAGAACTACAGATCTTTGGGAGAGCAGACAATGCCTTCGTCCATTGGGCAATGGAGTCAAAACACGAAAACTGACATTATGCAGACTGACTCTGACTCAAGGTTAAAATTGAAAACCATAATAAACAAAACATAACTAAAACCTAACTAACCAACTGGAAAGATGCTCATAATTGATCTTATTCAGCAAACCTACTCTAAGTATTCTTTTCACCACCCGATCAAGTGAAATGGAACAACCAATGCAACCATGTAAGCATCCTGGCTGCTATTTGATTTCTTCCCAAATGCTTTCTGATGCGCATGAAAAGGGAAGAATCGAAAGGCAACTCCCATGGAAACTTGGAGTCAAGTTGACTGCTGATAAAATTGCAAAGCATGAATTGACTGGGTGACTTCAAGAATACTGTGAAAGGATCTTCATAAACATAACTATTGATTTCCATTAACACATTACTGCTCTGGTCCAAGTAATCTTCATAGCTGGATATTAAGATTTTCCTCACATCTGTGCTGTCTTTCTTTGGTGATTGCAGCAAGCTGTCAAAAGGATCCTGAAATTCGTGAATAACCAAACTCTGTTGCTGATTCCAAATAGAACAAAAATCTCCTTTATCAATCTCCTCATATGACTGCAAATCTTGATACAGGCTTTGTAATGAAAAATTTGTTAAACAAGACAATGAAGGCGACTTTTTAATAAGATTATCATCAACATTCTTTTCTGGCACATGGTTAACTAATGGAGAAGAACTATTACAACAAACACCATCCAACACACGAGCAATAGGATCATCAAAAACTTGAGAAGACTGCTGCGATGTATCCATTGAAACTGTATGGCATCCTACTAGCTGTTCATCTTTTTCTTGAGATATATTATGAAGATTCCGCCTTATAAACTGAAATGCTTCGAAACAAAAGGGTACAGAATCCTCTTGCATCATTAAATCATGTATTTCATCTTCCACGCCTTCATCTGTAATCTGACCTTTCATTGCGTTTGGTGGCTGCAAATATGGGGCTAGGGAGAGTTTTGTATCCAAAATGATTTCAGATTTCTCATTAACAACTTGCTCAAAAATTTCACTATCTGTCTCATCCTCCACATTAAAACTGAGAGATTTTCGATTTCCTATAGGCTGCTCATTTGAAGATTTGCTATGCAATTTACCCTTCAAAAACTGAAATGATTCAAAACAGAATGGTACGGAGTCACCTTGTAGCATTTGATCATATGTGCCAGCTTCCATGTCTTCATCTGCAACTTGACAATCAATGGCTTTCGGGGGCTGTAAATCTGAATATGAGAAATCTTGAACAAGGTTTTCATTGCCCTCAAGATGATCCAGATCAAGGTTTGTTGGCAGTTGATTTCTGATTGCATGGTAGTTATCTCTGATGAACTGAAACGAATCAAAACAAAAAGGCAAAGATCCTTCACTTACTCCAAAATTTACTGCACTTTCCTCGTCATCGTCATAGCTGATATGCATCGATTGATCACTGTACTCGAGCTGCTGAAAGTGAACTTCATCCTCGCACAAACTAGCTGCTGATTTGTCTGCAAGATTAGCTTCTGTTTGGAGAACATAATCATCATCATACCGATCAAACTGAGGCAAATCATCAGTATAAAACACATCATCAAGCATACATGTCAGATCAACAACTCTCTCTTCTTCAAGATGATATATAAAGCAATCACTATGACAGCTGGGATAAGAAACAAAATGTTTTGGATCAACAACTTGTTCTTCTTCAATCAGCGAGCCATGGGCTTGAACATTATACTCATTCCTTGTGGTGTTCTTTTGCATCATCTCTTTTACTGCACTTACCAACATGTCAAGCTTTACCTCTAGAGATGTCGATTTCTCCGGATCTACGTTTTTCATCTCTTCTTCCTTCAACCTTGCCCTTCGGATCAGCAAATGAGCCTCTACATTTACTGCACTGTTCTGCATCTCTACAAGTGTTGCAATATTATTTTCTCTCAGTTGAAACTCCATTTCCGGATCAAAGGCACCCGGGTAGTGCAAGAGAGCAGATTTAGGAGAAGGTCTTATATCAGCGGGCATCGCAAAATATACTTGGTTAAATCTGGCAGAAAATTGTTGTACTGTCTCCCCTGGCAGTCTTTTCAGCTGGTTATACTCTTCTATAATCAAGAAAATTTTTTGTTCGATCATCCACCTGTCAAGGAAAACTTTAACGAACTGCTGGAAATCTGAGATGGTTGCATCAGGCAGGGCTTTGAACCAACTCTTGACTTTGCCTTGCAAAGAAAGAGCAAAAAGTCTGATACTAACATCTTCATCGTCAACTTCAAAAAGATCTAGAAAAGTCTCTACATTCTGCACGTGTTGCTCAGCGTTGACCTTGTTATATTCACTGTCGAATCTTGGTAGATATAGGTCATAATTTTTAGGGAAAGCATGAAGAACAGAAGGTAAAACAAGAGGTTTATACCTATCTGGGACTATATAAGGTGTAGGAGTATATACAAGAGTTACGGGATCAGTTTGGTTTTCTTTAGGCTCATTACTCTGAAGAGAGTCATCATAAGATGTGGGAAAAGTAAGGAGGCCAGGATCAAAGGGAAACTCAGTATTTACACTCTTTGCATAGGTCGAGTGAAGATTTTGATCACCTTTATCATACAACAAATTCTGAAAAAATTTCAGGACAGCTTCAAGAACGACAAAGAAATAATTTACAAGAAAGAAGACTAGATCCTGAATACCATTCCACTTTGCATACCTGAACTTTGTGGAAGATCCTTCCATTTTGACAGAGAAAGAGTCAGTCCTCCAGTGGAGTCTCCACATTGAGTTGGAGTCACCAGGTGAATGATTTCAGCCTTCTTATGTCTGATCGTTGTCCACCATCAACCATCAGATCTGAACTTGATACATGTACTGGGGCAAGACAATCCACAAGTCAAGTGTCACGTTCACAAGCTAGACCGGAGATTGACTGAAGCAACGTTTATCTACTTTCGCTAATGCAAAGCAAAAGCGTTTCGAAGGCTAGCTGGCATAACTTCAGGCTCCGTCTGTAGCTTATAAAACAAATAACACCAACAAGAAAACCATTTTCTTCCCCAGTATGGTCGCCACTATGTTATTTCCCAAATCCACCTCAGGCTGAAAGAAGGCGGGATTCAGGGTAACACCAAACCACGCTCAGTCTGGTAGCTAGCCCTACCAGAACAGGAGAGGGCTCTCTCCGGGTCAATCTCAGGAAGAATGTATCAATAGGGTTTGAGATGAATGAAATGAGTGCTAATTTTAGGCTAGGTATATTAATCAAGGAGTTTGGAATGATTTTTTAGGAGTTTTTTGTTGGAAAAAGGAAAAGGCAGTTTTAGGCTTGGGGATGAGGCCAACTTCTTGCAGAGTTCAAGTTGGGGCAGGGAAGGCAATGGATTTGATGTCTTAGATTCAATGAATGGATGGAAAATACTGCTGAGGAGCTGAAGAGGGCAAGAGGGTGCAAGGATCCTCTTCAAACTGACGAAAACATATAAAACTAAACAAAACTTTAAGGCAGAGCACCAGCAAACTAATGAATTCTACCTTAGTTACTCATTTGTTTAATTTCAGAAGCAAAGAGAAGGGAAATGGCATACATAAAACATTAATGAAACTTACAGATACATGGAGAAAAACATCATCAAAACTCAGAGCCACAAGGATCCCAACAAGTGCTGCAAAACTTTGGTCTTTCCTTTGCCAAAAATACTGAAATGAATATACAATGAGGTGCCAAACTATTCCCAAGAGTCCAACCCTGAAAATGTCTCAGAAAATAAAATATATAGACAAGTCTAACCCCTTCCCATGCCTCTAGGGGTCGAGCTCATCCTTCTAGGAGCTGTTTCAACCAATTCTAAACAAGGAACTGAAATTTAGGCAATCAAACAACTTGCCTCTATATGGAAGGAAACTGATTCATTCATTTAATTTTCACCTTTTAGTGAATGAATCCTCTAGAAAAAGTAAATATGAGCCAAAATTACATCATAGTCATCAAATTACATCAATATAGATCAATAGTTACATCAAAAAGTGAAACTAGTCAAAACTGGGCGAATTTCTGAGCTGAAGGGTGAAAAATAGGGAAAAGTCCTCTATGCGCCGCGCCCAAAAACCCAATGCGTCGCGCCACTTTGAGCCTATTTTTGAGGCACTTACTGAAGTCAAAATTGAGCTCATGATAGCTCGTTGGAAAGCCATTCCTGTCTACTTTCCAACCCAAGTGGAATTTTTGAATTTGGAGTTCATTTTTCCATCCAAAACTTCAATCTCCCAAAACTGGTTCCTGTGTGTGGAAAAAGTGGCAGAAAGGCCATTTTCAAGGTGTTTTTGACCCTTTAAACCACCCAGAACTTGATGAAATCTCTCAGAAATTCCTGAGCATGCATAATTTATCATAAAAAACCCAAAAATATCAATTTTTCCTCCAGAAGATCTCTCAAACGTAAGTGCGCGCAAGGTGACGCGACGCGTCGGGCGGAAAAATCTGTTTTACGACCAAAATTTCAAAAATGACAAAATTTACTCCAAATTTGCTGAAATTTGGAGGGAAGGCCCCCCATCAAGTATCATGCTCAGCCAAAGAAGCTTCGGCCAAGATTTGGAGTGGATCAGGCCTTTTCCGACGTTTCAGTGCTCTCCTCAGCCTCGCCTTTAGGATCTTCATCCTAGCTTTGCAAACATGTGTGCGGGCCCAATAGTGGTTCTTCATGTGCCTGAGCATGTCTTTATCCCTATTTGCCTTTTCCAACAGCTTCTCAAGATGAATTTTGACTCTCTCAAGCCAAATCTGCCGCTCAAAAGGTGTCATTTCACCTGGTCTCTTTCAGGCCAATTCCCGATATTTACGGATTTTCTGCAACTCCGTGAGTGTCTGCTGATCCTCCAGTTGTTTATTCCGCTGCTCCAAGTAATTTATAATCCACTGAGCTCTCTGAAACTTCACAGTCAATGTGTCAATTTCAGCTTTCTGTTCCTGGATGGTCTCTCTCATCTTTGAGCTAGGAGAGCTCAAATCAACATCAATGAGTGTAAAATCAGTGTCTTGGCCTCCTGAAGGGCCCTCATCCTGCATAGGCCTTTTGCCTCTGTCCTGTACCTGTGCTGATGTCGAAGGCGAGACCCCTTCCACCCCTGGTAGAGATAGTACTCGCGCTGCTGATGAAGGTAACGAGACCCCTTCCACCCCGGGTGGAGATAGTACTCGTCGTGCTGCTGCAAATAAGGCTCTGGTGCCTCTCTGATAAGTAACATATACAGGAACACTGATAGGCTCTGTCTCAGGAACTTCAAACTGATGTGAAGGCTCTCCTACATCATGAACAATCTCGGGAGGAGGATGAGGGGCTGCAAACAAATCACGGGAAATGAAATCATCCCATGCAATGCCCTGCAATTCAAGCTGATGTACTACAATGATCTTGATGAGCGCATAATGGTAAATGTTGTTATGTTGCTGCTCTGGAGTCTTCTTCTGCACAAGGGTAGTCATCCGCTCTATGTTTTGACACATGAAATCTGGAATACTCATCAGTCTCACTCTCGTGAAATGCATCAAAAGTTTGATGTGGTATGCATAAAGGCGTGAGAACCGGCCCTCAATGCTGAAGTATCTGATGATGAGTTTCATCAATGGCGCATAGGACTCCTTCAGAAACCGGAATGGGAATACCCTGCTGAGCTGCCTCAAATAGCTAGGCCTGATGTAAGGTTCATAATATGCTCTATCCAGCTGTTGTCTCTTGTTCCACTCTTCACCTATATTCGGTATCCCGATTGCCTGAGAAATGGTTTCTGGTTTCAAGGTGAAGTTCACTCCAGCAAGGTTTACATGACCATCACGAAAATGTAGGAAAAATAAGCGAACCAACTCCTGACGATGCTGAATCTGAGCAATCATCTCACAATACTGAAAGCATGACTGTTGCTGAAAGCATGCCATTGCAAGCGAGTAGGCCTGTAATTGAGTCAAGGAAGTGGGCTCTTCTCTGACGTGCTTGCCACTTTTATGAGGCCTTCTCGGTACATTTAGCTCTGTGGTTGAGTCACTGTCTTGCTCATATCCTTGCTCATATGATGAATCTGTCTCTGACATGGTGTTTTTCAATGTGTATGACAAGTATATACTGATATATATGTGGTGAAAATAAGAGTTTGGTTTGTTTTAAAATGATGAATTGGTGTTTGTCTTTCAATACCAACTGTGTACCAAGTAGGAAATAAGGGACTACAAGGAAATATGAACAGTGGGAAAAGTGGGGATTTTCCAAGTGAATTTAATGCAACAATAGTCACTTGGCTTTGTTTGGGGATGTGGGGTTTGGGAATTTACTACCAATGATATGGGAGAGGGAAAATGGTAGGGAATGGTATGTTTTAAGATAGGGAAAATGTGAAGAAAGGATATGAGTAGTTTGGGAATTTAGGGCATAAGGGATTAACTATAATGATGGAATTATGAAAGGGAAAGGATCATAGGTGGGAAAGGAGGCTTGGCACCAAAATTAAAATTTCAAAACATCAATTTCAAAACCTGAATGAGCAGATTTTGGTATGGATATAGGGTTTATATTTCACCAATCAAAACTCTCATATCTTTGCCTCCAAATAACACCAAACACGACCTAAAATCAATGGGAAAGAGCGCACAACTTACTTGGATCAAAAGAATTGAGTCGTTTTTTAAAAAATTGGGAAGAAGTGATGAAATTTGGGCTTGGAGGCCCTGTGCGCCGCGTGCAAACCCAGTGCACCGCGCCTTTTGGATGCGCCGCACCAGTGCAATTTAACACAGTGAAAAATGGCTATGTGCGTCGCGCCTCCCTCCAATGTGTCACGCGCACTCCAAACACACAGTCTGCCTTCAAAATCACAATTTCGCCCTTCCACAACTAAACTCGACTTCAATCAATCTCTTGGCATACCAATGGATGTTTCAAACAATTAAAATATCTTATAGTGATGGATTTTATTTTTGCTTTGTAAAGACCCACCTTTGTAATGTTTTGAAATTGGCATTTTTTCACTTTTAATACAAACTCTGTCTTTGTTGTTTCCTCTTTGATCTTTGGCTGAAATGATGGCTCCTTGGTTGATTTTTTGCAGGGATGGTGGCATTGGATTTCGGCAAAGGATGACCAGGGTGCGCCTTGAGAAATCTAACAACTGAAAATTTTGAAAATATACATATTTATTACAAACAATAAATTTGACGATTTCTTCTTCAAAACGGAGTTTTTAAGAAGAATCATCCTTGAGCATTACTGATGATGAAAATTTTGGAATAGAACTTATTAGAAACATCTTCATGTGCCTGCATGGCATTATTTGACACTTTTGAAGACGAAACCCTAGACCTAAAAAGATCGAAAACCCTAAAATGACCCTTTGCTGACCAAGAGATCAAACAGGACTGTAAATGACCTTAAAATTGATTATGATGAACTTTGATAAACAGGCCTAAGCCAGCAGGGATAAGGCACGAGGGGTATGAGTGACAAAACCCTTCCGTCAGAAGACCGATGCTTCTAATGGAATGCAACTGATTGGATGGATTAAATGAGACACCTAAAAATGAAATGCAACAAAGAGTTTTGATCTCTGACGGAGGGATGTCAAGACCGAATCTAACAGACACTAAGGCCCAATTTCCCTAAGTAATTAGTAGGTGAGGATGGAAATTTTAATTGGATATCAATATTATTGGTTAGGACACAACTTATTTCCATATCTATATTGAAAATCTCTACTTTGACTTTACTCATTTATTACAAAAGAATGAAGACTCTCTTTGTTTGTCTAAACATCCAAGAATGGGTGAATATACAACAAATATGGGCTAGTTGTGCCCTACTTAAATCTCAATCTAGCAGTATTAGAAAATGGTGGTTTGACTCCCTATGGAAATCTAGGGGGTGGCTCTAAATGAAAAAAAATAAATCTCAGGTTAGCTCTTAAGTTGGGACAATGGATTATAGCGTGATTAGTTCAATTTGACTCATCATCCTTTTTGTAACGTATATGCTAAATCCATTTATCATTTATATATTTCCTATCACTATGTAGCCTGGGTTTGGGTGTTGGTGGGGTGAGACATGTCCCATAAATCCTCCTAGAAGAAAGCTGCTCTAGAGGCCTACATGTAGGCTTTGCTTTTAGACACAATTGTTAAGGATTTTGGGTATTTTCCCTATATCTAGGTATATTTTATATGATGTGCGCATAAATATTTCATGTTAGGATATTATGATTGGTTGGTGTGTGTTATATTCTTTCCATGAATAGTCGCACACGCGGGGGCGGGAGCCCTTCACTGTTCATTGCATCGAGCGCAGTGGGGGTGTCATAGGGGGGGGGGGGGGGCGATAGCCCCCCCACTCCAGGGGTTTGAATGGGACAAGGAGGCCCATGCGCAGGGTCCAGGGCAGCGCCCTGAGAAAAATTTTTTGGACCCTATTTTAGGTGGGCGGATCTGCCTATGATTTTGTGCATGGGTTTTCACATGGTTTTGGGGCATGATGGTTTTTGGCCCCTGGTATTTTGTAGATCTGGTCAAGGGAACTATGGTTATGTTCTAATCTAGGATTAATGTATTGGGGTTTATGAATGTTTCGACGTGTATATATGTGTTGTAACACTAAAAGGAATATAATGAAAAAATCAAGCTAGTAGTCCCGATTTGGGATCTAGGGTAAAAATATCTGTGTATATATGTTTTATGTTTTATGCTCTCTCTATTGTATATTTTCTGTTTTTAAGAATTCGTTTGTAGATAATTTCTGTACAAGGTTAAAACCTACATTTGGTATCAGAGTTGTTTCGACTTCAAGGGGATGCCTTTGCTACTAAGGGGTTTTTTACTCGGGCCTATGATAAACCCCGTTCATTGGGAGATTTTCGGGATTGATTCTTGCGGTGAAAGAAGATGGCGAGAAATGAAAATATAGTGATCGAGAAATTTAATGGTCAGAGTTTTGAGTTGTGGAAGCTCAATATGGAGGATCTGCTGGTGGATAAAGATCAATGGATCGCGGTAGATCCAGGTATTAAACTAGCAATAATGTCAAGCTTTGATGCTCTTGGTTTTCCCAAAAAACGTCATTTAGGGCCTCAAAACAGCTTCGGAAGTTCGCGACCCGAAAATCTGTCAAAAATAGTAAGTTGTGCTGAAACTAAAAAATTGAAAGAGACAATGGTGGGGCTCCAAGTGGAATAGGTGGGTGACCTCCAATATCCACCTGGATTATTCCTCCCCCCTTAGGAAGCAATATTGGTCCCCATTGCGTTGAGTTCCTCCATGAGATGAAGAAACTTCTGCTGAACTTGGTCCTTGGTGAACCACTTGCCTTGGTGCAGAAGTTGGCCAGCTTTGACAACCCGATATAGTTGGATCTTCTGTTGGCGAGTGTTCTTGATTTGCATGTCCATGATACAATCTGTGGTGGCATGTTCCATGCAGTCTGGGTTTAACTCTGTTGTTGTGAGTTGTTCTACAATGTCATAGGTGTCCAGTAGAGGTGGGAAGTAGGGACGAAGGCGGTCCACATTGGATACCAGGTGCAGACCAAGGAATGGTGGAATACTGAGCTTGAAGGCATTATTCCCTACCGCCTTGGTGATGGTGTATGGCCCATATCGGAGCGGGCGATGCTTGTGGTGGGGTCCACTGAGGCGCTCCTTCTGCAAATGTAGCCACACTTTGTCACCCACCTAGAAGTTGTGTGGTACCCGATGTTGATCATGTCGTTGCTTGTACTTAGCATTGGATCTGTCCAATATGTCATGAAATTGTTGGCGGATGTGATGAATGCGCTCGATGAAGTTGTTCGCTTTGTCAGCTTCAGACTAGTCATGAGCCAAATCGACCTGAGTATCTGCAAATGGTATGGCTACATCAATGGGACATAGTGGCTGGAATCCCAAGCCCACCTGAAAGGGGCTGTGGCCGGTTGAGCTGTGGAGAGCCCGATTATAACTGTGATGTACATAGGGGAGGCTCTCATCACATGTGCGTGGATGCTTTGAATTGTACATGCACAGAATGTGTACAATCATCCTGTTGACGACCTCTGTCTAGCCATCAGTTTGGGGATGGAAAGCTGTGGACTTGGTGAGCTTGGTGTCCAACATTGACCAGAGGCTAGACCAAAATGTGCTGAGGAACCTGCTGTCGCGATCTGATATGATAGACTGTGGGATCCCAAAGTTCACCCAAACTCATTCAAATAAGAGTTTAGCAGTGGATTCTGCTGTGATGTTCTTCTTGCAAGCCGCCATAATGGCCATCTTCGAGAATCTGTCGACGACCACAAAAACATAGTCGTTTCCATGCTTAGTAGAAGGAAGGCCTGACATGTAATCCATGGAGATGGATTCCCAAGGTCGACTGGGGGTAGGTAGCGGAGTATAGAGGCCTTGCTTCTTGATGGTCGGTTTGGCAATGGCGCAAGCAGTGCATGATCTGATGTACTTCCCGACATCCTATTGAAGGTTCAGTCAGTAGAAATACTTATGCAGTACTGCCATGTTTTCTCGACCTCGAAATGCCCAGCGAATTCACTGTAGTGTGCTTCCCATATCATCTTCGCACGCTCACTTGAAGGAACACAAAGGTGTCCCAGGTGACATAACAGTGCATCTTGGACGTGAAAATTTGGAACTTGCATACCCCAAAGAGTGCCTTGTATGTGTGGCCGAATTCTGGATTTCTCTTGTAGAGAAGCGGCCAATCAGAAGTCTCGTGCCCACAAGAGTTGAGAATGGTGGTTAGTGCCACGATCGGTGGTCGACTGAGGCAGTCTGCAACATATTGGTGCTACCTTTCTGGTACTTGATGTTCAAATGAAACTATTGCAGATATGTGGACCAATTTTGATTGCTATCATTGTGCAACTTCCCTTGTGTCTATATGAACTGCAGGGGTCGGTGGTCTGTGTGGATGATTGTTTCCTTCCCCAAAATGTAATGCTTCCATTGTCGACAAGCCTGCACAATGGAATACATTTCTTTTTCATAAGTGGGATACTTGCGAACTGTGTCGAACAATGTCTCACTATGAGATGCCACTGGATGCCCCTATTGAGTAAGAACTACCCCAATAGCATAGTCAGAGGCATCTATCTCGATCTCAAATGGTTGTTGCAAGTTTGGTAATGTGAGCATGGGGGCAGAACAGAGGCGATGTTTCAATTCAATGAACGCCTTTTGTTGAGATTCTGACCAAAATATTTTTTCTCTCGCTCCTCCCTTGGTGACTTGACTCAAGGGCCAAGTGATATGAGATTATCCCAACACAAAAATGTGGTAGAAATTAGCAAGACCTAGAAAGCTGTGATGCTCTGTTATAGTGGTTGGGGCTGGCCAGTCTCGAATGACTTGGATCTTTCTTGGATCCACATACACCCCCCTTTCATCAATAATGTATCCTAGATATTGAACCTGGGTCATGCCAAAAGTGCACTTATCCAAATTGGCACACAACTTGTGTTGCCGTAGTGTTTTGAGGACTTGTCGTATGTGGTGGAGGTGCTCTTCCCAAGTCTGGCTGAAGATCAGTGTTAGGGTCCTATAAGTATAGGATTCATAATTTGGAATTGACTTATGATAGTCTTGTAAATATGTACATACTTTGCTTTCTGCAAGTTGTTTTCCCATATTTTGTAAAAAATAAAAAATAAAATAGAAAAGCAAAAAGAGGGCAAAGTCCTAAAAGAAAAATCAAAGGACTTAGAAAAAATAATATACCCCAAAGAAAAAGAAATAAAACATGAAAGTGTGCAAGTCCAAATGCCACTACTTTTTATTTTGTTACTGATGATTATGGAAGAGTGTCAATAAATGCCATAATCCATGATGAGTTGAACTACTTAATCTTGACTTGTCATGTTTCAATTTTATTGTTGTAGAATAGTGAATAAAGATTAGTCAGACAGTTTAATCCTGACTAATTACTAGATAGGTAGAGAATAAAGATGAGCTCATCAGTTTAATTTGAGCCCTCAGATGATATAAGGTAGATTTAGATAGTTTTATTGCTTTCAAAAGAATAAAATGTTCAAGGTTGCTAGCTCAAATGCACCTGCAAATTGGAAGAAAAAATGTTAGATTAAAAGTTGGGTAGGTAGAAAGAAGTGGGAGAATCATGTAAATACTTTTCACCATGGCAAAAATCACTAATTCCCCCCCCCCCCCCTATAGTTATTCTGCATTGTAGACTTCCAGTCAAAGAGGCTCAGAGCATTTCTCTAACTTCTGTTGGGACCGGACCCAAGGCTCAATGACTGTTAAGTTAAAAGTGTTGAATTCCTATGTTAATCCCTAATTGTCATCATTTAACCATACATTAATCCATTTTCACTTTAAGTTCATAAGTAAAGACCTTTTTACTTAATGAAAAATAAAATACCCTTTGATTAATTTCCTTCATTCATAAAAACATAAAAGCCCTCCAAAAATATTATATTCTAAGTGAAAGTGGTCAAATTACAAATGATAAAGCTTAATTTGCCTTTTTACATCATCACTTTACTTAGTCATATGAAAATATTATGGTGTTTTCATTATCCTATGTCATATTAACTTCTAACTTATTTATTAATTCCTTATAAAATACCTTATCCTATTAATATAGCTCCTTTTATTTAATTATCCCCAAAACCCACTAATATAAGCATTTTTTTCCAAAGTTAATTACCCACGTGTTTTAAATAAAAACCCCAATTACACCCCCTTTGGCGTAAAACTAACGATATGTAAATATCCCGCCCTCTATAGTGATAGACATTTCCATAGTCTATAACTATATAATAAAAATAAAGATCAAAAAGGCTTTAGATATGTTTTATATATGTATAAGTAGAAAAATATTGCCCCGATTATATCATTCTAACCCTATGTTTTATAAAGGTTGATCATTTGCGCCTTTATAATTACTTAATACCATTCTCCGCATTTCTTAAACCTAAGGTTAAAAGCCTAACATCATTTATCCTAAGCCTTTTTACCTTCCCCGATGAATAAAACCTCATGTTTTATATCATAGGTAACCCATATTAAACCCTTGGTTAAATGCAAACTCCACCTCACGCACATATATAAAAATCTTTGACATATATATTGCCGCCCATATTTACCCTTTGCAACCATATAAACCCCGCCTATATATGATTTTAACCTTTACCTATTTGATATACTTTGAAAGGTTTAAACATATATTAACTACCACACATATAAAGCCCCCTGACCCCACATACTTTAGACCGCAACTTTTAGGCTCATCCCGACCATTCGCCTCCTCTTTCAAAATCTGACGGCCAACGATCAGTTTCGCGCTCCCAAACCAAACTCCCAAATGAGCACGAAATGGGCGGTTTCTTCATTACCACCTCCTTTGACGTGTTATATCCCGATACGATTGCATTCGTTTTAGGCAATACCATTTACCACCCAAAATGAATGCGAAATCCACTTATGGTTTTCACAGTTGCGAAATAAAAACCGTTCCCGCTGCAGATTTGACCTGCATTTATTGCAATCTTTTAAGATTTATAATAAGGATTAAAACCTTTGTTATAAACCATATTGATGTTATTGTGCGCATTCCTGACTGTTAAAAAACCCTCCCATCTACGACAAAAAACCCATTTTCTCAAAATTCTTGAATTAAATCCATTGAAAGACCTGATTTCAACTGACGACCTTTGTTTGAAGACTATTTGAAGCCATTTTCTCTGCATCACCAATCCGCAGGAACCGTCAAAGCATCAAAATCCCTTCTCACAGCATCAAGATACCTGCAAATTAGGTATTTTCCCGAATTCGGCCTGCAATTTCACAAATTTAAACCGTCAGTCGAACCAATTAAGATACAAAGAGTGAAATTGCCCATCTGTTTTGTCCTAAACCTTGGAAAAAGAGGGCAACCCCTCGCAATTTTTTCCCATAAATTGCTAGTTGCATGAAACCTCATTTAGAAGTTAAAATTCTCAGTCCAGACCCTCTTAAGACAAATTCCACGGCTAAGAAAGGTTTTAAACCCATTGAAAACCTTAAAACCCCTTTGTACATTCCTAAACCTTCAGAAAACCTCCGTTTTCTGTCTCAAGTTCATTCCTTGTGTCCTAAAAATCCTAATTAAGCAATAAATTGTCCACTGCTATCATTCTTACCCATAAAGTTTCTCAATTTCCCTCTGTTGAAGAAAAACCAACTATAGAAAATAGTCTAATCTTGTTGTAGTTACCTCAAAATGACAAAAAAGAAAATTACACCCAAGGCTGGAGGATCCAAGCCTGTTAAGTCTGGAGGATCCAAACCTCCCAGGTCTGAAGCATTAAAAATCCCAAAGTCTACTCCTCCTATCACTGCTGAGACTACTGTGACTGTTAATCCTCTTCAACCTCCAGTGTCCAATGAAGAAGTTATCCCTTTGGTTGATGTAGATTACAAAATTGTAGACCCTCTAGTAGAATTCAATCTATTAGAAGTACACAGTTGGTGTTATGAGAAATTTTTAGACAAAGAAGAAATGCCTCTCTGGGATACAAACTTACCTAAATATACAGTCCCAATAACACACCCTAGTCAGGACTTGATAAGACTGTGCCAGAAGTATTATGTCCCAGATCAAAGATCAATTGTGAATAATGACAGGGAAATCTTTTTTTCTATCATCACAGAGTCAATCAATGAAATGTTGCAGTTACAATTTGACCCTAGAGCAGTCCCATTATCCATAGAAGCATTGAATCCATTATATTTAGGGTTAGACTTCCCTAAAAAATTCATGTTTTTTTCAGAACTTCATGCCTAATCATGTAGATATTCCGAAATTAAATCCTCCTTATTCCACTTCAAAGTTTCCAGAGGGTTCTAGACATGTTATTTCAATGCTATCCTTCATTTTAGGATACTTCACTGATGAGTTTACTGATGAGTCCATCCTTGGATTTTTATCCACTTTATACCCCGGTGAACCTCCTGCTGTGATCTTTGATTTTGCCAGGTTTATTGCTGATTCCATACACCATCAGTTAACAAAGCTACCCACTAAAGGGGTATTTAGGTATTCCTCCTATTTATTTCATCTGTTCTTATTCTCACAAGCAGATCACTTCCCTATAACATTGCAGAAAATGAATGTAGAGGGCCAGCCTCTATCAGTTGTCTTCTGGACATCATTGTTGAGAAAAGAAGGTAATGAATTCAGTTATATAGATTTCATAGATTTGTTTATCGGGCCAGCCATGAGTTTGCTTCAAAAATCAGAACAACCTAGAGTAAATGAAGAGATGAAAAGAATATTACAACTGTCAAAAGAATGCAAAATGGGAGATTGGTACTTATATGAGAAGCACACTGAATTAAGAATCTTTGGATCCAATTTGCTTCCATATAAGTTACCTAAATTTTTGACTATCAGAGTTTTTGCTCTAGAGTAATTGAGACAGGTGTTAAATGTTGATGCTATCCATTTCATGGCATCCAAAAAGAAGACATAGTTTAAACTAAAAAATCAGATTGGTCCATTCATAGTAAATGACAGGGATGCTGAGAAAGAAATAGAAAAGAGATTATCAGAGCTGAAATTTCAAGTGAGTTTCCCTTGGAATTATGACCCCCAAGGTCTTTTTAACAACATAAGGATTAAAAATGAGTTGCCTCCAGTTATACATGAGCCAAAGCCTAATGTTGAAAAATTTGCCAATCAAACAGAATGGGCAGAAAATATATTTGTAGATTTAACTGCAAATACACAGCCAACAGGAAAAAAGGATACCAAACTTGCTTTGGTAACTCCTAAACAACCAGAGACTTCAAACAAAAGGAGGAGAGATGAGGGTGACTATACAGCAGAAACTACCTCAGATACCAAGTTCAAACTCATCTACAATAAAAGGCTAAGATTTGGTTCCATAGGCAAAGAAAAAATTATTGAAGATGAAGATGAACCAGAAGTCAGTAATGATGAGGCCACTACAATAATCAAGGAAACTTTGACAGAAATTGAAAGAGAATAGGTAGCATCCAAAGGAAAAGAGACCAAAATGATTGAGAAATAGGTGAACATGGAAACTTCTTCTTCTCAAACAGCAGAAGAAAAATATTTGGATATTAAGGACATATATAAGAAGATTAAACAAATAAATGAGGAGATTAAAAGTGAGATTTATTCTAAATTTCTCAAGCAGAAGCTAGGAAATCAGGATAGATTGCTTACAACATTTGACTATTCTTCAAATAAAATGATCATGTCCTATTTACAGCCTACTACTTCAACTCCAAAAACAGTGGCTGATTACAAAAAGATGGAATTTGAAGTAGATACTAAAAAGGTACATGAGTTGGATCAGATAGAATTCCATCGACATAGTTCAGAGATGCTATATTCCACTGTGGTGACAAAGGCCATGAGTGTCACCAATTTGCAAAATACTATTATTAACCTGCAAGATCAGATGAAGCTTGGTAAACACTCCTTATATGCAAAAGATCTAAGGATCAAGGCCTTAGAAAATTTGATTCTATAGATAGGAGTTGACCCATCAAATATACAAGTTGCTGAAGTATTAATCAAACAGAAAAATGATGACATTGCTGCTCTGAGGAAACAATTAAAAATTCCTCAAAGTGAGCACCCACAGAGCAAGGAAATACTTCAAGAACATAAAGAGAAAGAAGATATGATGCAATTGATAATAAAGCTTACTTCCCAAATTAAGGATATGGAAATTCAATTAGATACACTGATGAAAAAAAAGGAAACTATGAAAGAAACTAATGCTTCTACCATTCCCACAGTTATACCTATTATTACAGCTGCTATTCCTTCTACATTGGGAGAAAAGTTAGCACCCAAAGAGCCACTGGAAACTGCAGTGTCAGTACAATCAGCTACGACATCCCAAACATAATCCTCAACATCACAGGTGCAATAGACAAATGATGCAGGGCAAATTGTCAAAGCAATGGAAGAAATGACATTGAAAACCAATGAAATTAACAGTTTGAAGAAATAGATTTATATTATGGAGGCATCCAATAAAGTAGCATTGATTAATGCCAATAATTATGAACAAAAGGCCAAAAGACTTGAAGAGCAAGTCAAAGGCCTTCAAAAGGATTTGAGCTTCACTACACAGATTTATTACATAAGAAATCACTTATGGACCAACATTATTGAGGCCATACATCTTCAATGGCCATCAATTCAGATAGTTTATGAACAAGGAGACCTCCTTCTTTCATCTCAAGGTGAAATACAAAGGACAACAGAAGAATTAGCAGATAAACCGGCACAGGCAAAAAGGCTAATTACCTTCTTAAGAAGTAAGAACATGACTGAGCTATAGGAATTGAAGATACAAGATAGAACAAAGACTATACTGCAAATCAAAAAGCTATTGACAAAGAAAACTTTGATGAATAACTTGAAAGAAAAATGTGATGCTATGAATTTTTCAATTACCAAGTTTTTAGCAAAGTATACTATGCTAAGACAAGCAGGCATTCCAGACATCCATGTATTCAATGAAAAATTGATGGACCAAAAGGAATATGATAAGAAGATAAGGGACCATGCCAAAGAACAAGTGAATAAATCACTGCCACAGGGATCTCCAACAGGGAAAGTTGTTCTTCAATACATTGAAGATTTATTCTTCCTTCAGAATGAAATCAAACATTTGTTTGTAATTAAGCCAAATTTTTCTAATTACACTGAAGCAGATGAGAACTACAGAAAACTCAAGAGTGTAAAGATACCAGATGCTGAACAATGGCAGACTTTCACAGATTTATTATAGCAGCAAAGAAACAAATAGTGAAAAGAGTGCAGATGAAGCTGTCAGTTTGAAAAGGAAACAAAGAAAACAATAGTTGATTTTGATTTTTTACTTTTGAAAAGTCTCTTTTTACATCAAGTAGAAGTCAAAATATCAAGTTAAAGAGTATCAGGTTGAAAAGCCAGAGTCAAAGTGTATCAGAGAGAAAAATAGTCAGTTGATTTTGACTGTTGTAAATTCCTTTTTTACAACAGTAAAATGATTAATAGACGGCATGAGAGAGTACCAGAGATAAAATACAATGGTCAAAGAGTATAAGTGGAAAGAGTATCAATGAAGACATCTTCCAAAAAAGATATTTTGCAATATGCCAACAAGCAAGGACAACTATTCAACAAACAATTTTGTTTGATAAGATTAGTTCTATATTTTCTAGATAAGAGGACAACTTGCTAAAGTTGTTAAGCAGTTGTCCCTCTTAATATGTAAAAATATTTTTTTAATTTTCCTAGATTTTTTCCTAGATCTCTCTAGGATATTTGTAATAAACATTTGTATAAATACTTCAGTTTATGAAGTGTTTAGTGTGGAATAAAATTGCAGAGAATATTATAGACCTTTTGTTGGTATGTTGGAGGCTCACATGAGTTGATTTTAAAGCAGCAGTCTGGAAAATAGCCAATTGGACTTCATAATTCAGGATTCATGCGATAATTTGAAGAGTAAAGTACATCTATCTTGTCATTGTTTCCATTCTATGTTACATACAATTTCATATATGTTGTTCAATCTTAATGATTAATTAGGAGAATTATTTCAGGACTAGTGTCAGAACTCCTGTCTTAACTACTTAATCATTTAAATGTTTTCTGTTGATTTCCGGATTTATGAATTCTTAATTTCTCCTAGTCCCATTTGACCCCTGCCTCCTTCCTCTTTTTCCGGATCAAAGGATCCTTCATTGCCCTTTATCCCGAAGCAAGCCATCTCACCAAAAAAATCTATCCAAATCTCTGAGGGTTATCTACCTTTCCCTGAATACATTAGCATCATGTTGGCCTTGCCTTCTAGTACTGCTTGCTAGACTTTGACTCCATAGCCCAATGGACTAGTAGATCCATCTTTAATTTGTCTTCAAGTAATATTATTTTCCACCAAACATTTCAAAACCAAAACCCAATTGAACTATCATAACTAGCCTAAAACATTAAACAAAAACATAGTTAAATCATAAAGAGAGAGCCCTCTCTGAAATTTATGAAGGTTAGATCCTAAATTTCCAAAGTAGGTTTTTGGTTACCCCTAGTTTTCTTAAAAACTGAAAAAATCCAGAAGCCCACAATCTTTAGAAATTACTAGGGTGATAACATACTGGCAACCATACTGAGGATCTAACCAATCTCCAGTTTTTTAAAATTAGTCTTAAAGGGAGATTTTTAATCTATCTTTTTTACTTTAAGATTATTTTTAAAGGGTTGAGGGTATTCATAAATAGTCATTCTGGCTTCTAAGAAAACCTACTATACCATGTCTAACCTGGATCTTAAGCCTGCAGTTATAGTAGATAACCCAGAACAGATTGGAAAAAACAAAAAGAAAAAACAAATTGTCAATTTAGAAACTGAAGTACCATTAAGAAAAGCTAATTCTTTACCCAAAGAATTAGTGAGCCTATCTGATATTGATTTTGATTTCAAGTTTGAACAATCATTTTTTAGAGTTAAATCTGAAACTGATTTAAAAGATATTGTAATAGATCCTGTTTTTACTTCTTTCTTGAGAGAAAAACATAATATTATTTCAACAAAATCAGATAAATCTGAAACTCAAAGTCAAGTAGAAAGGATTAATGTTACACGGATTAAAGACATTGATGAAGCTATTAAATTAGCCCATTTTTTATCTCACTTTAAGCCTCCAGTTTCTCAATTGCACACAACAATAATTCCAGCAGCAGATTCAACTCTGTATGTTGTCACTTCATTTTTAGATTCCACTACAAGTTCATCCACAGAAAAATTTATTCCTGAGTTGCCTTTGCAGCCTAGGATATTATTTCCATCATTCACTCAATCCACTGCATCCACTAGTTTTATAAGAACTACATCCTTATTTCCAAATAAGTTCCATATATATATACCAACATCTTTTCCAAGCTCATCAGCTATCATATCCAGCACTGCTCCTATCATTACTGTTATACCTCCTAGTTCAGCAAAACTTCAAGCCATGGCTGCTAGGTATGCTCCTCTTGTGTTACCCCAAAACCTCCATGATATGCCCCAAGATTATCAGAAAAATATACCACTATTTGATGGCCAATCACAATACACTGCTCAACAACATGTTACAAGAATAACATATTATTGTGAAATCTATGAAATAGATGAATCAGATGTTCAAATGAGGTTGTTTGCCCAAAGTTTAACATGAGAGGTTAAGAAATGGTTTAAAAATTTAGCTGTTGGTAGCATAGCTAATTTAGCTGCATTCCATAGAGCATTCTTAAATAAATGGGAAAAGAAAAATAACCCCCTGCAAATCTTATCTGAATTTGATGCTTTAAAAAGAGCTCCTAATGAGTTTGTTCAGGATTATTGCACCAGATATAAAAGTGTTTATAATGCCATTCCTGTTGATCTTAAACCTACACCCTATTCAGTGCACCTTAAATTTTCTGATGGATTCGATCCAGATATGGCTTACCAACTAAGAGAAAGGAATGCTAAAACATTAGAAAAGATGCAATTAGATGCTGTTGGTGTAGAAATTAACATTATAGCCAAAAAAGACAGACTTAGGAATGAAAGGAGAGTCACAATCAAAGAAGAAACATCAAATTCAGATGGTAAATTTGACCTTTTTGCTAAAACTTTAGAAAGGGTGGTTGAAATATTAGAAAATATTGAGAGAAAACCACAATGGGATAACTAACCTCAAATCAGAAATCCCAACTTCAAAAAAAATAATAATCCTGGAAAAGGTAAAGAACCCTCTCCAGATCAAAACATTAGACCCCCATTCCAAGAGAACTATGCTGAAAGTTATCAAAATAATGTTGAAGATGAGGATGACATCAATATATTAATGGGGATAGATGAAGAAAACACTATTTTCCTCACTCAGGAGGATCAAAAACTTTTTGAGCTTCAACAACTCAAAGTAGAATCTAGTGAATCATTTGATTTCAAATAGGGTTATGACTTCGCCATTAATGAAATTAACAGTCAGTATAACCTTAGAAACAGAAAAAACAATGAAACTTATAAAAAAAAAACCTCTCAAAATCAAACTAAAAAGAATGTAGAAGCACCAAAAAGAAAGATTTTGCAAATTCTCCCAAGGGAAAACAAGCAAAATTCCAACCCTCCCAGTCCCAAAAAATCACCAAGTCCAAAAATTATTGATATCACTGAAGAAGTGGCCCAATCCTCCAATAATGCTCAAAAAGCAAACACTACCAAAGCCCCTAATTCAGAAAAATCAGCAATTTCTGATCCAAAGAAGAATCCTGCTGATTCTAAATCAGCAAATCCCAAAACTGTAAACACTAAAGCTTCTGCTGAAAATTCAAAATCTGAAAAAACTCTTGCTGCCCCTGAATCTGTCCCTGAAAAGAAAACTAAAGACAACAAAAATCAAGAAGCTCAAACTGAAAATAAAAGAACAACTCAAGATAAAAGAACAACTACTAAAATTCATGAAAAACCCACTCAGGTAACTGTTACTAAAGATGAACTAGTTCAGATTAGTAAGTCTCAATCATCATTTAATATTCAATATGAAATAACTAATTCGAAAATACCAATTCCTTTAACAGAATTGGTAAAAAATGACTTATATAAATCAACAATTACTGAAATTTTGAATTTGAATGATGGTGAAGATTCTATTAATTTAAATGATGATCAGCCTGAATTAATTTTTTTCCCTGATGCAAATGGTAAGCATTCAGATGGAGCAGTTCCTCCCTTCTATATTAGTCTTACTATTCATGATTAGATTTTACATAATGCAATGTTAGATTCAGGAGCTTCCCACAATTTAATGCCAAAATCTATTATGGAAACTCTGAATCTAGAAATAACAAGGCCATATAAAGATTTATTCTCATTTGATTCAAGCAAGGTTAAGTGCATTGGATTGATAAAAGACTTATGTGTTAATCTGGTTCAATATCCTGGTAAAAACATGGTTATGGATATTGTAGTAGCAAATATCCCACCAAAATTTTGTATGCTTCTTTCTCGCTCATGGGGAGCTAAGTTGCAGGGATCTCTACATTTAGACATGAGCTATGCCACCATAACAGTGTTTGGACAACCTAATAAACTTTAAAGAGAAACTTTAATGAAATACATGGTTAGCAGTGCTGAGAGATCAATAAATTACCCAATTTACTCAACACCAACTGATCTTGATTCTTTCATTTTATGTAACTCTGATAATAATGAAATCCAAACTGAATTAATTGACATAAAACCTTAACCAAACAATGATAATATTTTTCATGAAACCATTTGGCACTTAGACTTTGATGGGTCAGTGAAAAAGTCAGGAGCAGGAGCTGGAGTGTGGATCACAAACATTGAAACCAGTCATTCGGGAGGACATGCCTTTAGACTCAACTTCAAAAGCACCAACAACATGGCAGAGTATGAGGCACTTATCTTAGGCCTCCAAATCATCAGAAATTTAGGAGGTAAGAGAATTTTAATTATGGGAGATTCAGAATTAATCATTAAACAAGTAGATGGAGATTATTCTATTCATAATCCTAGATTAGCCAGATATAGAGATGCAACAATTGATTTATGTGATGATTTACTAGAATGTAAGTTTGCTACTATTCCTAGAAATCAAAATTTGCAAGCACATTGTCTAGCAACTTTTGCTAGCACATGTTTTTTTCCTTTTCAACCAACACATAGATATACTGCTGAAGTTAAATACAGACCCATTGTCCCAAACAATGTCAAATACTGGCAGATTTTCTCTGAAGATGAACAGATTTATCATTTTTTGAATAGTGAGGATGAATTTCAAAATTGTAAGATAGACACAGATGGTAATTTAGATTCAGAATGTAACATAGATTTAAATGTTAATTGTGAAATAAATAACATAGATGCACATAAACTTACCAAACCCACTGTATTTACTCAATTTGACATAGATAACTTAGAGAAGGTAGATATAGAGGAAATAATTGAAGATGAAATTGAGATGTTAGATTTAAAAGATAATTTTTTACCTAAGGGTTTAACTCCTTTGGAGGATTTGTTTGATTCCAATGATGTGCCCAAAAATCCTAAAATGGAACCAGTCAAGTCTGACATTGAAGAATGTAACATTGGGACACAAACAAAACCAAAAATGATCAAATTGTCAAAATCTTTACCCCCTCAAGAAAAAGAAAAATACATTGAACTTTTAAAGGAATACCAAGATGTTTTTGCATGGAGTTATGAAGATTTAAAAGCATATGACACAAACATAATTCAACATAAGATTCCTATAAAAGATTATCAGAAACCATATAAACAAAAATTGAGGAGGATTAATCCTATCCTATTACCTTTGATTGAAAAAGAATTTAAACGAATGTATGATGCCCAAATCATTGCACCAGTCAGATATTCTGATTGGGTTTCTAACTTAGTATCTACAAGAAAGAAAAATGGTGAAATCAGATTATGTGTAGATTTCAGGAATCTTAATAAAGTGTCTTTAAAGGACAATTACCATTTACCCAAAATGGACCATATTTTACAAAGGGTAGTTGGTTTTTCTAGGATATCTTTATTAGATGGTTTTTCAGGATATAACCAGATACTTGTCCAAAAGGAAAACTAACCCAAAACAGCTTTTACCACTCCATGGGGCACTTTCATGTATGTGAAAATGCCTTTTGGTTCGATGAATGCTGGAGCTACCTTTCAGAGGGCTGTGGACATAGCCTTTGCTAAGGAAATACATGAATTTTTGGTTATTTATTTAGATGATATTACCATTTTTTCTAAGACAAATAATGAACATTTGGATCATTTGAGACAAGTTTTCATTAAGTGTAGAAAATTTGGTATATCATTAAATCCTAAGAAAACTCTTTTTGGATTAGAGGAAGGAAAATTACTTGGACACATAATTTCAAAGGAAGGTATTAGGATAGATCCAGCAAGAATAGAAGCCATACTAAACATTCACCCACCTAGGAACATCAAAGAGTTACAAGCATTTTTAGGTAAAATTAACTTTTTGAGAAGATTTATTTCTAATCTAGCAGAAATCATCAAAGAGTTGAATAACATGTTAAAAAAGGACTCTATTTTAAAATGGGTAGTTGAAGAAAAATAGTCATTCGAATCCATTAAACATGCTTTAACAAAAACTCCAGTCCTAATCAGTCCAGACTTCAAGAAAGATTTTATAATATTTTCATTTGCCTCAGAACATACCATAGCTGTAGTTCTACTGCAGAAAAATGACCAAGGTTTTGAACAGCCTATACTATTTTTTAGTAAAACCATTAGGGATGCAACTTTGAGATATAACATAATGGAAAAACAAGCTTTAGCTTTGGTTAAAGCCATAAAATATTTCAGAGTGTACATTCTTTACTCCCATATTATTTCCTATGTCCCTAATTCTGTAGTCAAAGATGTTTTAACACGGGATGGGCCAGATGGAAGAAGAGGAAAGTGGATTGCCACTATCCTTGAATATGACATAGAGATTAAACCAACCAAGCTCATAAAAGGACAAGGTTTAGCCAGACTGATGGATGAATCCAATTGTAATTCTTTGGATATAAATTTTATTGCCTAGATTGATGACTAGGAAGAGATGGCGACTCCATTGATCAGTGAAGCCTATCTAGACTCACCATGGTACTCAGATATTATATTTGTACTTACAAATTTACAAGATCCTCCTGGATTAACTAGAATAAAAGCTAGATTCATCAAACTTAAAGCAATGAGATATTGTATTCTAGATAAAATGCTTTATTGGAAAGAACAAAGTGGGATTTTACTAAATTGTTTACTAAAATCAGAAGCTGACAAAATTCTTGGAGAGTTTCATGCAGGTGATTGTGGAGGACGCTTATACTGGAAAAGTACAGCAGATAAGATTCTTAGAGCTGGTTTCTACTGGCCTACCTTATTTGCCGATGTGAAAAAATTTGTTACTTCATGTCACAAATGTCAGATTTCTGAAGGAAAAAGGAAGTTGTTACCTTTACCCCTGAAACCTATTTCTACTGAGATGCCTTTTCAACAATGGGGTTTAGACTTCATTGGAGAAATTCACCCTCCATCTTCTGTCCAACACAAATGGATATTGACTGCCACAGATTATTTCACCAAGTGGATTGAAGCCATTCCTACCAGACAATCCACTGATTCAGTCATCATCTCTTTCATAGAAAACAACATTTTATCTAGATTTGGATGCCCACAGAAAATTATTACTGGTAATGCAAATGCATTTAAATCTAAGAAAATGATTGCCTTCTGCCACAAGTATCATATTAGCCTAGGCCACTCCACTGCTTACTACCCTCAGGGTAATGGCCTAGCTGAATCTTCCAATAAAAGCCTTGTGAGTATCATAAAAAAACTACTTGAAAAAAATAAGAAAACTTGGAATATGAAGTTAGTCTATGCCTTATGGGCAGATAGAATTACTACCAAGAAATCAAATGGAACATCCCTTTACCAGATTGTATATGGGATGGATGCAGTTTTCCCATCATCTTTAGGTGTCCTAGTTATGAAAATTATCCAAGAATCACAGGTAGAACTTAATGATATACAGAGAAGGATAAATCGAACTATTCATCTTCAATAGACAAGGGAAGAAGTATATGAAAAATCTCAAGTCATTCAAGAGAAAATCAAGAAAATATTTGATAAAAGAACTAAAGAAGATGATTTTTCCATAGGAGATAAAGTGTTAAAATGGGATTCCAGGAGAGAAGAAAAAGGAAAACATGGAAAGTTTGACTTTCTATGGAAAGGTCCTTATGTCATTTATGGGTACAGAGGTAACAATGAATTTTTATCAGAAATTTGGATTAATTAAATATTCCGGAAGGACAGTCAGAGCGTGCTCCAAACGATACTATTCCTCCTAGGATTAACTAATTCTTAGTCTAATTTCGCTACATATCATTGTAAATATCCCATTACTGATTTGTAGATTGGATTGGATAACACTTTCCAAAAAGTTGAAACTACAGGTAGGCCTAAAGCTGAAGAATTAAATCCTCATAAGTACTTATGAGTTTTTAAATCGAAGCCCGATTCACAGGATCATACGGTTAAATGAGATCTGATCTTAGAGAGCTTGACATTTCTTGAAATTCCATCCCCATGTAGGCCGTATTAGATCCTATGGTAGGATTCATAATTTGGAATTGACCTATGATAGTCTTTTAAAAATATGTACATATCTTTCTTTCTGCAAGTTGTTTTTCCATATTTTGTAAAAAATAAAAAATAGAAAATCAAAAAGAGGGTAAAATTCCTAAAAGAAAGATCAAAGGACTTAGAAAAAATAATATACCCCGAAGAAAAATAAATAAAACATGAAAGTGAGCAAGTCCAAATGCCACTACTTTTTACTTAGTTACTGATGATTATGGCAGAGTGTCAATAAATGCCATAATCCATGATGAGTTGAACTACTTGCTCTTGACTTGTCATGTTTCAATTTTATTGTTGTAGAATAGTGAATAAAGATTAGTCAGACAGTTTAATCTTGACTAATCAGTAGATAGGCATAGAATAAAGAGGAGCTCATCAGTTTAATCTGAGCCCTCGAATGATATAAGGTAGATTTAGATAGTTTTTATTGCTGAAAATAAATGTTCAAGGTTGTAGCCCTGATGCTACTTGAGTGGAAAAAAATGTTAGATTAAAATTTGGGTAGGTAGAAAGAATTAAGAATCATGTAAATACTTTTCACCATGGAAAAATTCCTTGTTCCCTCCTTGATTTAATGCATTGTAGACTTCAGTCAAAGAACTCGGAAACATTTCTCAACCTGTTGGGGCGGACGAGCTCAATATTTGATGAATTTAAGTGTTGAATTCCTATGTTAATCCCTAATTGTCATCATTTAACCCTACATTCATCCTTTTGCACTTTAAGTTCATAAGTAAAGACCATTTTACTTAATGAAAAAGAAAATCCCCTTTGATTAATTTCCTTCATTCATAAAAACATAAAAGCCCTCCAAAAATATTATATTCTAAGTGAAAGTGGTCAAATTACAAATGATAAAGCTTTGCCTTTTTACATCATCACTTTACTTAGTCATATGAAAATATTTTGGTGTTTTCATTATCCTATGTCATATTAACTTCTAACTTATTTATTAATTCCTTATTAAATACCTTATCCTATTAATATAGCTCCTTTTATTTAATTATCCCCAAAACCCACTAATATAAGCATTTTTGCCAAAGTTAATTACCCACATGTTTTAAATAAAAACCCCAATTACACCCCCTTTGGCATAAAACTAACCATATGTAAATATCCCGCCCTCTATAGTGATAGACATTTCCATATTCTATAACTATATAATAAAAATAAAGATCAAAAAGACTTTATATATGTTTTATATATGTCTAAGCAGAAAAATATCGCCCCGATTATATCATTCCAACCCTATGTTTTATAAAGGTTGATCATTTGCGCCTTTATAATTACTTAATACCATTCTCCACATTTCTTAAACCTAAGGGTAAAAGCCTAAGATCATTTATCCTAAGCCTTTTTACCATCCCCGATGAATAAAACCTCACGTTTTATGTCATAGGTAACCCATATTAAACCCTTGGTTAAATGCAAACTCCGCCTCACGCACATATATACAAACCTTTGACATATATATTGCCGCCCATATTTACCCTTTGCAACCATATAAACCCTGCCTATATATGATTTTAACCTTTACCTATTCGATATACTTTGAAAGCTTTAAACATATATTAACTACCGCGCATATAAAGCCCCCTGGCCCCACATATTTTAGACCGCAGCTTTCAGGCTCATCCCGACCATTCACCTCCTCTTTCCAAATCTGACGGCCGACGATCAGTTTCGCGCTCCCAAACCAATCGACCACCGAACTCCCAAATGAGTGAGAAATGGGCGGCTTCTTCATTACCGCCTCCTCTTACGTGTCATATCCTGATACGATTGTGTTCGTTTTGGGCAATACCATTTACCACCCAAACTGAACGCGAAATCAACTTATGGTTTTCATAGTTGCGAAATAAAAATCGTTCCCGTTGCAGATTTGACTTGCATTTATTGCAATCTTTTAAGATTTATAATAAGGATTAAAACCTTTGTTATAAACCTTATTGATGTTATTGTGCGCATTCCTGACTGTTAAAAAACTCGCCCAACTGCGCCAAAAAACCCATTTGCTCAAAATGCTTGAATTAAATCCATTGAAAGACCTGATTTCAACTGACGACCTTTGTTTGAAGAATATTTGAAGCCCATTTCTCTTCATCACCAATCCGCAGGAACCATCAAAACATCAAAATCCCTTCTCACAGCATCAAGATACCTGCAAATCAGGTATTTTCCTGAACTCAGCCTGCAATTTCACAAATTTAAACCGTCAGTCGACCCAATTAAGATACAAAGAGTGAAATTGCCCATCTGTTTTGTCCTTAACCTTGGAAAAAGAGGGCAAACCCTCACAATTTTTTCCCAGAAATTTCCAGTTGCATGAAACCTCATTTTGAAGTTAAAATTCTTAGTCCAGACCCTTTTAAGACAAATTCCATGGCTAAGAAAGGTTTTAAACCCATTGAAAACCTTAAAACCCCTTTGTACAGTCCTAAACCTTCAGAAAACCTCCGTTTTCTGTCTCAAGTTCATTCCTTGTGTCCTAAAAATCCTAATTAAGCAATAAATTGTCCACTGCTATCATTCTTACCCATAAAGTTGCTCAATTACCCTCTGTTGAAGAAAAACCAACTATAGAAAATAGTCTAATCTTGTTGTAGTTACCTCAAAATGACAAAAAAACAAATTACACCCAAGGTTGGAGGATCCAAGCCTGTTAAGTTTGGAGGATCCAAACCTCCCAGATCTGAAGCATTAAAAATCCCAAAGTCTACTCCTGCAATCACTGTTGAGACTACTGTAACTGTTAATCCTCTTCAACCTCCAGTGTCCAATGAAGAAGTTATCCCTTTGGTTGATGTAGATTACAAAATTGTAGACCCTCTAGTAGAATTCAATCTATTAGAAGTACACAATTGGTGTTATGAGAAGTTTTTAGACAAAGAAGAAATGCCTCTCTGGGATACAAAATTACCTAAATATACAGTCCCAATAACACACCCTAGTCAGGACTTGATAAGACTGTGCCAGAAGTATTATGTCCCAGATCAAAGATCAATTGTGAATAGTGACAGGGAAATCCTTTTTTCTATCACTGCAGAGTCAATCAATGAAATGTTCCAGTTACAATTTGACCCTAGAGTTGTCCCATTGTCCATAGAAGCATTGACTCAATTATATTTAGGATTAGACTTCCCTAAAAAATTCATGATTTTTCATAACTTCATGCCTAATCATGATATTCCGAAATTAAATCCTCCTTATTCCACTTCTAAGTTTCCAAAGGGTTCTAGACATGTTATTTCAATGATTTCCTTCATTTTAGGATACTTCACTAATGATGAGTCCATCCTTGGATTTTTATCCACTTTATCCCTGGGTGAACCTCCTGCTGTGATCTTTGATTTTGCCAGGTTTATTGCTGATTCCATACACCATCAGTTAACAAAGCTACCCATTGAAGGGGTATTTAGGTATTCCTCCTATTTATTTCATTTGTTCTTATTCTCACAAGCATATCACTTCCCTATAGCATTGCAGAAAATGAATGTAGAGGACCAGCCTCTATCAGTTGTCTTCTGGACATCATTGTTGAGAAAAGAAGGGAATGAATTTAGTTATATAGATTTCACAGATTTGTTTATCAGGCCAACCATGAGTTTGCTTAAAAAATCAGAACAACCTAGAGTAAATGAAGAGATGAAAAGAATATTACAACTGTTAGAAGAATGCAAAATGGGAGATTGGTACTTATATGAGAAGCACACTGAATTAAGAATCTTTGGATCCAATTTTCTTCCATATAAGTTACCTAAAATTTTGACTATCAGAGTTTTTGCTTTAGAGTACTTGAGACAGGTGTTAAATGTTGATGTTATCCATTTCATGGCATCCAAAAAGAAGACACAGTTTAAACTAAAAAATCAAATTGGTCCATTCATAGTAAATAACAGGGATGCTGAGAAAGAAATAGAAAAGAAATTATCAGAGCTGAAATTTCAAGTGAGTTTCCCTTGGAATTATGATCCCCAAGGTCTTTTGAACAACATAAGGATTAAAAATAAGCTGCCTCCATTTATACATGAGCCAAAGCCTAATGTTGAAAATTTTTCCAATCAAACAGAATGGGCAGAAAATACATTGGTAGATTTAACTGCAAATACACAGCCAGCAGGAAAAAAGGATACCACACTTGCTGTGGTAACTCCTAAACAACTAGATACTTCAAACCAAAGGAGCAGAGATGAGGGTGCCTATACAGCATAAACTATCTCAGATACCAAGTTCAAACTCATCTACAATAAAAGGCTAAGATTTGGTTCTATAGGCAAGGAAAAACTTATTGAAGTTGAAGATGAACCAGAAGTTAGTAATGATGAGGCCACTACAATAATCAAGGAAACTTTGACAAAAATTGAAAGAGAACAGGCAACATCCAAAGGAAAAGAGACCCAAATGATTGAGCAACAGGTGAACATGGAAACTTCTTCTTCTCAAACAACAGAAGAAAAATATTTGGATATTAAGGATAGATACAAGCAGATTAAACAAAGAAATGAAGAGATTAAAAGTGAGATTTATTCTAAATTTCTCAAGCAGAAGCCAGGAAATCAGGATAGATTGCTTACAACATTTGATTATTCTTCAAATAAAATGATCATGTCCTATTTACAACCTACTACTTCAACTCCAAAAACAGTGGCTTATTACAAAAAGATGGAATTTGAAGTAGATACTAAAAAGGTACATGAGTTGGATCAGATAGAATTTCATCGACATAGTTCAGAGATGCTATATTACACTGTGGTGAAAAAGGTCATGAGTGTCACCAATTTGCAAAATACTATTATCAACCTACAAGATCAGATGAAGCTTGATAAAGGCTCCTTATATGCAAAAGATCTAAGGATCAAGGCCTTAGAAGATTTGATTCTACATATAGGAGTTGACCCATCAAATATACAAGATGCTGAAGTATTAATCAAACAGAAAAATGATGACATTGCTGCTTTGAGGAAACAATTAAAAATTCCTCAAAGTGAGCACCCACAGAGCAAGGAAATACTTCAAGAACATAAAGAGAAAGAATATATGATGCAATTGATAATAAAGCTTACTGCCCAAATTAAGGATATGGAAATTCAATTAGAGATACTGATGAAAGAAAAGGAAACTGTGAAAGAAATTGATGCTTCTACCATTCCCACAGTTATACCTATTATTACAGCTGCTATTCCTTCTACATTGGGAGAAAAGTTAGCACCTAAAGAGCCACTGGCAACTGCAGTGTCAGTACAATCAGCTACTACATCCCAAACAGAATCCTCAACATCACAGGTGCAGCAGACAAATGATGCAGGGAAAATTGTCAAAGCAATGGAAGAAATGACATTGAAAACCAATGAAATTAACAGTTTGAAGAAACAGATTCAGATTATGGAGGCATCCAATAAAGCAGCATTGATTAATGCCAATAATTATGAACAAAAAGCCAAAAGACTTGAAGAGCAAGTCAAAGGCTTTCAAAAGGATTTGAGCTTCACTACACATATTTCTTACATAAGAAATCACTTATGGACCAACATTATTGAGGCCATGCATCTTCAATGGCCATCAATTCAGATAGTTTATGAACAAAGAGACCTCCTTCTTGCATCTCAAGGTGAAATACAAAGGAGAACAGAAGAATTAGCAGATAAACCGACACAGGAACAAAGGCTAATTACCTTCTTAAACAGTAAGAACAGGACTGAGCTAGAGGAATTGAAGACACAAGACAGAACATAGACTATACTGCAAATAAAAAAGGTATTGACAAAGAAAACGTTGATGAATAACTCGAAAGAAAAATGTGATGCTATGAATTTTTCAATTACCAAGTTTTTAGCAAAGTATACTAAGCTAAGACAAGTAGGCATTCCAGACATCCATGTATTCAATGACAAATTGATGGACCAAAAGGAATATGATAAGAAGATAAGGGACCATGCCAAAGAACAGATGAATAAACAACTACCACAGGGATCTCCAACAGGGAAAGTTGTTCTTCAATACATTGAAGATTTATTCTTCCTTCAGAATGAAATCAAACATTTGTTTGTAACTAAGCCAAATTTTGCTAAGTACACTGAAGCAGATGAGAACTACAGAAAACTCAAGAGTGTAAGGATACCAAATGCTGAACAATGGCAGACTTTCACAGATTTATTATACCAGCAAAGAAACAGATAGTGAAAAGAGTGCAGATGAAGCAGTCAGTTTGAAAAGGAAACAAAGAAAACAGTAGTTGATTTTGATTTTTTACTTTTGAAAAGTCTCTTTTTACAGCAAGTAGAAGTCAAAATCTCAGGTTAAAGAGTATCAGGTTGAAAAGTCAGAGTCAAAGTGTATCAGAGAGAAAAACAGTCAGCTGATTTTGACTGCTGTAAATTGCTTTTTTACAGCAGTAAAATGATTAATAGACAGCGTGAAAGTGTATCAGAGATAAAATACAATGGTCAAAGAGTATAAGTGGAAAGAGTATCAGTGAAGACATCTTCCAAAAAAGATATTTTTCAATATGCCAGCAAGCAAGGATAGCTATTCAACAAACAGTTTTGTTTGAAAAGATTAGTTCTATATTTTCTAGATAAGAGGACAACTTGCTAAAGTTGTTAAGCAGCTGTCCCTCTTAATATGTAAAGATATTTTTATTTTCCTAGAGTTATTCCTAGATCTCTCTAGGATATTTGTAATAAACATTTTTATAAATACTTTAGTTTATGAAGTGTTTAGTGTGGAATAAAATTGCTAATAATATTATAGACCTTTTGCTGGTACGTTGGAGGCTCACATGTGTTGATTTTAAAGCATCAGTCTAGAAAATAGCCAATTGGACTTCATAATTCAGGATTCATGTGATAATTTGAAGAGTAAAGTGCATCTATCTTGTCATTGTTTTCATTCTATGTTACATACAATTTCATATATGTTGTTCAATATTAATGATTAATTAGGAGAATTATTTCAGGACTAGTGTCAGAACTCCCTGTCTTAACTACTTAATCATTTAAATGTTTTCTGCTGATTTCTGGATTTAGGAATTCTTAATTGCTCCTAGTCCCGTTTGACCCCTGCCTCCTTCCTCTTTTTCCGGATCAAAGGATCCTTCATTGCCCTTTATCCCGAAGCAAGCCATCTCACCAAAACAATCTATCCAAATCTCTGAGGGTTATCTACCTTGCTCTGAATACATTAGCATCCTCTTGGTCTTGCCTTCTAGTACTGCTTGCTAGACTTTGACTCCATAGCCCAATGGACTAGTAGATCCCTCTTTAATTTTTCTTCAAGTAATCTTATTTTCCACCAAACATTTCAAAACCAAAACCCAATTGAACTATCATAACTAGCCTAAAACATTAAACAAAAACAAAGTTAAATCATAAAGAGAGAGCCCTATCTGAAATTTAGGAAGGCTAGATCCTAAATTTCCAAAGTAGGTTTGTGGTTACCCTTAGTTTTCTTAAAAATTGAAAAAATCCAAAAGCCCACAATCTTTAGAAATTACTGGGGTGATAACAATCAGAATGTCATCCAAGTACACTACTACAAATGAGTTGGTGAATGGCCTCAAGATGTCTTCCATCAACCTCATGAAGGTTGCGAGAGCATTCGTCAACCCGAAAGGCATGACCAACAATTTGAAAAGGCCCTCCTTAGCTTTGAAGTCAGTCTTCCACACATCGGAGGGTTCGATGGGTACCAGGTGATACCCAGACTTCAAGTCGATCTTGCTGAAATATTTTTCCCTTTTGAGTTGGTCTAGAAGGTCATCAATTAGTGGGATCGGGTACCTATTCAGGAAAGTGACCTTGTTTAGCCCTCGATAGTCAATAAAGAGTCTCCAAGTCCCATCCTTCTTCTATACTAACACGATCGGGCTCCCACAGGGCGATGAACTTGGACGGATATGACCTTTCTGCATCAGCTCTTGAATTTTCCTCTTGGTTTCATTGTTCTCCAGAACAGAGCGCCGATAGATCAGTCTGTTGGGTAGCGGCGCACCTGGGGTCAGATCAATGGGCTGCTTGACCTGACAGTGCAGAGTCACCCTTGTGGGTGAGGTGAAAATGTTCCCGTACTCCTCCACAACCTTGTCCATTTGTTGTTGTCATGCAGAGGAGCCATGTATGGAGGTCGTGGCCACAGTCTTCTTCTTGCCCTCGAGGCGGATCATCAGGAAAAAAAATTTCCTGGTTTGGGAAATGAGCTTACTGCATTGTTTTGCAGTAACCAAAGAGATAGTGGTAGGCAGCGGTACCTCTGGTATCTTGGACATCTTATTTCCCAAGGTAAAAATAACAACGCAATGCCATGCCTCATACACAACATGTCGCTTCCACAAGTATGGTTGCTAATAATACATCAGAAACATCAATAGGAGCAATGTCACGTAATACCTCATCCGTGAAGGGCTTGATGCTATAGGGAAGGCAACACTATTGGCTGAGACAGAGATATTGTCCTTGGTGAAGCCACCTGATGGTGTATGGCTGTGGGTGCGTTGTGGTCGGCAAGCCCAACCACTTCACGACATCTTCTGAAATGAGGTTCTTTTGGCTCCCATTTTCGACAATGAACTGTAGTGGGGAACCCTTTACCCACATCTGGGAGTGGAAGAGATGTTCCGCCTCCTCTGGATCCTCTGGTTCCTCCTTCTAGAACTTCGTAGTGGCAACAGTGGCATTGGGCTCTGCATTAATAATCTGTTTCCATTTTTCATTCCCCTTGTCAGGTTCTGATTCAAAGTTGAAGGATGCATTTGATTCAGAAGCCCTCATCTCGGCCACGAGCGACTGCTTCGCCCGACACTCACTTGTGTTGTGAGTGGGCCTTGGTTTTGTCCTTTGTTCTACGGTCTGGGGGCACTTTTCCCTTACTTTTGATTCATAGATCCAAAGTCTCGCTTCTTCTGCTTGAATTTCTGCTCAATCTTGGCAGCATATCGGTATGCCGTACCAAGTGAGGAGATGTCGAGGAATGCCATTTCCTCCTGAATGTATCCGTGTAGACAACTATGATACTTTAGCATGAAATCTCTATTTGACACGCTCAATATCTCGTTAGAAAGATATATTCAAGTAAAAATTTTGGTGCAAGAAAGATAGGCTTGGCTGCTCTCGGTTTTCCCAAAAAAAGGTCGTTTAGGGCCTCAGAATGGCTCTGGAAGTTTAGGACCTGAAAAAATGTCAAAAATAGTAAGTTGTGATGAAACTAAAAAACTGAAAGAGACAATGGTGGGGCTCCAAGTGGAATAGGTGGGTGGCCACCAATATCCCCCTAGATCAGTGTGCCTTATCTTGGTGGATATTAGGCATGCCCTAGTAGACCTACATTAATTTCCTCACAAAATTCTTGATGAAGGCCTAAATTAATTGGGGTTTAATCTCAAGCCTAATTCTTATAAATTTTCCTATTAGATTTTATTATTTAAAGATATGGAGGCTCACATTTATATTTGGGTTTATATTCTTAATTCTCATGGGGGACATCTTGTTCTTTTCAGATCCATCCTAGAAAGCCTCCCAGTATACTAGACTTCCGTTGCAAACTAGGGTCCTAAAGGCATCCTTACAAAAGTCAAGAAGGCAAGCTTCAAATTTCTTTGGTTAGGGAATTGAGTTTCTAAAGGTATCCCCCTTGTAAAGTGGTCCAAGATTTCCATCCAAAAGACCTCGAGAGGTTTGGGTTTCAAAAATATCTACCATTTCTCTAGATATTTTACATCTAAAGGATTATGGTGGATAACTCACCATTTCTCCCAGTGGGTCAAAGTCATGTAGTCCAAATACCTCAATGGAACTTTAATGGAAGACTAGTATAAGAATGGTTCCAATGTGTGGAAAGATCTGGTCACTTCCTTCCCTCTCATAGATCCATGGATAGTGTGGAAATTGGGGATGGAAAGGAAGTCAAAATAGGGGAAGAGTCCTTGCCAGGTTTTGGAGATGGATTCAGTCTCCAAAATATTCATATCCATTATATCCATGGGGTTAGGATCTTCTCTTTAGTAGACACTAAGGCCCAATTTCCCTAAGTAATTAGTAGGTGAGGATGGAAATTTTAATTGGATATCAATATTATTGGTTAGGACACAACTGATTTCTATATCTATATTGAAAATATCTACATTGACTTTACTCATTTATTACAAGAGAATGAAGATTCTCTTTGTTGGTCTAAACACCCAAGAATGGGTGAATATACAAAAAATATGGGCTAGTTGTTCCCTACTTAAATCTCAATCTAGCAGTATTAGAAAATGGTGGTGTGACTCCCTATGGAAATCTAGGGGGTGGCTCTAAATGAAAAAAATAAATCTTAGGTTGGCTCTTAACAATAAGCTCTTAACTTGGGACAATGGATCAAAGCGTGATTAGTTCAATTTGACTCATCATCCTTTTTGTAGCGTATATCCTAAATCCATTTATCATTTATTTATTTCCTATCACTATGTAGCCTAGGTTTGGGTGTTGGTGGGGTGAGTCGTGTCCCATAAATCCTCCTAGACGAAAACTGCTCTAGAGGCCTACATGTAGGCTTTGCTTTTAGACACAATTATTAAGGATTTTGGGTATTTTCCCTATATCTAGGTATATTTTATATAGTGGGCTAATAAATATTTCATGTTTAGGATATTATGATTGGTTGGTGTGTGTTATATTCTTTCCATGAATAGTCACACGCGCAGGGGGGGTGTCATAGGGGGGGGCAGGAGCACTTCACTGTTTGTTGCACCAAGTGCAGTTGGGGGTTCATAGGGGGGGTGACAGCCCCCCCTGTCTAGGGGTTTGTATGGGGCAGGTAGGCCCGTGCGTAGGGTCCAGAGCAACACCCTGAGAAAATGTTTTTGGACCCTATTTTAGGTGGGTGGACCTGCCTATGGTTTTGTGCATGGGTTTGCACATGGTTTTGGGGCATGATGGTTTTTGGCCCCTGGTATTTTGTAGATCCGGTCAAGGGAGCTATGGTTATGTTCTAATCTAGGGTTAATGTATTTGGGTTTATGAATGCTTAGACGTGTATATATGTGTTGTAACACTAAAAGGAATATAATGAAAAAATCAAGCTGGTAGTCTCGATTTGGGATCCAAGGTAAAAATCTCTGTGTATATATGTTTTATGTTTTATGCTCTCTCTATTGTATATTTTCCGTTTTTAAGAATTCGTTTGCAGATAATTTTTGTACAAGGTTAAAACCTATATTTGGTATCAGATTTGTTTCGACTTCAAGGGGGCACCTTTGCTGCTGAGGGGTTTTTTTGTCGGGCCTGTGATAGACCCTGTTCAATGGGAGATTTGCGGGATTGATTCTTGCGGTGAAAGAATATGGTGAGCAATGGAAATATAGCGATCGAGAAATTTAATGGTCAGAGTTTTGAGTTGTGGAAGCTCAGTATGGAGGATCTATTTGTTGTCCTCTGGTGATCGGTAGATCGAATTACTAATAGCGGCAATGTGGTGAAGACTAGAGGCGAAGTTGGGTCAGGAAGAAGATCGGAGTTAAGGTTATTATCACCAGTTGACATTGTTGGATATGGAAACTATGGCGAAGACATGGAATTGAGTTAGGATTTGTACTAATCTAAGTCTCAGGTGAATAAATTGTTCCTTTGGAAAAAGTTGTATAACTTGAGGATGAAGGATGGAGACTCGGTGACATAGCATCTGAACGCCTTAAATACTATGGTAAGTCAACTGTCATCTATTGATAGTAAAATCTCAGATGAAGATAAGTGCATCATTTTGTTGTGTTCTCTACCAGATTTGTGGGACAGTCTGGTTATTGAAATAGGTATCAATACAACTACCTTGAATTTATTAAAATTATCACCAGCCTTATTATTGGAGGAAAGGAGAAGTAATGGAGAACATAATGAGATGCATATACATGCAATTCGAGCAACAAAATAATTTTTGAGTGAAATCTAAATCCTAAATAGTTTAAATCTCTAAAAACTGTACAGTGAGTTAAAACTAATCACAACTACTTCAAAAGGGCTACATATATAAAGTGCACGAGAAAGGAAAGTCGATGATATACTCCTTACTGCGAGCAAAAACCACCTCGAGATGAAGGTGAGGATGTAGTATTTAGCTAGCTAGCCAAATACACATAGATCATGGCTGGATTGAATGGTGCATCCTTTCCGCCCTCCCCATAAGTGGATTCTGTAATTATGATAAGTATGATGGTATTCTTATTCTTAGGGGATGATAGAGCCCGAGAATTGTGAATTAGAATAGTCATAATTTGAAGGCGCAAGTGGACGTTGGTTGCCACTTCGGTCGTACGCATATTGCACGTGTGTAAAAAATTTGATTTCTGTAAGCAAGATGGATGATTCAGTTGTAAAAATAGTGTTCAAGAAAGATACCTCCAAGATGGTTCGGGGAGCACTGGTATTAATGGAGGGAATTCGGATTGGAACTTTGTACAAGCTTCAGGGTAGCACTGTTATTGATGGGTGCAACAGTTCTTTGGTTCTTGAAAGTGGAACGAAAATCCTAGTGGTCTCTAGAGAAAATACCATGCTATGGCATCAAAGGGTTGGACATATTGGAGAGAAGGGCCTTCAGATACTGCATGGTAATGGTATAGTAGAAGCTATCTCTAATTTCTCTCTGTATTTAAATTTCTGTGAAAATTATGTATATAGGAAGAAAAATCGGGTGATTTTCCTTTTGGTGCTAAGAGGGCGAACAAGATATTAGAGCTTGTGCATAGTGATGTGTTTGGACCTGTGTCGGTTCCATCATTGGGAAATTTTGTGTACTATGTCTCATTCATAGATTAATTCTCAAGGAATACATGGATATATTTCTTGAGGAAGAAATATGAAGTCTTTGACAGATTTAAATAATTTAAGGATCTGGTGGAAAACCAGATAGAGAAGAAGAAAAGGTGTTGAGGACAAATAATGGTGGAGAGTCCTACAAGAAGGAATTTGAAGAGTTCTGTAAGAAGTGTGGTATAGCACGCCATAAGACTACTCCATTCACACCTCAACAAAATGGAGTTGTAGAAAGAATGAACAAAACGCTAATGGAAAAGGAAAGAAGCATGCTCAGTGGTATCGAGTTAGGATGGGAATTCTGGGTAGAGGTAGTAGAGACTACATGTTACCTAGTTAATAGATCACCTTCATTAGCGTTGGAGGATAAGACTCCACATGAGGTATGGACTGGTAAGAAACCCTCTTTTTGACATATGTGGGTATTTGGATGTTATGCATATGTACATGTTCTAAAGGAGAAAAGGACCAGGTTGGATAATAAATCTAAAAGGTGCCTCTTTATTGGTTATAAGGATGGTTTAAAAGGTTACAAGCTTTGGAACCCAGAAACAAGGAAGGTTGTGTACAATCGAGATGTGGTGTTTAGAGAGGTGAAATATGTTGTTAAAAATGAAGTCTTACTAAAGGAACTTGAGAAGGTAGAGTTTGAGCTAAAGGAGGATGAATTAAACTGTACGAAAAAACAAGATTCAGAAGAGGAAGAGCCACAAAATCCAGATGTGAGAAGATCAGTTCGGGAAAGAAGGAAACCAAAAAGGTATAGTCCATCTGATTTATGTTCAAATTTTTCTTTAAATATTACTAATGATGATCCTAGAAATATCAGGGAGGCAGTAGATTCAGAGGATGGATAACTCTGGAAGGAGGCCATGGTTGATGAAATATCATCCTTGCACAAAAATGAGGCATGGGATCTGGTGGATTTGTCGGCTGGAAGGAAGCCCATCGGGAGAAAATGGGTGTTTAAGAAGAATATGAATGTAGAAGGCAAGGTGGAGAAATACAAAGCTCAGTTGGTAGCAAAAGGTTATTCCCAAGTGTCGAGAATTGATTTTGGTGATATTTTTTCTCCTGTTGCCAAGGTTACTTCTATTAGATTAATTTTATCTGTTGCTGTTGCATTTGATTTTGAGGTAGAACAGATGGATGTGAGGACAACATTTCTTCAAGAGGATCTGGAAGAGGAGATCTACATGAAGCATCTTGAAGGCTTTGCGGTGAGGGGTAAAAACGAACTGGTATGTAGGTTAAAAAAGTCTCTATATGGGTTAAAACAATCACCAAGGATGTGGTATTAGAAATTTGATACCTATATACAGGGACTTGGCTTCACCAGAAGCAAAGAGGATCACTGTGTGTATTTTAAATTAATTGGCGACCGTGTTATTTATTTGGTCTTGTATATGAATGATATTTTTCTGGTTCGAAATGACAACTAAATTATCCAGGATTTGAAGATCCAATTGTTCTCCAAATTCGACATGAAGGATATTGGTGCTGAAAGCTATATTTTGGGCATGGAAATTAAGAGAGATCGGACAAAGAGGAAGCTCTGTTTAAACCAGAGGAAGTATGTTGAGACAATATTGCAGAGGTTCGATATGCAGGATAGTAAATCGGGGAAGGTTCCTATTCCTGTAGGTGTAAATATATCCACTGAACAACGTCCCAAGACACAAGAAGAAGAGGAGGATATGTCCCATGTTCCATATGCAAGTGCAATGGCTAACCTGATGTATGCAATGGTATGTACTAGACCAAACATTGCGCATGCAGTGGGAGTATTGAGCAGGTTTATGTCAAAACCAGGGAAGGAACATTGGACAAGAGTGAAGAGGGTTTTCATATATTTGCGTAGCACTAGTGATTATGGTTTGTGCTACCAGGGAAGACCAGGATTGGACAGAGTTTTGGACATCCGTGGTTATGTTGATGCAGACTAGGCTAGAAATCTGGAGCAAAGAAGATCTACAAGTGGGTATGTGTTTAGCCTATTTGTTGGTGAAGTCGGTTGGATGAGTAAAAGACAATCTGTAGTGGCTCTTTCAACTACGGAGGAAGAATACATGGCAGCCACTCATGCAAGCGAGGAAGAAATTTGGTTGCAGAGATTGTGTTCAAGTATGGGGTTGGTGCAGCGAGCTATAAGGATAGACTGTGATAGACAAAGTGAATTTTTCTTGGCTAAGAACCCTGCTTATCATTCAAAGACAAACCACATTGATGTTCTATATCACTTTGTGAGAGATATGGTTGAGGATAAAAAGGTGTTGCTGGTAAAGGTGGACACTTTGAAGAATGTTGCAGATGCATTGACGAAGTTTGTAAGCACTTAGAAGTTCTCTTGGTGTAGAGAAACAATGGGTGTTGCAGGGTTGAACTAATGACTAAGCTCTCCTGTGGCCCCTTGCGGAAAGAAAACAACAAGTGGGAAAATGTTAGGTGTGTGTTATATTCTTTCCACGAATAGTCGCACACACCGGGGGGGGGGGGTTGCGAAAGCCCCCGTGTCCTGGGGTTCGCAGGGTCAGGTAGCCCCCTGCGTGGGGTCTGTGGCAATGCCCTATGAAAAAAAAATTTGGACCCTATTTTAGGTGGGCGGACCCGCTTATGGTTTTGTGCATGTGTTTGCACATGGTTTTGGGGCATGATGGTTTTTGGCCCTTGGTATTTTGTAGATCCAGTCAAGGAAACTACAGTTATGCTCTAATCCAGGGTTAATGGATTGGGGTTTATGAATGCTTCGGCATGTATATATATGTGTTGTAACACTACAAGGAATATAATGAAAAAATCAAACTAGTAGTCCCAATTTGGGACCCAAGGGAAAAATCTCTGTGTATATCTTTATTATGTTTTATGCTCTCGCTATTGTTTATTTTCTGTTTTTAAGAATTTGTTTGCAGATAATTTCTGTACAAGGTTAAAACCTACAATGATTCTTATGGAAGTGGCAGTTGGTTTAATAGACAAAATTTCTAAAGAACACATGTCAGAGCCCAAGTAGAAGAAGAAAGGGTTCCAATCATGCCTCATTTTGGCTATGATCTCCCTTAGGGGTTATTTAATAATGCCATCCATGGTTAACCCCATAGATGTGAGGCTGAAGTGGTTATGTTCTTAAATCACAATAATTTCTTTCATGTGTATTATTCTCCTGGTATAGGTACCAACACAAAAATTGAATTCCTAATTCTATGGACTTTACTTTGCACAAAAGAAAGGCATTAACAAAATCCAAGTAATGGGGAACTCTAAAACATTGATTACTTGTGCCTACCATCTTATAAAACTTGAAATTGTCATCCTTGGCCACAAGACACTATAAGACATTATATCCTCCCTATAATTATATCGATGGTTCTCTTTTAAGCACATTTATAGAGAATTGAACCAAAAGGTCGATGAGATTTCTAGGAATATCTAGCTCTACCCTCGACCTCTTTTGACCTCTATGAATTTCGAGGTGGTCAAGAGCTTGACTCTATGGAATTTCACTTATGGCATATTTAAATTTCACTTATGACCAATTTATGACCAATTTATCTTTACGCCCTTTTATTTATGTATCGATTTATTTTCATAGCTTTTTCAATTTTGTATAGTTTTATAATCTGAAGTTCTTCAAGGATGAACTAGTCATGTACTCGCTTTTTGACAAGATTAGCCCAGACATGATGTTTCTGTCTGAAAATATGGTTTGTAGCTAGACACAAATAATCAATTTAATTTTCAAAATTTCCCAATATCAATGTTTTGATTTAATGGCCATGACAATCAATTTTGATAGGTTTGCATCAATCCTACAACAATTGTTGTGCTTAGTCATCCTGGACTATAATATGTATAATGAGTTGTATGATATAATGGTTTTTTCTTTTAAATGCACACACACGGTCTCAAAACATGTATATAGAAAGAAAATGATAAATATATAGTTTTTTAATCAAGAATATTGTGTGTTTTTAATTCATATTAATGTTTAGTGTTTTAAAGTCATACTATTTTGATTAAATCTTAGGTCTGAGATAGATTATTACATAACTTTCGTTATTCAACATTAATTGTATTTAATTTACATAATTAAAAGAAATTAATTTTATAATAAATAAATTATTGTGATTCAATCTTAGGTTTGAGATAGATTATTGCATAACTTTCATTGTTCAAAATTAACCGTATTTGATTTACATAATTAAAATAAATCAATCTTATAATAAATAAATTTGATAAATGTATAACAAAATCTGAAATCTAAATAAAGATTTAAAAAATACACACTTATATAATAATTATTATTATTTTAAAGTTTCCACATTTAAATAAATTCATATAATAAAATATTTAAACATAATTTCATACCATAAAAATTTATTATATTTCTAATTACAACTCTAATCTTGTATAATACTTTTTCATAATGTATATATTATTGGACTTACGTGTATGGAGTAATTTTTTCATGCTATATTATTAAAAATCATAATTTTATTTTATTTATAAAAAAAAATTAGCTATAAAATTGGTGATAGAAGTTTAACATCAATTTAAAACCACTCAAAATGTGATAATAATTAAATAAAATTTATACTTTCAGTAAAATTTAAATTATCCCTTTTTAAGTAACGAAAGGTTTTCATATTTACATTTTTAATTAAAATTACATGGAATTTATAAATAAAATTTTAAAATTTGATATTTTATTTTCTACTTAAGATTGTTTTAAATTTTGAATTTTTTCATAATTATTATTAAAATTTAGTTATTCAATTGTGTTAATTAAAATACAATTTTTTATTAATAACTTGTATTTTTAAATATATGAATTGAATTTAAAGTATTCAAATTATATATTATTAATATTTAAAATTTCAATAATTATTCTAAACTTTTTATTCAAATTTGGAAAAAAATTTCATGAAAATATTAGCAATTAAATGCTCTTATATAAACTAATAATGTCTTTCAAATGGGAAGGTCAGGTCTTTACACTATTAAATTCACTTTCATTCAACAAGGTTTTAACTCAACCCATTGAGTAGTGGACATCCCACATAAAAAGGTGTTGGCTAACCAATATTTGGGCCCTCGCGTAGGTTTGAAACTCGGTTAACCTACCTAGCTGAGCTTCTAAGCAATTGCATTATGATTAGGAGTACAGGGACAATCCCGCCTACTCAACACTGTTCCTCCACGATAATAAGCGAGAAGTATACCAATTCTCTATTAGACTATGAGTCCCTAGGAAATCACAAAATCTTAGAATACAATTGTATTTCTTATGTTAATGAGGTGTTGCGACAATCCGTTGATGAGTTTTTTTATGTGATCTAGATCTAAATCTAGAAGGTCTAGAATGGTCATTGATGTATTATAAAATCATATTTTGAGATCAATACAATACAACATATGGGCTTTAGGCCTTTTCTACCAGTTCGTTTATCTTGTTGCACTCATTATAATTCTTAACATAGTATCAAAGTTAAGGGAGTGATTCCTATGATCTGTTAGGAAGAAGTCAATTTCCACAATTTTTTATTTTTTTTTTTAAGTTGAGGGAGAGTCATATTTACCATGATCTGCGAGGGAGATGTCAATCAATGGTTTAAAGGGAGCCATTTCAATTTTTCAATGTACCAAACCCTAGGCATTGTCGCATATTTTGTTGTAGTTCTGAGCCATGCACCGTTGCTACTATAGGTCATCACCTATATGAAGGTATCTAATGAATAAAGAGGACATGCGTTGGAAGGAGCCAAGCCATTGTTGAAAGAGCTCATCATTTGATGGTTTAGGTAGAACCAACATTGTTTATAGAGAAGCCACTATAGGGAGATCATGCAAAAACATGCAAGATTCATGAAGAACATATCTATAGATTGGTATTGATATTTCAATTAGATTATTTGAATATGCTTTTTCATAATATCATATTATAGATACATTTATTGGCATCACGATAGTTGGATTTGGTTGCCTCATGGATCTTTGTTTGGAGGCTTGGGATATTGACATATATATGTAGTTTAAATCATAGGCGAGGCGAGTAGGAAGAAGGAAGAGTAGTCTATGTATTGTTTGTTTTTTCTTTTTTGATTCATGTAGATTACCATTCTGCATTTATGCCGCATGGAAAGAAATAACCTAAATGGTTGTGTGTTTCCTATATTGTCATTTGGTGTTATTCATTTGAGTTTTCAACATTCTCTATAGTTTTTATATATGAGGATTCTTCCATCCCTCCTTTATATGATTGATCCTTCAATCTTGAATTGAAATTCAATTATGGATTCTCCCTCCTATTATATTAAGGTTAGCTCCATCAATATCTTGGATCAAATCAGCCTTAGAAATAAGTCCACCATCCTTTATTTGGAAGATGAATCTTCGAGTAGTAAGATAGCTAACATTAAAGGAAAAGCAATGGGGACCTCGATAAAAATGATTGAAGAAGATCTAGTCGGTTAATGTTGGAATAACGAGATAGAACTTGATATAATGGTACTATGGTATGTCTTGGAAACAATGTTGGGAAAGAAGAGGTCACATCTTCTGAAGTATCTCAACTACATGTCATAGTGTTAGATTCAAATTTATCCCAATTATATGAGTGTTCATTAAGCTCAGATTAAACGTTGGACAAACTAACTATTATAAATTGTTCTCTTCTCGAAAAGAAAAATATTTTTGACATTGAAATATTTTATCTAACATAGCATTAGAATAATTTATTTATGGATGACATTTTTAACATTAGAATGTTTTTTATTATACATGTTTTCAAATACACATTGATATTATTTAATCTTGTAGATTCAAATTTTTTATTTATTACTCACATTTTTTTATTATTAAAATTTTTGAAATATTACATATTAATTTTACATTAAAAATTGAATGAATTACACATCTCCCTCTTATTAAAAACTAATTAATTTTTTTACTTTTAATTACTTATTTTATTTGTACATTGATATTTTTCCTAATAATTAACATTAAAATTACACACACACATATATATGAAGTTGATATTGAGATGGAGAGGGAATGGAGCTACGAAATCCTAGTCATGGAGGCAACATGGAATTCCATAGGTTCAGTTGGCTAATGCATCGTACAAAGGTATGAATTCCATAATATTGGGGTTAATCAACAAATAATCCTTGTTTTTGTGTTTTAATGATTGTCGACTGCATGTGGACAAGATTTTGTTGGGCTCGATGGCCAACTAGTAGTTGTTTTCCTCTCGAGTCTGTCATTATTTCTTGTGGCCTCTTTTCTATGTCATTTTTACTCCTCATCTATGTATGGAATCAGAGGAGATTTTGGACTATGAGCCCAGGGTTTCTCCTTGCGAGAGAATATTTTTAGATTTCCTAAGATCATTTAAAAACTCCTTTTCTTCAGCGAGGTCCCCGTCAGTTGTTACAGGGTGCCTCAAATCTCACATTTAAGTGATGGGTGAGGTCCACGATAAGGTGATCATTCCGAAGGATACAAATGCTTCAAATATTAGACAAGTTCCTTGATTTAGGGTGGACACATGACAACTATCTAATATTCCAGGTGGATATTGGTGCCCACCTTCCTATTCCACTTATACCCCCACCTTTTTTTCTTTCAGTTTTTTAGTTTCCTTAATTGTAGAAAAATTTACTATTTTTGGCAGCTTTTTGGGTCCTGAACTTTTGGAGTCGTTTTGAGGCCCTAAACAACGTTTTTTTTTTAAATAACATCTAGAAAATGCGACTCTTTGACTTGACATTCACTGTCAGCAATTTTTTTCTTGGAATAGATATTTATAATGAGGTATCATGTGCGTCAAACAGAGATCGTATGCCAAAGTTACAACCCTGGGAAATTGATGTACCAATTTACCCCAGCAGGGCACATAATTTGGTGTTTCATCTCCTAGGGTTAGGTTTTTGGATGTTTAGGGTTTTCCATTGTTTCTCAATAATACATAGGCCTTCGAGCCTCATTGTAACACAGTTCAAAGGCCTGTATCCACCACATCTCTTCTCAGAGATAAGCTACCAATGCTCTAGATAGTTTATTTCTATTCTGTCTGTAAGCATATTTTAGTTATGTGATATTAATGAAATGAAGTCTTATTTTTTCTGCATCTCTAATTTTATGTGTATTTTTATATTTTATTACATTCCTTCATAAGTCAGGATTAGTCGTATTAGAGTGGTATGCTATTTCTCTATCCTTCTTTTCATGTCCCTAACGAGGTCAGGTATAAGGATTTAGGGCTCGATCTGGTAGAAAATTTGCAAAATCATGCTTAGAAACCTCGACAACTACCCATGGGGGACAAAAACAAATATGAGGGAGTCTCCACCATTGCTTCAGATTTTCTGCAATAATTCTGTCTCCCAATGGTTCCTCCCAAATGTGCAAGTTGGTCTTTGGTGGATAAAACAAATGGCTCTCATCATGAAAGAAAGGAAGGTCTATATGGAAACCTTCTTTCTGATCAATGGCCTCCTCAAGATAGAAGTGATGATAATCATGGGGAATTTCATCATCAATGAAGGACTCCCATCTCCATGCTATCATCCAAATGAAATGAATCACCTCCCAGCTTGGTAATTCATAGAAAATATCCTTCCAAATGCTCATGAGAGGCATGTTCCAAGTGTTCCGAACAATCATATGGCGCACCTCATAAAGAAACAAGTGATATACTATAGTGGCCATATCATCTTCCATGCTCCCCTTGAAACATGTAGTGCAAAAAGTGTGGGAAATTTCTTCCCCCAAGGACACATCCAACCAATGTGTCTCTTCTCCAACCATGTTCCCAAAAAGGATAAGAACATATTCAGCATATGGAATCATAATTAGATTCATGCTAGCTGCCATGTGAAGTAAAGGATAAGGACAATGGTCCCTCATGTGCAACCAGTGCAGTTTTTCTCTTAACTGCCATAGAATATCATATAACAAGTGTGCTTTCCACCACTTGTTTGTTGCCCCACTCTTCTTACATGTGTGGAGAAGGTGTATGATGGTTGGTGTTAATGAATCACACCATGAATAATACAACATCTCCCCAAAATTTCTTAGGGAATGGTCCACATCTCCATTGCTCATGGCTCCAAGTAGCCCATGAAGCCCATAGGAAAAAGTGCCCCCTCTTGGAGCAAAGCCTTGTACATGAGTGTTAAGAAAATACAAGCATATAGTAGATACATCATGATGTTTAGAAATACAAGTCTTACCATACACTTGATTCAAATCAGTGAGGTAACTCATGGATGAGCTCCCTCTCACACCCAATGAATAAGGAGGTGATGATGATAACTCTACCCACTAGCTATGTTCCTCCTCAACCAACAAATGATCTATGCACTTACTCATATGAGAGTGCATCTCTCCTTTGAAATCTTCCCACATGAATCCCTCCAAGATGGTATGGTATGCTTTAATAAATCTAGTGGGTTTAGAAAGAAAGATCTCATAGGCTGCATTAAGTAGTTTATCCTTGAGCTTGGATTCTCTCGTTAAGTAGATCTGATTATGGAAATAAATGACTCCATCAACTACTTTATACCTCCCATCAATTACTTGCCCATCAAGAACCTTACATGTGAAGAGGTCCTTGGAATATTCCATCAAGAGTTGGGACTCCCAATAAGGATCTAGGCTCCCCAACAATGACAGTGTTGTAGAAATCTGAAATGAAGCCCCTGTTATAACATGGCTCTCCTCTTTGACATGCTTGATGCCAAAGTCACATTTTGGAGTACTATTAACTTTCTTTTGCTGCCTCTCTTGCAGCTAATCTTGCTCAATACAAGATTGAAGTTCATGGAAGTCAACCTCCTTTTGAAAGGGTCCTTTCTTCCAAAACTTCCATAGTTTTGCCCATGCATACAAGAGTGGTAATACCCTCTTTTCATATTCAAAAATCTTCATTATGTATAGAAGTATCTTTTGCTGCTCCAAGGCTATGGAGTGGCCTTTTTATACCATGCTCATGTCAACACAGATTTCTGAATTCTTCTTTTCCAGCGCAAATAGATGAGTGGAAGATAGCAAAGTCAATTTCAGAAAATTGCTCAGCTCTTCTTGGGATTCATCAATATTTTTCAGCACTGTGGTACCACCCCTCAAGGCTCCCTCCTTATCCAAATATGTAACTGTTGCACATAGTTGAGAGAACACTTTAGTCTTCCTCCAATCAGGAAGTCTCCCTGGTGGAATGCCTCCATGCAAAGAGACATCAAGGCATAGAGTAGGATGTATATGTGTGTGGACAGATTTGTCCTTGCCTTCATTGCACAAATCCTCCTCCTTTATGAATCATCCTTCTGGAATAAAGAGGGGTGTATTCTCCTCATCATGTGATGATTTCCCTCCTCTTTATCGTCTTCTAGCTTCAATATCTCACCATTTGATAATGATGGCACATGCTGCACATGGATTGTGCCATGATCTCTATATGTGAGATTCTTTGGAACTCCTTGCAAGAGTGCAAGAGTTTCTCTCCTTGGAGCAAGTGCTCCATCTTCCTCTTCATGAGGTCCTAGATGTGCCCTTGTCATGACTGCACTATTATCTCTAGCCTTCTCTTCCTTCTCTTTAATAGTTGAAAATGCCTCATCATCAATAAGAGACCTTAGATCTTGGTCTTCTTTTGAAAGAGGAATTCCCATGTCTTCCTTTGGAGAAGAGGGTTCATCATGCAATGGGGATCTTGCCCTTGGAAAAGTATCCAACAAGTTTTCATCCCCTTCAATGGTTTTCTGAAATGGAGTTGGATTTATAGATCCTCCCAAATCATGCAAAGGTTTTGTTTGTTTTGGTTTGATAGGCTCCATAGAAGGTGTTTCATAAAAAAAATTATCAAACCTTTCCACTACTCTTCTAATGAAATTTTCATAAGTAGATGTATTTGCATTCTTTAAGGAAAAAGATTAAAAAAACCACCAAGCATAAGCCTTACCCTCAAGATGCAGTGATGCTACTTTGATGGCTTCCTTTTCTGAAACTTGATGTTGTTGCACATAGGTGTCTAGCTCCTTCACCCAAGCCCTAGCTGAACATTAGGTGATCCATCAAAAGTAGATAGAAAGAATCTACCCAGACCATGTTGCTTGCTCCTTGTGCTTCTTTCCTCCTTGATCTTGCAAAACCCTTGGAATTTCAAGTGATATTTGAATCCCTTAGATTGAGCTTCATACTCTTGCAAATAAACACCAAGAGTCTCCTTCTTTGGCACATCTCCTTTCTCCATCTTCTTTGTCATGAACAAGTGGCTGATAGAGCATTGTAAATCTGATGATGTGGCTGAATGCTCACACCCATAAGATGAGGAACTAGATCTTTACTCATGTACCTTTCTTGTTTAGGGACTTCCATGCCTTTCCCTCCTCATTTCTTTGATGTCTTTGCTTATACCCTGCAGAGTTTGAAAGAGAAGTTTTGAGAACCTCTTTACTCCAGACAATAAGGGTTTTCTTTGATATCTCTCGCATATATTATCCTTCCCATGAGAAGACTCCATAATGGTTGAAGAACACAGGCTGAGACAAGATTAAGGCTTTGATACCACTGTAATATTGCCAAATGGGAAAACTCAGCAGTTCATGCACAGAAAACATATTTTTCAGAAATATAAGCATTAACAGGAAAATGAAACCCATGGATCCTTTAGATCTGACATTATAGCAACTAGATCTGAGAGGAAATCAGAAACAAATGACTTTTTCCTAGTTAAACATGTCTCCCATGCTCAAAAACAACCCAAAAACACTGAAACCCCAAGATTTACTGCAACACAAATTACTGCATAAAGCGACAGTGCATTTTATAGAGGGTTATACTCAGAAAATAGAGAGACAAATCAGATCTGATGATTTATTAATCAATAGAGCACAAAAACATAGATCTAGTCTCTTTTACATAGATCCAAGATGACCTGGCAAGGGTTTCTTGACAAAAAAATGATATACATGAAATATTTGCTACAGATCTATGGTTGAATCACATTGTATGGCTAAAGCACTGCATAAGTATCGTTTATCATGCAAATAAATGGTTGTAGCTCCTTTTTTTAGCTTTTTCGGGAAAAAGCTGATCCTCCCCCTAGGAAACTAGATCTCAAAACAAAGGATTAAACCCCTCCACTGCAATACCTTAAGAAATAACGCAGTTTCTGAAAGGGACTACACTGTTTCTAAAGGTGACTACTTGGCCTAATACCAGGTAGTGGAAAATATAGCACAAAATTCTCTCCTCATATTTCTTAAACAAGATCTCCAAGAAAGAGTGGGGAATTCCCGCATGAGAAAACCCTTGCACTAAACAGTGTAGCAAACTTAGCTAAATAGCCAAAGGATGCAAAGAAGTCTAAACAGACCACATACAAAATATAATCTTCAATCATGCCCCATATGGTTTCCATTCCCTCCATTATATAGTTGATGAGCTTCCTCACCAAGGGTCCCACCCAATTATGAGGTTGCTTCCATGCAAAGGCTCCTCCACCAAAATTATGTTGTCTCCATTAGTCCCACTCATATTTTTATAGTTCTATTTGATTTAGTCAACCTTGACTAGATCTTCATGCATTGTCTCTTTTCACACTCAAGGTGTCTTCATTTTGACTAGCTAGATTGATCTTCATTCACATTGAGCTGTCTTTATTTAGGATCTACTCCTTATATATTAATGTCATTTATTTGGTCAAACTTGACTTTGTCCACACATTTTAGACCCTGTTCACACATGTGGATGCTTGATTTGGTTATTAACATGATCCCTTTTCATATTATGAGGGATTTTATTCCTACTTAAGCAAATTATGAGCCTCCTTGCCCATTTATTCATCTAACTAGATTTTAAAAGAAAAATTAATATTCCTATTAGCTGCATGCTAATTTAGGAATATTACATGGGAACCTTTGCATTACTGCCGCCCGCGACGTCGGAAAAAATTGCAAGTATAGAGACTTGCTACATGATCTCTTCCACTCCATCTGGCTTAAGGAAGAGTACGGATAATTCTGAAATTGTTATGTTGGATGAGTTTATGCCGCCCAACCCTATTGAGTTGGATAGCAATCAATATATCTGGCTTGGGCGGTGAATCCGAAATCAACGTCACCGGTTGTATGGGTTGATCGTTCCTTAGAATTTGGTACTCCATCTGATCCATTTTCCTCAATTTTCTTGACATATGAGAATATTTTGGAAGCCATGATGTCAGAATGAGAACCATGGGAAGATTATCATCATCGTTCCCATCTTCCTGATTATGAAGAAAATCATCTTAGTGAACTATATCACCCATCAATCAAAAATTACTTTTCGAATTCTTTACCTATTAATGCAATCGATTTCGAGAGAAATCTATCAAATATTGAAGAAACCATTTCTATCAATATTTTGACCAAACCCGGCGTTGTAGAAGATATTCATGTCGGTGTATGTTGTTCTCCATCAGAACTCGAATCATATCGCTCTCTATTTCATGAATTCCGTGATGTATTTGCTTGGTCTTACGAGGAAATTCCAGGCATAGATACTAGTATTGTTGAACACATTATTAATATGTATCCTGATGTCAAACCGGTGCGTCAACGGCTTCGTCCTATTCATCCAAAGAAAGTCGTTGCCATCAAAGTAGAAGTTGAAAAACTTTTGCGTGCTGGTTTCATTTACCCTGTTCCGCTAACTAAGTGGGTTTCCAATATCGTTCCTATCATGAAAAAACAAGGAACCATTAGAGTGTTCGTCGATTATCGAGACGTCAACATTGCTTGTCCAAAAGACAACTATCCCGCTTCCTTTATCGACTAGATTATTGACGATTGTGCTAGATGTGAAATATTTTCGTTCATGGATGGATTTTCCGGCTACAATCAAATCAATATTCGCCTAGAGGATCAACATAAGACAACATTCATTTGTCCCTGGGGCACATTCTCTTATAGGAAACTACTGTTTGGTTTAAATAACCTTGGGGAAACTTTTCATAGATCAATGGACTATGCTTTCAATGAAATCAAGCACATTGTTCAACCTTATCTAGATGATTTACCCTTGCATTCACGAAATCAGACTGATCACCCGATGCATTTGAGAGCCATCTTCTTACACTGCCAACACTACAAAATACACCTCAATCCACATAAATGTGTGTATTGTGTTGGTTCTGGTCGTTTTCTTGGATTCGTAGTCTCAAAATAAGGAGATCAAATCGAACCATTGAAGGTTCAAGCCATTCTTGATTTTCCTGCACCATCAAATTTACTTCAAATACAGAAACTTCAAGGAAAGGCTAACTTCCTAAGAAGGTTCATTCCAAACTACGCCGAAATGGCTAAATTATTTGCTCGACTCTTGAAAAAGGGGGTTCCCTTCCATTGGAACCAAGTTGCGCAAGCTTCTTTTGATGTTGTCAAGGATACTTTTGTCTGAGCGTCATTAATTTATCCCCCTAATTATCAAAATGATTATTTCCTGTATATCGTCGCGGCTGAAATGACCATTGCTATGGTTTTGATCCAAGTAGAAGATGGAACTAAAAATTCGATCTATTATTTGAGTCGTAATCTCAATGATACAGAAGTTAAGTATTTGTACGTAGAAAAGCTTGCCTTGACAGCTCTTCAACCTGTCCAAAGATTTCGCCACTATATCATGCTCCGAAAGACCACTGTCGTTTCGGATTGCAACCCCATGACTTATATCTTATCACGTCAATTGCTGGGGGGGGAATATTCAAAATGGATTGTCATTTTGCAACAATTTGATTTGGAATTCATCAAATCCAAGTCAAAGAAGTCTTTAGTTTTGGTTGAGCTTCTCTGTGACCTTCCCTCTGATAGTACTGCAACTACGTCGGAACCATCAATTCCTGACGAGTCTCCATTTCTGATCAGATCATCTGATCCTTGGTATGGAGATTTCATCATTTATCTCCAAAATCAAACTTTTCGACCTGATACCTCTCACTCTGAACAGGGACGTATTCGATACCAAGCCAAATATTATCTGATCGTCGGCGATACACTTTATCGTCGTGGTGTCAATACCATTTTAAGGAGGTGCCTCACTCATGAGGAGGCCGAAAAGGTTTTAAATGATTGTCATGTTGGGGCTTGTGGTGGAAATTTATCTAGATATGCTACCACACAGAAGATACTCCGTGCTGGTTACTTTTGGCTTGCAATATTTCACAACTGCATCCTCACGGTTAGAGGTTGTCATGCGTGCCAGATTTTTTATCGTAAAATCTGCCAGCCGCTAGCGCCAATGCATCCTGTTGTCTCTATGGGACCATTTTTGAAATGGGGTATTGACTTCATGACGTGTAACCCTCGTTCATCCGGGGGGCATGGTTATATTATTTTCGCAGTCGACAACTTTACCGAATGGGCTGAAGCGATGCCTACATTCAACAACACAGGACAAACAACTGCATTGTTTTTCTTTAATCATGTTATTGCACAGTTTGGGGTCCTGCAGGCTATAATTACATATCAATGGAAGCATTTTTGCAACAACATGATGACTAAATTAACTGCCAAGTTAGGATTGTCACATGATAATTCTACTCCTTATTATCCACAATCAAATGGACAAGTTAAGGCTATCAACAAGATTCTTAAACGTATGCTTCAACGAATGATAGGGATTCGTAAAATAAACTGGCATTTAATCTTGTACTCAGCCTTGTGGGCGTACCGAACCTTGATGAGAAATGCAACTAGATTTACTCCCTTTTAATTAGTGTATGATCTGGAAGCTATCTTGCCAATCCAATGTGAAATATCATCATTAAAACTCGTAATCGACTTGTTACCTAACACCTCAGAAGAAGAAGCGTGTCTTTTTAACCTCATCCATCTTGATGAAATCCGTTGTGAAGCTCAATTGGCTAATAAAGCGCATAAGAGACGTATAAAGGTGCAATTCGACAAAAATGTCCATCCTCGCATTTTTTCATAGGGCGACTTGGTCCTACTTTATGATCAACAAGCTGATGTAATAGGTACAGGAAAATTTGAGCCATTATGGCATGGCCCATATATTGTCAAAAGAGTTCTTGCTAAGGGTGCCTATGAGTTAGTTGATTACGATGGGATTTCGTTGGTGCAGTCTAGAAATGGGTTGTATCTAAAACGTTACTATCCTTAATCATGAGCGTAGTAATTTTTTATATTATATTGTATATATATGTCGTTGATTTGCATTCATTGTCTTAGTTTGTTTTTAGAATTTTTTTGACGTTAGTAATCCACTTTATATTTTATCGCAGATGTCTGAATCTTCGGAAACATTTGTTGGATATGTTGATGGTGCTAGTCGTAGTACGCAGAATCTATCCTCTATAGCGTGGGCCATTTTCGATCCAAACGGTGAGTTAGTGAGTTTTCAAGGGATTTGTATCAATAGATTGTCAAACAATATCGCGGAGTATAGTGTGTTGATCGAAATTCTCTCTGATGCCATTTCATTTTGTATTAACCGCATCATCATAAGGTTAGACTCACAACTTGTGGTATTACAACTTACTAGTTTTTATACTGTTAGAAATCCAACACTGCATAGATTGTTCCTAAGAGTTCGACTTTTGGAAAGACACTTTGATTTTATTCAATATCAACACATTTCCAGAAATTTGAACACATTGACAGATTCTTTAGCTCATCAATTTTTTGACAGACATTTGCAACAAATGTAAAGAAAACATTCATATCATTGAATAGGATTGCACAATAAACATAAGAAAAACACTGAAATCAAATGATATATAGTTATAGGTTTTTACAAAATTTGTGCCCGAGACACATTGGTCATCTGACCTCAAAATGTATGCAAAATGTAAAAAGTAAACTAGCGATGCTCATGGTAACATGCTATAGATCTAGCTATCCTACGTAGTAACCGCATCCAACAGTTAGGAACACCTATAGTGTGATGCTACAGTCGCATGGGTAAATCTTCAATCTGGCAATCCAGAATCTTGAAGGTCAACCCCTCTATGTGTTTTCGAAGCTCAATCAGAGTCTCAGCCATATCAAGATCCTGAAGGACTGCTCTCCCGACAACCCTCTTTGTTGGCTCATCTAATACATGCTCTGGTTCCTCCACCGGTTGAACTCGACCAACATCTGCATTACATCAAACATTTAGTTTAGTCTTGGGAAAACATCAAAAATAAAAAAACGTTGTATATACCTTAGGAAAATAAAAAACATGGTCAAAATATTCTTACCCATTGCACCCCACTGAGCACCTTCTGGTAAAGCTAAATCTGGATCTCCTCGGAAATCAACACATGCGTATGCATACTCATCGATGGCGACAATATGTCACCATAACCAGGTGAAGAACGCAGTTGAGAACACAATGGTCGATTGGCCTGCATTCCTACCCATTAGTTCTACCCATCTCTACATCCGTGGATCTCTAGGATTAGACACATCCAGTGTCACATGCTATGGTTGCATCAATGGAATCCACTCTAAGGCAAATGATATGAGGATCGAACCATAACTAAATTTATTCTTCCTTCCTCCCTTTGCTTTGTTCAGTTTTTATTTTATCTGAGAAAGTACAACTTCAGACCAGTTGAAGACTGTTGGCTCCATACACTCTAGCGCGTACTCCATATATGATCTCTTCGCTACATGTAGTGTAATGGTGCCAGCAAGTTTTGCAATCGTGAAAAGGATAGTTCTCAAAGGCAAATCTCTAACATCTCGGATGTTTTTCTTTCCATCTTTTCTTAGCTCTGCCCCTGGATAAAAATGTTGCAAAACATAATCTCTCACAGTCTCTCCTCCAACAGTAGACCCTGAGAGCGAAATAGGCAAGCCTCTCCTCGACAAACCTGTAAGAAAGTATACATCCTCTATTGTTATGGGAACCACTTGGTTCTTAATATGAAATGTCTCGATAACTGGATCCCATGCTCGAACTAAGAACTCCAAGAGTTCTATTTGTTGCCTCATCCCTGACAACATGAAGTACTTTAACAGTCCACAATCTCTTAGGGCTCTTAATGTGCCCGGATCATTTAGGGAAATCATATACTGTTCTTCATGCTCTCTTTCCCTCCATGTAATTGTCATTGTAATCTGATGAAAACCTGAAATACAACCATAAGAACCATTAGATTCCATTCAATGCAAAAAATTGGGCAAATTTTGGGCATAATGCAAAAAAATAAAAATGAATATTGTTCCCAACGCAACCTAGGACAAGAGACAGTGCATTGTAAATGCAAGTAGCCTTCATCTTAGCTACTATGCAACGCACTTTTCGATGTCCAAGGGTGCGTTGCCCTCTTTGGAAGCAGAATTTACCCTAGGGGCCCCAAAACCCTAAAAATTTGAAATGAATGGAAATGAAATGATTACTGAAGGAAAGAGAGGGTTCATGACACTAACCTGGATCAAACGGAAATGAAATCTGTCCATAGAAACGATTGCAATCAGCAATTGAAGTTTGGGGGAAAAATCAGGTTCATAGCTCCAAAATGCAAATGGTAACTATGGAATGGTAAAAATGAATAGTAAAGCTCTTTTTAATAGTCATTTAAATGTTTTCATATGATATTTATTGCTATGACTATGGTTTTATTATGTTTTTTATCATGAAACAAGTATTTTTAATCCATTTGATGTTGTTCTGAATAGGTCTTACAACCGATTAACAGATTAGTCGTGCATATTTATTTCAAGAATGATTTGACCACACAGCATACTTTTTCTCCTTATTTTTCGAGCTTTGTTAAAAACAAAAAAGGATTTGAAGCGCACTTTTATCTCTTTTTTGAGCTTCGATAACAACGAAAAAGGAACCCCTGGAGTCTTCTTTCAGCTCTTTTTAGACTGATAATGTGAAAATATTGCCAAGCACTTATCTTTTCGAGCTCGTAAAAGTAAATGAATTGGTATCTATTCAGTATAAGTTTAACCTTTTTCTGAACTAAGATAGACTATTTACGAAAAAGTAATACCTTGGTCAAACATGACTAAAGAGGTTCTCTCAGATATTATTTTACACTTTTTCGGATCTCAGCGACAAATTTACGAAAAAATACTTATGGAGTTTTCTTTCATCCTCTTTTTCAAACTCTCTAAATATGAAAAAGGATCGGGTTGTCACTGTCATTAAGCTCGTTAAAACATAAAATAGCGACGAACTTGTTGATCATGGCAAGAATCGAGTTTCATTCATCGCTAGACTCGTTAAATTATTAAATAGTGATAATTTATTTGCCCGAAGGGTTGGATTATAGATCAAGAAAATGTTATCCTCCTCAATCTTGTTAAAAAATAAAGTGGTACTGGTCAACAAATGATCGGGGAAAATTTTGGAAAGTGAACAGAACTTTTTACGGTAGCAGGTCGCTCTTGAATATGACACTTCACTCCATCACCGTGACTGTTTTGGTTGGGTAATATTCTTGAAGTTTCATTCATACCTATGGTTCATCATACCTTCACTTTGGTTTTGGGTTAATGCTGCCAACTCATCTCAGTGTTGCCGATACGTTCAAGAGAAGTCATTCAGTGAATACTCATCCTTCTGCAACACTCATAAACCTTCATTCTCATGGCAGTCATCCCTGAACATTGTTATATCAAGTCATATCTTTGTCTCCAAAGTTAGTAACTCTTGTTTCGTAATAAGGTGGCTTCCTGTCGATGACAAATCATTATCTTGGAAGTTCACTTAGAAACATTATATTCCATTACCATGAGGCTTGTTACAGCATTGACGAGATCCTCGCTTACAGACTTTTGACCGAAATATTTTGTTTGGCGTTCGACATCAAATCATCTATTCATGACTTACAAAATGTACTACAGTACCTTGAGGGTTTTTGACATCAATGATGGTTCTCTTGCGTTTGTTAACAGCTCACATCATTGGCTGGTAATCAAACAATGTCTTTCCATGTTCGACTACAAATCATATATTCGCATGGCTAGAATTGTACCCAAATGATCGAGTAAACGAGATAAGAAGACCTCGGATCTAGTTTCAGCCATCCGAGCTAAGATTTCAAGATTGTTGTACACATCATCTATACGGTGACTTTACATACAGATCGTCATCCGAACATGGGCCTATATCTATAGGCATGTCTGTGTTGGGCAACATTCCAATGTAGACGACTTTCTGAATTATGTACATGTTATTACAAATTTTATGTGCTGAGCATGGGTATGCATTCCCTCAGCAATTATGATCAAGAGGATATAGCATGATGTAATGTATTTTAAGATTGATGTAGATCTCCACTCCACTTCATCTCCAGCCCATCACAGTGTAAAGTATCTCAATCAAAATATTGTTATTATTATTCTGAATTCGTGCTTTAGGGGGCAATTGTTATAGGTCAATTTGGGCACCATTCCCAATGACCTGGTCAGCAGGAAATCATCTCCAGAACCAATGAATAGGGTCTATCATCCCCTATCATTTCACTTGCTACATGCCCTAAGAAAAAGAACAAGACAAATCATCCATGACTTTCATTTGCAAAGGTTTCCAAGATTTGAAGTTTATAATATATCATATGAGAGCTCACCAAAGCTGCCTCTAAAGGGACAAAGTGTGTTACATACGCAAGTAGCCTCACTCAAGGGTGCTCTGCAAAGTACTTCCCGACACTTCAGGGTGCGTTGGTCACATTGGGAGCGAAATTCTCATTGTTCTGGAATCTCCACTTGGCCAGTGCCTTCTAGAAGAGTTCACATGTGTCAAACTTCGAATCCATGTGTCCATTTGATACCTCTGAGACTGGGAACATGTCTTGCCTATTATTAGAAATTCATTGATTGTAAAACTACCTTCATCTTCTCTATAAATTGAGCATAAATCTTAGTGTTTGAGAAGGAAGAATTTGAGTAGAGAAATTCTGGTGGAATTTCAATTGAAGAATTTATTTGAGTGACATGCTGCTGGAGAGATGTGCATTGTGATGAGGCTGGGATGCTGCTAGAGATGGTGAAACTAAATCAATCACTGGGTTGTAACCTCCCCTTCTATCCATTAATAAATATTGTTGCTTACTTTCCCACATATGTATCTGTATAAACTTTTGTCTTTCATATTATGAATTATTATTTGATGCATATGGTTCATGTTTTATTGATTTAATTGAATAACTTGAATAGACATCTATATTATTGCTATCTTTTGTTATTTAGTGTTCATCTTTGCAGGAAATATTTTTGTGATCTAGCTCAGATTTGAAGCTACAACAAGAGCGACAGAAGGAGAATAGGAAGCGCTTGGGCTCCAAGTAAGTTCTTTAATCTATTCTATGTGTCTATTTACTAGGAAAAGTAGTTGCAAAGTATTTAACCTGTTGTTCTAGATGAGCACTACATCTAGGGAAGAATGTTTTATCAGTAATCCATAATTCCACATAACAATAATCCTTTGTTGCAGGGTTCGTGCAATAAGGGCAGATGGGGTGAGGGCGGATGGTTCCTTAACAATAAATTATTGCTCCCCTTTGATACAATTTAATGGCTAAAAATTTTGTAGCTATCCATGGCTTACCATCATTACACATCTATGACAATATTGAATAAAATATGAGTGGCTCAATTTGACCTTCTTACACATAGGAGACCATTGTACATTGAGTTTGACATGCCTATTGTTGTTAGATTCAGAAAAATGAGTGGTTTCCATGCAATGGGGTTTAATTTTTATGAGACAGGTTAACCTAAACAATAGAGCAGTTGCAACTTAGTTTTGGGAAAAAGAGAAAAGTTAACCTAGTAGCCAAACTGGTGGATAACTTGAAACCCATTACTATCTTGAGTGGCCTACTTGTATGAGAGCCACAATGAGGATGAAATTATTGATGTCAAATTCAACCCTTTTATGATGTCTCTATCATGAGACCTATGATCTATTAAGAAAGAATCACTATCTTGGTGAGAAAGATGATGTTGGTGCTGGGAGCATTCTATACGTTCATTTGTATCTGTAACTAGGGTAGAGGAATTTTTGCACAAATTTTATAGACATAAAAAAATTGCAATCTTCTGCAACACATTTTGTTTTAACTATAGCAAAGTTTTGTTTTAATCCTTTTTGGTAAAAGTGGCAATTTTCTAAACTTTTGCAATTTTAAATCAGGTCCCCACCATTTAGATGGTTAGACCATAGTTAGAATTGAACCTAATTATTGAGAAGACCAATGAAGAAAAGGGCCCGGTGAAAATATTACAACACACATCAAAAAATAAATGACCAAATCATGATTAATAAGTAAAAAATAGAGTTGGGCCATCAAGTTCAAGGAAAATCCATTATGTAGAGGGAAACATGTTCACTCTTGTAATTAGATATCAAACGAAAAGATATCACAAAATCCTTGGAGTGCATAATGCGTGAATCACAACACATGTAAGAGTCAACGGACATAGGAACCTGGTAACTTTAAAGCAATACTGGACTGGTTGAATGGGTTTCATTCAAAGCACCTAAGGCAAAATGCAAACAAACTTTTGATGATTGCAGGCAGCAATGTGACTCTTAAAATTTTTGCTGCATCAATTCTAGGAGGTGAAAACTCATTGATAGTTGTTTATGATCTCCTTAACAATAGATTTTTGCTCCCCTTTGACACAATTTAATCGCTAAAACTTTTGTTGCTAACCATGGCTTACCATCAGTACACATCTATGACAACATTGAATAAAATATGAGAGTGGCTCAATTTGACCTTCTTACACACAGGAGACCATTGTACATTGAGCTTGACATGCCTATTAATATTAGATTCAGAATAATGATTGGTTTCCATGCAATGGGTTATCATCTTGTTGAGACAGGTTGACCTAAACAGCAAAGCTATTGCAACTTAGTTTTGGCCAAATGAGAAAATTTAACCCAATAGCCAAACTAGTGGATAACTTGAAACCCATTACTATCTTGAGTGCCCTATTTCTACAAGAGCCAAAATGAGGATGAGATTAGTGATGTCAAATTCAAACCTTTTATGATGGATATATCATGAGACTTGTGCTCTATTAAGAAAGAATCACTATCTCAGTGAGAAAGATGATGTTGGTCCTGGGAGCATTATGTATGTTCATTTGTATCTGTAACTCGGGTAGAGGAATTTCTACTAATTGTGGAACAGACTTGGAGATTGAAAAGTCGTGCCACATGGTTAAAAGAGGGTGACAAAAACACTAATTACTTTCACGTATTCGCTTTCTGTGAGAAAAAATGCAAATGTAATCTAGCACATTAATGTTGATGGGGACTCTTTCTTCACTACAGAGAAAATCCAGGTTGAGGCAGTCAAATAATTTGAGTGCTTATTTTTGGCTCGAGTGGTGTCGGTGCATGAGGAAAAATTGTGGGTTGTGGAGGACTTCCTAGTCATGTTTGACGAAGGGAAAATTCAGAATTTGAAGAGGACTGTTAGCATTGTGGAGGTTATGACTGTTTTGATGTCTTTCACGGCTGATAAGAGTCTAGGGCTAGATGGGTGGACCCCGGATTTCTTTCTACATTTATCTGAGTATTTTATCAATGATATAACATAAATGGTTGAGGAAACAAAAAGATCAAGTTTGATGAGTGGGGCTTTAAATTCTACTTTTATTGCACTAATACCTAAGAAAAAAGGTGCTTCTACTTTTGATGAATTTAGACCTATTTCACTGTGCAACACTCTATACAAGGTAATATCAAGGACCATTGTAAAGAGAATGAAGGTGCTACTATCCAGGCTCATCACTCCAGAACAATCTAGTTTTTTGATAAACAGAAGCATTCATGATGTTGTGGCACCGACACAAGAAATAATTCACTCCATTCACACTAGGAAGTTGGATGCTGGGGTGATGAAGGTTGATCTCATTAAAGCTTATGACAGGGTTGACTGGAGCTTTCTAAGAATGGTGTTATACAAGATTGGTTTGGATAGAACATTAGTAAACTAGATCATGGGGTGTGTTAGCACTACATCCATGGTTGTCATTATAAATGGGGAGGCATCTAGGTTTTTCAAACCAGGTAGAGGACTGCACCAAGGTTGTGCCTTATCCCCTTTACTTTTTATATTGATTATGGATGATTTTTCTTAAAAATCAACAAAGTGGTGGATGTAGGTACGATTAGGGATATTAAGGTTACCCATAGGAGGGATATTACTCACAATCTCTTTGTTGACAATGTATTGATGTTCGGGATGCTTATTAAAAATGCATGGCTGGCCATTCATGACATTTTCTCAATTTTCTGCACCGCTACTAGGATGATGGAAAATGAAGGCAAGTCTTTCCTATATCATGCAGAGAGAGACAGGGAATTATATGAAGATATAGGTATGTTGTTCAATTTCAGGACGGAGAGACTTGATAAAGGGTTCAAATACCTTGGTTTTCACATGAAGCCAAACAACTACTAAGTGGATGACTGGTCGTGGCTGCTAGAAAAATACAATAGAAGGATCCATGGTTGGACTTTAATATGGTTGTCTAGAGGGGGTAGACTAATACTCACACAGTGGTGCTTCAACAATTCACAGTATAATGGGCACATTTATACTCTGTCCTGAAGAAAATCATCAATAAGATCAGGTCCATGGTGACCAACTTCATCTGGAATGGGGGCAGGGAGAGAGGAAAATATCATTTAGCAAGATGGGAGTTGATCTCGAAGCCAAAGGAGTTGGGGGTATTGGGTATTTTGGATCTCGAGAATTTTGGAAAGGCTCTCCAAATGAAATCACTATGGAGGGGTCTTAACTCCTTAGGCATATCAAATGATATCATAAGGTATAAGTATCTGAACGATGCGGTAATGGAGGATATCTTTTTGAAGGGATGGAGAGATGATGGCACTGGATCTATTATCTGGAGAGGTTTTAAAATGATCTGGGGCCACTTCTCTAAGAACCTACGATGGTAATTTGGCAGTGGAGGGAAAATCTTGATGGGCCACCCTGGCCTATGGGGTTCATTTATTTCACCCATGATTAGCAAAGAACTGAATACACACCTAAATGGAAAAGGGGTATTCTTCATGGGACAAGCTTATTGGAACGGGGTTCCCTAGCTACGTTTTTTATATATATTTTGTAGTAATTAGTCTAGCGCAAGGGATTTGGGGTGGGTCAAAGCCCCCATGTATTGTAACGGGTCAAAGGGTAGACCTAGAGTCCGCAAACCACGGTTTGCAGACTACATGATAGCGCAGGCTATGATGATATAAATAGATAGATAGTTTGAGTCTAAGACTAAAAAAATTGATGCTAAGTACGAACTATTGAGATCTGTTTTGGGTGGTATGGGGTAAGGACTCCTGCTGCCTGTGTGTGCGGAGATCCTCAGTCCTGTAGAGTTTGGACCCTGCTGGTTGTGTGCGCGGGTTGTGACTTAGGTTTGTAACTCGGTTTTGGATGTTAATGAATACATAATTTGTTGAAGTATCTCTGTGTTACCTGAACCAGCTGTGTTTATTGTTGAAGTATCTTTGTGTTATCTAAATTAGTTTTGATTGTGTCTGCATTATTTGAATAAGCTGTGATTGTGTTATTCTGTGATGATAATTACTGATGCACACGTGGATGCGAAGGTGTTGCTAAGATCTTCTTAATAATGGTAGCTTTGTTATGTTTACATGATGTCTATAAGATTATAAGCTTCACTTTTAATACTGTAAGGGCTCTGCAATATGATTGCTTCTATGCGAACCTGATAGATCTCAACAGGACTGCCTTAAATTACCCGCTTTCTCCCAGGGTGCGGAAATCTGGTTCCAGCACCCACCCATACTACCTTGGGTGATACCTTGGCCTGTGAAAGTAGGTCATTTCCGAAAGGGCCAATAGTATAGGGGTTTGTTGGAAAACCTTAAACCTGAACCTCGGTCAAGACCCCTCAAGCCAACAAATGGTTCTGTTGCTGGGACTGGGAGAATTTTGAGAGAAAGATCGGGTAATGCCACGAAGTCATTGGCGGCCTGAGAAACCTGAGCTTGAAGATTGGTTCAAAAAAAAATTCAAGAATTTTCCATAAAAGAGAATCGTAGCACAAAGATAACGACTGAAAGGTGGAATAAATATATTTTCACAGAAGTATATGAATTTTCTTTGTAACTTTCGCGCACAAGCTACAGGAGTGGCTAGCAGGGCTAGTAGAATTCTAGATGTGTTGGAAAGACGATCAGGTTATGCAGTGGACTCCGAAATCGATTCAACAATTAGAGAAGGTTGACAACACAATCACCCGGACTGTCGATCACTGGGTGGATAGTGTGCTAGGAGGATTTGTAACAGAATTCGTATTCGATCAATTTGTATCCTACTCTGAAGCGGAGTGGATGATCTTCAAAGGATTCTAAGGGTGAGAGTATGACATGAAGTGGTAAGTACTACAAAGTCAATAAAAAAGGGGATAGATCCATCTACAGGCCCTTAAGAGAGCCACCTGCGCACGTGGGAACCAGTCCTCCGGCTACACCATCATCAAATCAGCGTAAGGGCAAGAACTCCCCTACCCCTCCGCCAATACCGGAAGAAGATATGGCCACACACATGAAGCTACCCACTTTAAGGGTGTGGGAGATGAAGACATGGACCGGTTTTGGTTCGTAGCGGAATCAGTATGGACTGCGTAGACTATTGCTAGCGATGCTGTAAAAAGGGAACAACTATCCCTAGCCTTTGAAGGAAGGGCCTTGGATTGGTTCATGGGGTACGTGGGTTAGCATGTGGATCCATCAATACAAGAAATTAAGGATGCCTTAAAACAATAGTTCGGAAGCTTAAGTCCTACTCTCAACTAGTGATTAACTTGAAATATTTTAAATAGGACCTACTGAGTCTGTATGGGAGGTTGATCAGCGGCTAAAGAAGGTTATCAGGGATGGGGAATTTAAGTATGAGGATAGATAGCACAAGGAATGATTCATGACACAATTTAATGACTAAAACGTTTTTAACTATCCATGGTTTACCATTAGTACACATCTATGAAAATATTGAATAAAATATGAGAGTGGTTAATTTGACCTTCTCACACGTAGGAGACCATTTTACATTGATTTTGACATGCCTATTGTTGTTAGATTCAAAATAATGAGTGGTTTCCATGCAATTGAGTTTCATTTTTATGAGACACATTGACCTAAAAAACAAATATTTCTATGAGAGCCACAATGAGGATGACATTATTAATGCCAAATTAAACCCTTTTATGTTGGCTCTGTCATGAGACCTGTGCCCTATTAAGCAAGAATCACTATATCGGTGAGAAAGATGATGTTGGCACTAGGAGAATTATGTACGTTCATTTGTATCTATAACTCGGGTAGAGGAATTTTTACTGACATAAAAAATTTGTAATCTTTTGCAACACATTTTATTTTAACTATAGAAAAGTTATGTTTTAATCATTTTTATAACAGTGGCAATTTTCTAAACTTTTGGCAATATTAAATCAGGTTCCAACCATTTACTTGGTTAGACCATGGTTAGAATGGAACCTGGTTGCTAAGCAGACCAATCAAGTAAAGGGGCCAATGAAAATATTACAAGGCACATCACAAAATAAATGACCAAATCATGAGTAATAACTACAAAATAAAGTTGGGCCATCAAGTTCAAGGAAACTTGCCATTATGTAGAGAGAAACATGTTCGCTTTTGAAATTAGAGATAAAACTACAAGTTACCATAGAAAGTTGGTTGTTAGAAACCATGGCAGAGTAGTCCACGAGACTAGAAACCATGGAAGAGAAATCCGTGGTCCAGGAGACTAAAAGCTGAGATTTTGGGTGCCTAAAACGAGAGACACAAGAGTAGTCCAGGAGAATAAAGCCTGAGATTCTGGCCACCTATGCACTAAGACTATGAGGGTCACCTCCTTTAAGAAAACTGTGCACTCCATTAAAGAGGGTGAACATCAAATTGAATTTGTCACATACATTCTAGAAGGGAAAAGAGAAAATGTGAAGTTGAATATATGCACTGATAATGTGAGCATGAGACTGACTGTCCAAAGGATTTATATTCCAAAGGTTTTGCGAGGCTGCAAAGAAAGCAAAGGTGGAGCTACCATCTTCTTGCCAGACAATGATGGATCCCCATTGATGATTAAAGTTGCATCCAGTGCAAAGAATTTGACTGTGACAGTATAATATTTACCAGAATTCCATATTTCCCTTAACTGGCAGTTTTATAGTTTTCTGTTGGAAAGCGAACATGTGGCTCAGTGGCTCACCGTAGACAACCAGCGTTAGAGAAGGTGGGAAACTGTTTTCATATTGAGAGGCCAAAAGAAAAGAAATGTGTATACATTTCATGGCACATCTCATACCAATTGACAAAGATGGTGTTAGTAGAGGTTCCAAGTGAAACCAAGCATGCCAAGACCAGGAGCGATCAAGTATACACACGCAGACAGTGAGTCACGAGGGAATTTTTCTGAAAATGTTTATGGCAAAAGTTCCAAGACACAGGTCAATTTTTTGTTTTCAATTTTTCTGCAACAATATTGAGGAGAAATGGCAAAAGAAATTTAATTTCTCTAAGTCAACAGACATTGGATTAATTTGCTAAGTGAACAGATATACATGATGGTTTGGCTCTTTTTTTTTGAAGTGGATTATTTCGTTAATTTGATAGATACACAAGATTATTTCATTAATTTAACAGATAAACAGGATTATTTCGTTAGTCACAGTGCCATAAAAGTTGAGGATACAATAAGCAATCAGTTTAGTTACCTCCCAGTTCTTGATTTATATACATGAAAATTTATTTTGAAAATAATGTGTTTAGACTAATGGTGATCTCACGTGTTATATCCAGAGCTCAAAAACCAGACCGGTGAAGCGTCTTTCCTGTTAGTTGAAAGCTGTCCCTCTTAATAAAAAATGAAAGTGTCCTTGCTAGTTGAAAAAACATATTTGTTGATGGCTGTTATTATGGAGTGTCTCTGTTCAGTGAGAGAACAAATCCTTTGCACCATATATTGTTGTAGGACACCACCTCAACCGCCTTAAACCCCACCCAAGACCACTACCTTAAACTCCACCAAACACAACATAAATAAATGGGAAGTCTGAAAAGCAGAGTGGCATAGAAGAATTTGAAGAAGCGTGACCTAACTATCATTTTAGGTATTTAATGGCCATGCCTATTTAATGTAGGAACAACTAGCGGGAGGAGCATTTAATGAAAATATAGTGAATATGTTAACTAGCTATTGGATCTCACCTTCTGGATCTGTGAATGGAGAAGAAGGGTAACCAGATGAGAAGAACCGCACCAGAAGTTTGGCCAAGCAAACTCAGTTACCCGAACCAACCATTGCTCACTAAACCTTCCTTTCGCACGTTCCTATTCCTAGTAGATCCACCGTCATCAGTAGCATTGGTTTGTAATTCTGACCAGGTGAGAAGAAGGCGAAGATGTTTTCGTATTCGGCCAGATGTAGATCTTTTATGTTGACTGTACACAGTTGATGTCTTCGTCCATATATGATGTTTTTTGTTCTTTCAGATTGGGCTGACTTTTGTTAACAGGTATCTATATCGCTTGATTGTGAATCAGGTTTGGAATATGGTGAACTGATATCTCTTGGAATATATGTTTTCCCACTTTGGGGATAAATTGGCAACTGTTGCTTATATTTCTGTCTGGAATTAGGTTGTCCATTGATGCTATGTACTGGTCTCTAAGTGGCATTATCACATGTATGTTTTCAGTTTAATGATGCCATATGGTTGATATTATTGTGAATGAGTCTACCCTTCGGTTCTCTCATCTCGCAACTATATCTCAATGTCTTGAATATGTACTGCTTATTTCTTATTAATAGACAGTGGTTTTTTTCTTCTGAAAAAAAAAGAGAAGAGGAGAAACCAGTTTGGAAACAATCCATTGAACAAGAATCCGGTCAATTCATTCAGTCCAATCGTAGGTGGCAGCAGGTGGCATTGGAAAGGTGGATGGCATAACACGTGGAAGTTTTTGATTGGTTGAAAGTTTTTGATTGGTTGGAGGAGGACAATTTTAGAGTGCTGCGATAGGCTAGGGTAAACAATGTCTGCTCACCCCGAGCACGCAGAGAGAACGCCTTTCGGCGTAAAAATCCACATAATTTTTGTTTACATTTACATCATGTTTGCCTAGTTGGTCCCTAAGAATATTAACGTTTATGATACTTTATGTTTCTGTTGATTTAGTTAGTTCCAAGTGTTTTTCCTTCAAATGGTTAGTTGATTTGATCTCCTTTAAATAATAATCCATCTATGAAGTAAAAATTTCACTTTAACTTGCATCTAACTTAGACAGTGAATGACATATATGGAGACCATTGGATCAAGGACACTAAGTTACCACCACACAACTAACATTTTGTGTGGTGAAATATCCAAAGTGTGAGGAGAACAATCATAATGTTTTGTGTTGTGAAACATGCAAAGCATTAGGAGAACCATTACAAATGTGCTCCTATCATGTCTTTTGAATTTTGCAGGGCCATGGGAGGAAGTTGGCCTGTTTTAATATATTTTAGTGTATATGATCATGATAGTAATCGTTCTTAATTTGTTTATTATATTTCTAAAATATTGTAAAATTTGATAGATAAGGTCAATTACTAGTCCTTTCCCATGACAACGCAGGGACTATAACGATCCGTTACAGTTGAGATATTAATTTGCTTTGACCCTTTTTATTTACCAATATTTAAACAAAAATTTTGGGTGTCAATTTAGCTTTACCTAAATTTAACCAAAGTTTTCAATTGCACCTCTTATTGGGAGTTTCACCTAGATCGAGGCAAAGATACAATGGATACCCAAATTTTATGCTTCAAAATCCTATTCATATTTTCATAGCTAGACTAATGCTAGAATTACTCTAGCATTAGTCTTCTCACATTAAATGTTAGTATAATTTAATCTTATGAGTAATATATATTCTAGTTTGATAGTCCATACCCCCACAACTTATCCAGTTTGCTGGTTGTTTTTCTGCCAATTCTTTGTTGAAAATATTTTCCTCTGTTTCCCGATGGATACCCATCGCTCGGCTCCCCATCGTTGTTTTGTTGTCACTTATCCAATAAAAAGCTTCTACTCTTTTTCCAGATAACTCCCCACCGCTCGACTCCCCACCATTTATTTTCTTTCTTCCCACCGCTTATTTGCTTGCTTGACCATTCCCACATCTTATTTTCTTTCCTGCAAGATAACTACCAGCAGTAAGTGTTAGAAGCATAGCATAAAAGCAATTCACTGTGAATTCTGTATTATTCACATATTATAAAAAATGAATGGATATGAAAATATGTTAAAGTAACCAAAAGAGAAACCACATGGATGTTGAGCAATGATAGAAGAATCCATGAAGAAGCCATTAACGCCTGGACTAAAGGTAATCAAAATGCATGGATTAAAAGTAATATTCCTATTACCAGTAATTTTCTTATAACTGGTAAAAAGCAATACCAAAACATGCTCCACTACGTGTTTACATTTTCTCAGAAGTAGCGATTCAATTTTTTTAATTTTTTTACTTTTATATTTACGAGTTATTTATTATAATTGAAAAAAAATAAAAAAAAAAATCAATACTTGTTTATATTTTCTACATTTTATTACATGTTTATACCTGCAAATCAATTCAACATATCTATTGAATGGATTATTCCATAGTGTTATTATGGTTTATTAGCATAACATCGTGCACTTGTAAGCCATCCCTAATTGCACAACCATTCCTACTGAAACACAAAGCTTGTATTACTTATGGAGGGGTGCAAGGGGTGCAACAAAAGATGTCATCTCTATGATCAAATGTAATAAAAAATTTGTTGGAAGATGTAGCCAATTTCAGTAGCATCACTACATGTTGACTTGCTTAGTTTGATATATTGAAAGAAAAGAGATTGAAACCCTTCGAATGTGCACAAATGTAGAGAGGAAGAATGACCGCCACCCACAATAAGCATGTTTGAGATTTGGTATTATTTAATAATTTAAACAAAGTAGAGAATATAGGGAATTTTTAACCTAATTTGATTGGACCCTCACCCTTCATAGTTATTAAGGACTTGAAGAATGGATCTTATTAAATTGATGACTTAGAAGGACAAGTAAATGAAATTCATTACTGGACAACAATGTCTGGGTTTTTATTTTGATGCTTTCAAAATAGACCAAAAAGGGAAAATGTGGCCTCAATCATAGGTAAAAATTTTTAGAAAAAATAAAGTTGTAATTTAAATTTGCAGAAAGAAATAAGCATTTTACATCCATCATGATCTGATGTTTAAGAATTTTGAAATGTTGGTAATCCATACCTTTGTCCTTATTTGTAGGGCCATACTCTTCCCATTTGGCATAATGATGTTGCAAGTTCACAATGCTATATATGATATGAGGTTATTGTCCCTACAATAACTATAAGAATATGTATACTCATGCTACCTATCATTCAAAGGCTCCTTAATTCACATGCAAATGTAGGCCGAAAGAGGTTTGACTGGATTTGTCTTTATGTCTTAGCTAGCTTTGTCTAGCTAGTCTAGTGATAGTATCATACATTACTCTCTACATGATCCTCTTTATTCTTATGTAAGCTTCAGGACATATGCATGCCTACTCCAGTCAGATACTCATTTTCCACCAGCTCTCATATTGTTTACAACCTTCCACAAAAAATCTTCTGTATCGTAGGCTTTCGCATAAGTCACTGTATTTTCCGGCTCCACATGAGAAGGCATAGTCTTGCAGCTATCTGCTCTTTTCACCAGGGCCTTCATCCATTTTATAGTATTTGCAGCTCCAGCATCACTTGCGTACATGATATCAGTAGTATGGAATTTTATTACCTCATTTATTTTTCCCTGCCCTAGCACCATTCCTAAATCAGGAAGAAAGTGAGGAACACATCCCCAAGAAGCAATGCCCAATGCCCAACCCAACACCCAAGGGGCATCCAATAAATGTGGTACATCTTGGAGATTTTATAAATCAAACCAGATGCACTGTATGAAACATATTGATGCCTGAGACTAGACTGATACCACCAACCAACTGATACGAACCTGATTTACTCAATCCCATATAGCCTTCAATAGATAAAGCTACTCAATCCCAAATGATCTACACCTAAGTTAAAAATTGTTACAAATTAATAAATAGCATAAACTCATCAATGTAGAAAAATCTTAGATGAAATTTGCAGATTTTTCATACATATATAAAACCCTTTAGAATTTTTTAATAATTCTACATTTAAATTTATCACACCAGATATGGAAGGTTAGAAACATTGTCGCAGAGGTTGTCTTTCAGATATTAAACTTTATTTTGAGCTTGCACATCATTTAAATTGAGAGTCAACCATCACCCAGCTTAAAGTCCCTCAAAACCAAGAGTGGCTATGCATTAGGTGAATTTTGAGGTCTCAAATGGGCCTCCTAAGGAAATAATAAAATAATAGCTAAACCAATAAAATAATATTTATGAATTTGCAATTTACTTTTTGCATCAAAATCCATGTAACTATGGTTAAATCCAATTCAAAAGTTGTACCAAAATAAAATTAATAAAAAAATTGTATTGATGTCACTATAAATAAGAATGAGATTTTCAAGAAAAAATCATTATCATTGCACAACTAATGCATTTTTCCTTTGTACTTAAATAACTTAAAATAAAATATAAATATAAATTCATAAATTCTTAATTGTAAAATATATTATTATTTAAAAAATATATTATTTAAATTATATAATAGCATGTAATTAATATACTATATAAAAATAATATAATATAATATGATATAATATATGTAATATATTGTTTTATGTATGAATTTTGTATTACATATTGAATTGATTTGATTTATAACATAACAAGAAATAATACATAATATAAAAATGAATATAATATATATTCTATAACATTTAGATTATTTTTCATAATATTATATATAATAATATATAATATAATCATAATGAAATGAATTGAGTTTTATTTAGAGTTAAAGAGAAAAAAAAATATTCAAATAAATTTAATTTATATTTATAAGTATAATATCAGATTTATATACGTTGAAATTTAATATTTTTTTGCCCCAAACTATGTTGAACCTAATATATTTTTCTTTAACATACAAAACTAATATACCTTTTTTCATCCTACAAAACTAAAATGTTTTTTTTTTTTTTTTTCCGCTTAATTTTAATATATTTGTATTGCTATTAATATAATAATGATATTATTTATAGATTTGATTTTTCCTAAAATTACAAGGTTACATTTTTATTTATTTTGATTTCATATGTATAATATATATGTATAAATATTAACTTATAATTAATTTGAAATTGTAATATTAAAAAAATGAGATGAATATATATAATTTAAAAATAAATATTTGAAAATATACAAATATAATATTTATTGAAAAGTGTGTAAATACATGAAGATTGTGTAGAGATATGCATTGTTTCTTTCAAAAAGTATGAAATGACAATAACAATATTTTATTCAAAAATTGTGAAATGACATTTATTATGAGTACTTTACTTTATGACTTTAAAAGTACTTAGAGCACTACCATGGTTAACCATGAGTTTTTATCCACCATTGAGAATGTGACAAGTAAGTACCTTTAACTCAAGCAAAGCCACCTCAACCATTAGGGATGATGTCATCCCCTAAAATATGATTGGTTCTCATAAAGCTAATTTTGATTATACATTTTCCTTAGGAGGACCATTTTAGACCTCAAAATTTCCCTAATGCATGTAGAAAAAAATGTTACGTCCTTTATCGAACAAACATGCTACATATAAAATTTTAATTTAAAGTATGTTGACATATAGTGAATATATTTGATTAATATAAATAAGAATATCCATTTCTACAATTTCACGCAACAATAAGCTCTTTGGATATGACACAGGAGTGATATCTGGGGCTTTGCTAAATATTCGAGATGATTTCGAAGCAGTAAAGAATAGCTCATTCTTGCAGAGGGAGTCATCATGGGCCACAGATCTGAAGAGTTTGGAGAAGGCTAAGAGTTTACATATATCAAGTGGAGTAGTGAAGGAAAGAATAGCACATATACAGCTCTCTGGTAACTCCAACAGATTTCGACACTTAGGGAGCACAATTTTTTTACAAAGGCAACCCATATAGAGAAGAGCACGACTGGTAGAACTAGCTTATTCCTAGTGATTCTACCGGAACCATTACTACTCTCTATGCACGATCTTGTTGTTTACATGAGATGATGATAAGTAAAAAGAAACTCCTTGGAGAGGAGCTATAGCGGGCTAGATGTTTCTGATACCTGAGCTCTGACATTAGGGGAATATTGAGGTCTAAAATGGGCCTCCTAAGAAAAATGTACAACCAAAATAAAATTTATGAGAACCAATAGGATTCAAGATGATGATGCCAACCATGGGGGATGATTCACCATTTTTGGAGTAAAAAAGTAAAAATATTAAAAAATAATAAAATAATAAAACTACTTTTTCAACTTGTATTTTGAACTTATCTCCCTAAGGGTTTACTCAAATTTCGAGCGAGATTACTCGTTGGATGCAAAATTTAATTCATCATCCAAGGAGTACCCATGTTGCATACTTTTGATAGACCCTTCTACATGAAAAACGAGAAATACATGAAAAAAACGTGATTGCAATCATGTTTTTCATGTATTTATAAGTTTTTGTGTAGCAGAGTCCATCAAAAGTATGCAACATGGGTACTCCTTGGATGGGAAATTGAATTTTGCATCCAACGAGTATTTCTACCTGAAATTTGAGTAAAACCTTAGGGAGATTAGTTCAAAATAGGAGTTGAAAAAATAGTTTTTTCTTTTTTCCCTCTAAAATTTGATGGTGTAATCAAATATTATTTTATTATTTCCACTATTATTTTATAATTTCCTTAGGAGGCTCATTTTAGACCTCAAAATTCCCCTAATGAGGTGACGAATCGGTTTTGTGAGGCATGGGTGTTTCCTTCATGGTTTTCCACTAACTATTGCCATGGTAATGTGATTCTTGCAGTCATGTTACATTGGTGTTCGAGAGTGATCTCGAAAGTACTTCTAAATCATAAGGTTGTGGATGACTCTGGATCTCCATCAGAGACATCGGGCCTTGTTGCTTGCTAGTGGCCGCTCTTCTCCATTACCAGTCCATGCAAGAGCTTTAAAGTTCAAATTTGTGACAAACGGTGGAATATCGGGCAATGCATCTTCTGCTGTTGTAATAATTGACATTGCACCCTACTTCTCTGCTTTCTCCTCCAGGGTCTGTGCGGGAGTTTTCTTGATGGGGTTATCATCATTATAGATGGTCCTCTCGTGATGTATTCTTGGGGCTGGTCGGACTCATCCCGACACTACTTATCGCTGATGGTGCCCATCGACTTGGGAGGCCCATTGGGACTGCCTATGGTTCTACTCTGGTTTTTCCAATGGGAGTGATTAGAACCCGGGACCGATAAAATTTTAAAATTTTTGGACAGAGGGGGTGGCTGAAAGTGACGGTGGAAAGTGGACCTCATTCTGACATTCTCTTTCCTCTTTGTCATTCCTTTTCAATGGCTCATTAAAGTCGACAACGTCCCTTTTCACTGTTGGTGCACGGGACTGATACGAGATTTGGTTTGGAGGCTCATCGTAGGTGGTGTTTGCCTTGATCTTGTCCTTCGCTTCTGATCTTATTGGGATCCTCTCCTCAAACTACTCACGTCCATCACTCTCAGTGGTTTTTTATTCGCCACCTCGCCTCACAACATTTACTCGCCCTTATGACCTACTTCTCTGCTGACAGGGATGGAGAATGTTATTGGGGATCTCAAGTCGGAGGAATATGATGATGATTTTTTGCATGCCATTGAACTGGCAGAGGATGGTGCATTATCTCCATCACATGCCCAACTAACTGCTAATTGCTTTTCGGCTGTCAACCTGGGTTTCACGGCAGGCGGAGTCTCTCCCTCTCATGGTGTTCTGCTACCTGAGGGTCATTTTGTGCCGAATTACAACCAAAAGTTCAAATAATATAGGGCACAACATTTGTTCAAGCCTTTCAAGCTCGCCCCTGATTTTCGACTACTCAATTTCGGTAGTGATTTTATGTGGGAGAGAGCTGAAAGTTTGTTATCATTGGTGGAAGTGGGTAAGTGGCATTTCGAAATATTTAGCTCAATAAATATGTAGGAGTGGCTCATGGGTGCTTAGAGGAAGCTCCTCGGATATGATCCTAATATTAGTAGATTACATAACGGATGGTTGTGTTTTCATTTCATGAAGGATGATGATGTGGGAGAAGTATTGAGAAGAGCCTGGGTGCATGGCCAGTGTTTTTTGGCTCTTCACAGATGGACTATCGATTTCCATCCCATCACCAATGCTCCAAAAAACCATATTTTGTGGGTGCATATGTCTGGACTTCTGATACAATTCTATTCCATAAACGTATTGAAGGCCATTGGGGACAACATTGGTATCTGTATATTTGTTGATCCGAAGAGTGTTGGGTTATACGACAAACGTGTGGCTTGGGTGCTTCTGGAATTTTCTTTTGTCGGAGGTCTTCCTGCCATCATTGACCTGGAATGGAATGGTGTAATTTACAGGCAAACTCTAGATTATTGGAAGACTCCCTTTCGATGTCACCTCTGTCACACGACGGGTCACCTGATAAAATCATGCCAGGAATGGAGATTGTATCATGCAGTGAAGAAAAATTTTGGTGCTCATGCATCGGCGGCTACGGACGTGGGTGCTGCTTCAATTCTCAGACAACCAGATTTGGTAGGTATCCCTACACTTATCTCGAATAAGTCTTCACTAAACCCCCATAACCTCTCTTACTGCAATGTGAAAAAGGTGGCGGCACCGTTTTATATTTCTTCTATTGGGGGTATTTTTTTGTCTAATGGGTCGGGAAATCTGTTAGGTCCTTGTAATTTGGCAGATTGGGAAGACTAAATAGACAAGGGTAACATCAAACCAACTTTGGAGTCCTAGGACCTAACCTTCCTGGACTCAGAGAGGGCTCTCTCTATATTTGATAAAATATATGACTTGTTTGTTTTAGGATGTTGATTTTAGGCTAGTTAAATTGATAGGGTTTGTTTGTTTGGCTGGGTAGGTTGTCAAGAAGAACAGATAGAATAAGAGAAATTCAAACCATTGGGCTATGGGGTCTGTGAAAGGCTTGAAAGGGACAACAATGAATCAAGGGTGTTTCATAGGGCAAGTTAACAAAGCCAAATGGATCTTAATAGCTTAGGTGGATATGAAATGAACATTAAATTATGAATTTAGTAGGTTTAAAGGGAAATTAAGAATCATTTAACATACTAGAACAAGAAAAGCCTTTAAGAGTACTATGCTTGAGAAAGAACCAAAGTGCAGGGCACACCATAGACCTCTTTGACCAAACCCTAGTAAATAAACTTCAAGACAATAATCCAGTAATCATAGAGAGCAGTTAAGAATTCTCTAATCATTAATTTTAGACAAAGAGAACATTTGAGATAATAGTTCAGTGAAACTCAAGAGCATTTAAGAATTCTTTAATCAAACTTGGCAGAGGAAAACATAAAGATAAAGGATGTAGACAGAAATAGGGTGCCAAGATAACATGTCCTACTCTAAAATTTTTGTTCTTCTATCAGAGAAAGAATGAAACAATATGAAAACTTAAGGAAACAAATACTAAATTAGAACATCACCATTAACTAGGTTCATGAATCCCATGAATATTCTTGCTCCATTTATGCTCAATCTAAAGCAATCACGACACTCCAAAGCCAATTTCTTCAATAAACTCAAAGTCTATATCATATTGAGCTCAACAATCAACCAACCAACAATCACAATGAGGCTTACATGCAGTGTTTAACTGCCAAAATGGTGAAGTAAACCCTAGCTATGGTTTTAGAAGTCATTAATTACATCATAAATGCATTTGACCATTGAGACCATGCAAGGCCCAAGGCACAAATATCCCAAACTCATTAAATGCAAAAATAACTTCTAACATAACTCATCAGAGAATTTTAGAGATATTTGTCTTTAAAAACCTCAAAATATATTTTTCAATAACTTCTTGTGTCTTTTTTTTACTTTTTGGCAAGGGCACAGTGCCACTGGTTGAGGGCACAATGCCAAAACTGGAAACATTTCCCTTTTCGCAGCTGATATTTGGAGGCCTTCCCGGTGTCCAAATGAGCTCCATGATAGCTCATTGGAAATCCCATCCTGTCTAGTTTCCAAATATTCCTTTAGGTTTCAGAATGGATTCCATTTACCTGCTCAAAAATCCATTCTCCCAAGACTGCTAAGGGTGCAGCGCCAGTGCTGAAAATAGGGCAGAAAGGAGTTTTTTAGGTGGTTTTTGGCCCTTTTGAGGGACCAATTCTGCTCCAAATGACTTGAAATTTTCTGAGGGTGATGTACTTGGCATGAGGAACATGAATATGTAGACCATTTTTCATTTAAGTTCCCCAAAAAAGAGTGCAGCGCCAGTGGCGCTGCATGTTTGGACCTTTTTTCTGCAAGCCAAATAGTCAAAATTTCAAAATTTGCAAAAAGATGCCAAAAATAGATTTTTTCTTGCTGATCATGTTTGGGAGGCTTTGAGGGATACATCAGCAAGGATTTTGAGCTTTTTCTTCTCCTTTGCCTCATTTTGAGCTTGAATCTTTGCAAGGTCTCGTTTGAGCTTGGCCCTTGCAATCTTGTTTCTCAAGGCATAATGCCTTGTCATCTTTCTCTGCAAGTCAATGTCTCTCTTGGCCTTCTCTAGCTGACCTTCCAAGTGCAAGTTTTCCCTCTCCAACCAATATTCCCTATCTCCATCAATTTCCATGGCAAGCAGCTCACTTGGAGTGAGTTGCTCTGCCAACTCTGCCTCTTTTTCTCTTTCCCGGGCTAAAGCCTTCTTCAGCCCAATTGTCCTTGGTCTCCTCTTAGGAAGTTGTTCTTCACCACCATCAGTGTCACTAAAAGTGCCCAATGTCTCATCTAGCATGCCTTGGCCTTTCTGGCCTCTTTTTGAGCCCTAATTTCCCTGATGTCCCTAATGGCCTTCTTTGCCTCCAACTGCTGGTTTTCAAGCTCAAAATAGTTAATTATATTCTTGGCCCTACCAAGATTAGCTTGAAGCTCACTAATCTTGGAATCTTTGCTTTTGAGCAGAATATTTGTGATCCTCTCCTCATCATCATCCTCTAGATCAATCAGTTGAAACTCTTGATCAGTTTCATGTGTATCCTTCTCTTCAACAATGACCTGATCTGCAACCTTTTCCTTGCCTTTATCAAGATGTTGTGTTGCTGATGTGGAAGGCATGGCCCCTTGCCTCTTAAGGGTAGCAAACACATGCCTGTATCCCCTCCGGTAGTTCAAAGGAAGTGGCTCAATGTTAATAATTTTAGTGCCATCTGTCTCAATGTTTCCATCACTGCTTGATGTTTGGTCATCATGATATGAGGGTGAAGGAATGTGAGTGGGGGAGATGTATGATCATGAGTGAAGGACAAAACAACTCAATGAAAACCTTATAGCAGTGTAATTTACCTTTATATCACTAATACTCTATGTAGGACGATGAAATAAGCTTATAGACAGTGATCTTTAAGCTAAAACCTAGGGTTTTATTTCAGGGTTTCATCTTCATTCCATTAAGAATCATCAAATGTCATAAAGATAGGGTTCATGTGATGTACTTACCCCTTCAGAGAGCTTGGATGACCTTAGCAAAGATTTGGAAGCAATTTGAATTGATTTGGATGGTTGGATCACTTAGAAAACCCTTCTTTCCAAGCGCGCAGCGCCAAGGGCTGAGGGCACAACGCCAATTTCTGAGCGCGCAGTGCCATTTTTTGAGCCCACAACACCTTTTTGAAGACCTTATTTGGAGGCCTTCCCAATGTCCAAATTGGTTCCAAATATCTCGTTGGAAATATCTTGAAGTCTAATTTCTAAATATGATTTTTGTTTGCTGATTGGAGTTGATTTGACATGTCAAAATTTTATTCTCCCGAGACTAGTCAAAAAGTGTTGAATGATGGTGCAGAAATGTGGAGTGCTGGTGGAGGTAACATTTGGAGGTCTTCCTAAACTCCAAATTGAGCTCATGATAGCTCATTGGAAAGCTCTTCCGGTATAGTTTTCATTTGACTCATCACGCAAGTCATTTGGACAATCCAGCTATGAGAAAACTTGATTTTCCCAAGGTCTCTCCAGAAGTGCAGCAAACCTCCTGTAACACCTGTAAATTTGACATTTCTCCCAAACCATGATACCCATGTAAAAATTGAAGGAGGTTTTTCTTCCTTGACCTATGATTGACAAAAAAATCTCTTACTTTTTTCAAATTCATCTTTTTTTGTCCGGAAACACAATTTGAAGAGAAATTGGCCCTATGAGTGACAAATGGCTTGATTCTTGGAAAATGATGGAGGCATGATAAGTTTATTTTGACAAATTTGGGATTTTAATCACATAGTAGCATCTTCAGAATATTTTTTAGTTCCTACCATAAAGTTCAACTCATCTCTTCCACCTCCTCTGTCCACCTTCTTCAAAACCCTTATGGTTTGCAGTATTTCACAGCAATCATCAGTGTTGTCTTCTAAGTTCTCTATAACCCTTTCAAGTTCATTCACTTATGTCCAGTTCACCTCACCTTTTTCCATATTTCTTAAACATCTTCTAACATACTTTCTTCATGTTTGGCCTTGTGTGCTTCCTTCATGTCATTTCTGCAAGTGGTCACTGTTTTGGCACTCAACTGGACCATCAAGTTCAAAACCCTAGTTCTCTACAAGAACATTGTGTTCCCCTTTCCTTGCTTTTAATTTGTCTTCATTCAGGAGTAGAAAATCTACCTTATCAATACCTTCTGCTGACAAAGCCTTCAACACTCCTGTAGAAGTACCAAACTTTGTCCATTTTTCTCATTTGCAGACTTTGAACTGATGAGGTAATATTCTTTGGAAATATTTTAGGTCCTTCTTGAATAACCATGCCTTAACATTCTATTACATATGAACCAGATTTTAGCAAAGGAAAAGCAGTGCTTGAAACATCCAATGATGACCTTAAAACATGTGAAACCCTAATGACCTAGTGGGAGGGTCCTTTGACCTGATCTTGATTGAGATTTGGCTTGGAGATTGTTAAGTGAAAACAGAGTATGGTAAAAAGTGCTACATTGAAGATCCAAAATCCAATATACTTGATTTATCTAAAGATCCTACAGAGATAGTTTTGAGACCATCAATGCTTGAGGAACCTGGGGAAAATGGGAATGAGCTAGCTATAGGAAACCCTAGAGGGAAAGTGGAGTTTATGGACAAGGGAAAAATAGGGCAATGAGGTTATAACACATATTTCATTAAATTTGGAAGTATTCTATTAGAAGGCCTTCAACAACATTCATTCTTTTGTAAATCACCATATTAATTTAATTTAAGATAAAAATAATTTTAGGAATGTCAAACCAATTAGAGACCATGAATAGGTCAAACATGGGGTTTTTAGGTACAATAGTATCAATGCACAATATGAGTGTGAAAGAAAACTCTTAGAAACAATTTATTTAAGGTAAATAATGTTAGTATGTCTAACATCCAAGAAATATATTATAGTTATGGATAACATACTAGAGTCATTGATGTTTGATTTTTGTGTTAGATGACTCTAACCCCCTTTCCCACAACTTGCGAGAGAGTTGTTGATTGAATAATGTTGATGTGAGGATCTTAGTGTAAGTGGAAAGGAGGTGCCTCCCTTGCATTGCTTTGAAACTAGTCTACTATAAACTTTGTAAAAAAAAATTGTGCTAAATTTTCTACCCCTTCATGCCTTTAAGTAACACTGATGAGGAGGTGATAATTCTTCTTACAACATCCATGCATCCACTATAAAAGCTAGGCACTATTGATCTAGGTATTTCAAGAAGGTTGGGTATCATTGATCTATCTCCACTCAAAGCCAAGTACATTGAATGAGAGTTCTTAAATGGGTATTCAAGTCATTCCATTATTTGGACACTGTCACAAATTGAAGTAAACAAGAATTAGTGGATGTTGAGAATCAATATACATAGACAAGTAAGTAGTGGAAGCAAGGGTTTTCAAAGAATAGTACACTTGATGGCAGTCCAGATATTTATCTCTCCTTGTCAACATTGTCAAAAACTAATAATGGTCCTAATGTAATAGTTCCAACCTATTGTACGAAAAACCATGATTGACCATTACTTTCACCAAGAGAAGAAAATGATAAGAATTTTTAATGGGGAATAAATAAATGTGAAACACAACTTATGGATTTTAGTTGAAATTTATATAAGTCCTCATGCTCTGTAATTATTAAATACTTAATGTAACTACTAATAAATTATCATTAAAATATTAATTTTGAATATTAAATATGTATTAAAATTCATTTATCTATTGCACATGATTTTCCATGTGGTCTAAATAAACCACTTAAAACCCATTATCAATAAATTCTAATTAGTTTTGTAAAAGATGTATCTTTACTTACATCAAGAGATTTATTTCAAAAATATATTACATTTATAAACTTGTAGCAATACATAAAACTAAATGGAATACAATAAATAGCTTCAGACCTTGTTGGCTTTTATAACATTATTTTAATTACAAATAGTTTATTTAATAATTGAATTTTACAAAATGTTAATCTTGATGGGAAAATCATGTCATATGGTGGAAAAAAGTTCGAATATGCTCATTTGTGACACAACTCTTGAATGAGCCTGAATAGTCTACTTAATGCTCATTATGAATTAATTAATCCATGTTTTAATAGAAAACATTTTTTTTACATAGAGTTTTCTTTTAGAAATAACAATGTCACATTTATACATTCATATTATACCACATGATAGGTAAATATAAATCAATTAATTGTTTCTTGACTTATCGACTTATATTGCATGATTTTATATAAAAGTAATTGATTTAAAAATGCATAGTTAGAAAAAGTTATCGATTGAAAATACAATAAACCACTTAGAACTCATCATCGATTGATTTTAAATTATTATTTTTTTTAAGAAATGTATCTTTAATTAAAAGAGCTTTATTTCCAAAATATAATACATTTATAACCTTGTATCAATGCATATAACTAAATAGAATTTAATATGTCATGTTTTATGTCTAGTTGGTTTTTATTATTTCAATTAGAAATTATTTATTTATGAATTGAAATTTACAAAATGTTAATAGGAATGGGAAAATCAAATGGTGTATGTTGTAAAAAGTTGAAATACATTTATTTATGACGTATATCTTAAGAGAACTTGAGGAACCTACTTACTATTCATTATCAATTAATTATTTCATGTTTTTTTAGGAAAAACATTTCATTTTACATGGAGTTTTATTTGAAAAAAACAATGTCGCAATTATACACTTATATTAAACTTCATGATAAACAAATAAAAGTTGATAAATGGCTTTATATTAGACCACTTATAACTTATTATCCATTACTTCTAATTTGTTTTATAAAAAATATATATTTATTTACATTAGAAGCTACATTTCAAAAATACATCACATTTATAAACTTCCATTAATGCATATAACCAAATATAATACAATAAATAGCTTCGAGTCATGGTGGATTCTATGAGATTGTTTAAATTAAAAGTAAATTATTTAAGAATCAAAACTGAAAAAAATGTTAAAATGGATGGGAAAATATATGTCTTATGCTGCAAAAAGTTTAAATACAACCATTTATGATCTATTTCTTTAATTAATCTAGATGGCCCACTTAACACGTTTTTAATTAACTTTTCTATGTTTTATTAAGAATAAACATTTTGTTTTACGTGGAGTTTTATTTCAAAATGATACAATATGAAATTAATACTCGTATCAAACTACGTGGTAGACAAATAAAGGTCAATAAATGGATTCATTATTAACTTATATGGGATAAGATGATTACATACGCAAATAGTTGATTTAAAAAATAAATAAATAAATTATGGATTAAAAATGGAATGCCTTACAATTTAAGGAGCTTGAAGTATTCACTATGACCCATCACCCATTAGCTTAAATAGTCCACTTAATACTTATTATCAAGAAATTATTAGATTTATTTTTGGAAAAAATGTCTTATAGTATATGGTTATTATATATCACATTTATACACTCATATTAATGGATATAACTAAGTAAAAAATAATAATATAATCATGGCTCATATGATATGATTTCAGTTTATTTAAAATAAAAATTTACAAAATATATATATATATATATATATATATATATATATATATATATAATACAAATTTACTATATATATATATATCAAATTTAGTTCAAAGACAATTTATCTATGATAGTGTCCAATCAAACCTTGATAGTCCACTTAGCAATCATTATCATTAATTATATGTTTTCTTTTAGAAATGCAAAATTATTTATAATAGATTTTTATCTCAAAAAATAAATATCACATGTATGCACTCATATTAATGCTTTTTATAGGTAAAAGGTCAATAACTAATTTTGAGTGTTGTTGATTTTCAATATGATATGATTTTAACTACAACCATTAATTGATTGAAGTATATAAATTTATGTAAAATATGGATTGAGAAATCACATATCTTATGCTTCAAAAAGTTCAAATCATTTACCTATGACACATTTCCCATTAGCCTGAATAGCCAATAGTGCATGTAGCATTTATCAAGTAAATTATTATAATTTCTTCAATAAGAATTGCACTTTTGTTTGCAATGAGCTATATTTCAAAACTTATATTTCACATTTATATATGAGTATTATGCATATAATTAAATAGAAGTCACTAAAATTACAAGCATGCCTTGATCGTTCGTGTAAGATTATTTCAATGGCAAATAATTCATTTAAGGACACACATACACACACATATTAGCAAAAAAAAATCAATACAACAAAGTCATTGCAAAAATAAAAATAATAATAGAAATATATAATAATATATTTGACAATTTCTAATGTAATTTTTTTTTATTAATAGAAAGTTGTGATTTTTTTCTCAAAAAAAAAAAAAAAAAATGAAAATTTCCATATAATATTCCAAAAGATATAAAATCATACAAATTGATTCAAAAAAAACTTTGTTCAAATTGCATTCAAAAATTGGAATGTACTTGTGAACAAATTTATAAAGAAAATTATCTTCGTCCACTACAATGAAGTACATGCTCTATTGAACATTCGAATGCACTCACATTTCTCTTTCATATGATGAAGTGTCTTAAGAAAGGGGAATAAAACCTACATAAGCCAAGTATCTTGCTCTTTTCCTATATAGGATTTTATCAAGATGCGGTTTGATCGATATCCGATGAATTGAGAAGTATGCTTTGTTGTATCTATTAGCAATACATTTGATTCTTCATAATTATCTCCATATTGGGACCACACATCAATCAACCTTTTCTCATAAAATTATATTGTCCACCTCACTTCTAATTTTGTTTGCAAATGACAATGAGACTTGTTCCATGCGAATTTAAATTCCTCTATATCAATATTTGATATTTCAAGTGCTTGTCAGTGACATTTAATTTCCATATTGCAACATCATAATTTTTTAAGCCTTAAAAAATATGACCTATCACCGAACTACCAATCTAGTTCTCTTTGAATATAACAATTTTGTTCATCTTTGGTGTACGATTGGAAGAAAACTCCTTCCATTTCAAATAACAATATATCTTGACGTATATTGATGCCTACTTGCATCTGCTATTGCACTACAACCACATGTATGATATTAACATATCTCCACTTCAACACTTTATTGCTTAATGATATAAAAACCTAACATTTCAAAAATGATGTTAGTAGTTATTATGAATTAATGGTAATCACAAATTATAATTACAATGGCCCCATTAAAATGAACAAACTGATGATGCGTTTAATTTATACATACAACCTAATACCTTTATTTAATTTGTATGGAATAAGCAAGTCTTATAGGATCACATTGACTCGCCGTTTAAATCATTGATTTTAAGACTTATAATGATTTGTTTAATTTCAATTGAAAGATATAATTACAGTGGTTGCAATTAAACAAACTAATTATATATTAGTTTCCACACATAATATAATATAATTTTTAAATTTCAAACCTACTTAATTATACGCTAATTTATATAGCCTCTACTTTGGTTTCTTTTGGTGCTTCTTTTAATAAAGGTTCTATGTCTATTGTTGGTGTTACATACATCCTAATATATTTTTTCAACTTATATGAAATAAAAACGTTTATAAGAATGCAGTGAACCATCATTTGCATTACTAATTTCTAAGATGTATAATGATAACTTAAACAACAATTGAAAAAAATAATTGTAATGATCCAATTCAAACAAATAAACCAATTATCTATTAATTTTTACATACAATCTAATCCATTGTAAAAAAATTATAGCATGGGAAATTTTGATACGAAAACATTAAACAACAGTTCAAATCAATAATTGTTATCAATTCAATAATATCTTACAAAAATAAAGAACATAAAATTATTTTATTCTATTTATGACAAACCAAATCAACAATTCTTTTATTAGTATTGTGAAATAGAAGTCAACTTAAATTTAAAAGGGCTACAAAATATAGTAATAATTTATGATGTCATACATATTATGACATGAAATTGACACCAATAGCTTGCACATCCTTCAAAATAGCTTGAACATCCTTCAAAATAGCTTGCACATATTTTGCCTTGTTGCGTTTAATCAACATTCTCCATAGCTCATCAATCAACCAATTATCCTCTTGAGTTGTTCCAATGAATTGAGGGGCAAGAATCACATTTTCTTTTGGATTTCCTTTCATTCTCTCAAGTGAACAATCCACTATAATAGTATTGGTTGCATCATATTAGGTATGCATTTCCCATGCTTTTTTCAATGATTTAGTGAGTATACCTTTTGTTGGATTGTCAATGGCCTTATGTCCCTTTTTTGGTTTACACTCTGAAGCAGTCCACATAAACACTAGTTTATCTTGTAATTTTTCTGAAACGAACTTTTTTAAAACCCTTGTTGTGTTTTGTTTGAAGTTGTCCAAATTGCAATTTCAAAATATTCATTTTTGAAACACATTTCAAAATTTTTTTTTGCATGTGGATGAATCAAAAATAAATTTTTCTCTATTGTGTAATCTGCATCAATACCTGACACCTTGAGCTCAGATGAGAAGGAGATTGATGCAGAATCGGAGAAGGAAAAGCAGACGAGAGACTCATCCCCCATTGTCCCTGAGGGATCCCCTGTCACGATGACCTCTTAGAAACCCACCCATGAATCCTCCTATTCTGACTCAGATAAGGAGACTCCTCCAGCATTCAAAAACAATCTTCAAGTGGTTCCAGCCCATCCGCACCAAGCTAGATGGGTAAAAGTCAAGAAAAAGAAGGGGAAAAAATCTCGCACAAAGGTTGCTACCCACTCTGGGTAGCACCTCGTTTCTCTCTTCTTTTGTTTCCTAGTCACGCTTCACTGTTCTTTTGTCTGTTTCATGTTCACCCTTCGGGACCGAGGTTGATTATTTATCATTTCCGGATGCCGCTTCTTGCCTCTCTTGATTGTAATATCTTCTTGTACCATATAATCGCTTAATAGAATTAGTCCTATTTACCAAAAAAAATAACTGCATCAGTTCCCATTTTCTCAATATGTCCTTTATTTGTTGCTTCATCATCGATGCTATGATAAAAAAATGTCTTTTAATTCAAGAATAACTAATTTCTTTTCAGTTATTTGGGCTGAAATACAATAAAAAATAGTCTAGTCAAACCATTTTATTCGTGTTACAAAAATTACTAAAAATATATCAAAACAATACACTTACCATGAGTGTTTTTTCGACTATTTATAGATGAAACAATCTTCTCTTTTATCATCTTCACAGAACCTGGAGGTAAAAATATTAAAATTTCAATCAAATATGATCAAATTATGTAATATAATATACATTCAATATAAAATTTGCAATTAAAGAAAAGCATTAGCAATGTAACCTACGAAATACACACACACACACACACACACTTTTAACATTATTTTAATTATTAGTTTTGTTATTTTTATTTGTTCCTATAATAAACATATACAATGTTATGGTATTAGAAGCATTAAAATTTGAAGAATAATAAGAAAAACAAAAGGACAAGTAATAAGTACCTAATATGGCATTATCTTCATAATTATAACTTTGCACCTCATCATTGATTTTTTTATCTTTATTTGTCTCTACATTAAACATATAAAATAGTTTGAATTGTGAAAATGAATAAAAATCATTAAATAATAAGGAAAACAAGTGGGAAAATTATAAGTACCTGATATTATATTTTGTTCTTGATTATAACTTGATTCTTAATCTTCATATTATTGTATTTGTTCTCATTATTTGTCTGTATAATGTATAATGAATATGTTATAAATTGTGACAATGATAAATTGAATTAAAAAACAAACAAAAGAATAAACAACAAAGTTCATGTTAACTACCTAATATGATATCTATCTTTCAAGGAATTGGAAACTCTCTGGGTCGCTTTCTAGCAACAGATCCTTCCAGGGGGGAGACGGGCATTTACACCTATGGTAGAATATCTGTCGAAATTGACATAATTAAAGGTCTACCCGATCAAATTAATGTCAAAGTTGGTGATTTCCTTTGGACACAGACCCTGGACTATGAGAATATTGCTTTTCGATGTCATCACTGCCATCAAACAGTGCATCTGCAAAACTCTTGTACTATGTTCCTCGCCCAAAAGAAGAGAAGTAATCGTAAATCAAACTCTAAAATCTGGAAACCCTGTGATCTGCCTCCCATGGATGACATGAGTCCTTTAGTTCGGATGAGGATGAGATTGAAGCAGATGTGATGTAGCAAAGAAGGAGAAGAATATGCCCTCGATAGATCCTGGGAGAACCAATGTTTCTTTGGGTGCTCAGAAGTGAACACGAGTCCTCCTCCTCCAATTCGGATAAGGAGACTCTACCTTTATTCAACAACAATCTTCAAGTGGTTTTATCCCACCTGCTCCATGACAATTGGGTTAAAGTTACAAAAAAGAAAGAAAAGAAATGTTGTATTGAGGATTCATCCAATTCTAGGTAGATTCTTGTGTCTGTCTCTTATGGTTCCCATGTTTCTCTTCATTGTCCTCTATGTTTCTCTCTTGTATGCTTTACGGGACCGAGGTTGATAGTTTTGAATATTTTCTACCTAATATGATATCATTTGCTTGATTATAGCTTTGTTTCACATGCATTTGATCAATGTCTCAGTTCTCCCTGCTTGTCACTATAATAAACATAAAAAAATGTTATAAATTGTGACAATGAATACAAGCATTAAACAACTATATAAAAAATGACTCATCTTGAATCATCCATATAATATTTTGGTCTTGGTTGTAGTATCGTATTTGGTGAATCGTTACTTGAAGCTTCAATCAAATCTAATCTAAATTGTGTATACTCCACTTGACAAGAAATTAATTTTACTTCATTTTCTTTAATCACCTCCACTTGAAATTCAATGTCATTTTCATTGTAAGCATAGAAATTAATAATTATTCATAATATCTCAGGTTCTTTTCCATCTACGGATCCAAATAGGTACATATCAGGATACATATTCATAGGAGTTTCTATCTAGACATACCAATCATGCACAAACTCATATTTATTAGATGTGTTGTATTTTTTAATTGTTTCAAAGGTAGAAGTTGAAGGTGTTATTTATACTGTCATTTGAGTTGATTTTTTTTTTTTTCTTAAATGATGACTGTAACATTTCACTTTATTTGGTGCCAACCAATTCTGCATACAAAAATAAAAAATTATTTGTATAAATCAAAATGAAATTAAAATTTCAAATATTGTCATGTCATGTTATTTTAAAATTTACAAGACCACCTAATCTAACCATTTATAAGGGAGTATACATAAAATATAAAACAACGATACCAATTGAAGGAGACATTATTTGTATATCACTTGTTTTTCGTTTTCTCTTCACTCCTTTACTTGGAATGTAAGGGACACGAGATTCCACAGCTTATGAAAAATAATAAAGAAATAAATAAATTATGGAAGGCATGAAATACCAAATATTATTAAATCTTATAATACACTATTTTCATTTTCATACACAATAATAAAGGAGTACATGTGTTATGCAAGTTTACGATATGACACCAAAAGTAATCACCTAGTGAAAATTGTTAGGAAAAGCAAAATTATAAGAGAGTATACATAAAATATAAAACAACCATACCAATTGAAGGAGACAGTGTTTGTATATCACTTGTTTTTCGTTTTCTCTCCACTCCTTTACTTGGAATTTCAGGGACACGAGATTCCACAGCTTATGAAAAAAAAAAATTATGAAAGGCATGAAATACAAAATATTATTAAACAACCTTATAATACACTATTTTCATTTACATACACAATAATAAAGGAGCACATGTGTAATGCAAGTTTACTATATGACACCAACAGTAATCACCTAGCTAAAATGGTTAGGAAAAGCAAAATAACCATGTTAGTATGGGGCTTTCACATTAAAATCGTCATACCATTTAAAGATGTTGGTGTTGTATTTGGTGAACTTCCTTTTTTCGTGGATGATTCCTTTGAGTTCCCACTAGCTTCAGGGTCCATGGTTTCTGAAAATAAAGTAAGAAACTATTATCATAGTTTCAAATTATCGAATAAAATATGAATTTATAAATACTACCACTACTTGCATCATTGTATGTGTAACAAAATGAACAAGAACAATAACAAGTGTAGAACTGACAATAATAGTTAATCATAGTGTTGATTAGAAAAAGGGCTCCACCCCTAAATAATTTAATATGTTCTTTTAATTGTGTCTATAAGAAAACTAGCACCTGCTAGCTTTCCTTCTAGCACAAGCATAAGCACGTTACCAAAAGACAACAATACACTGTTAATAAATAACAACAATAGTAGATACTACAGCAACATCATGTATACACAAAATTTATCTTTTATCGTCATGCATATTCTTAGTTTGCTATAGAGACCATAAAAAGGCAAACACATTGAAGAATTTTTTCTATCACATACAAGAGATTGCCAACAACATTGCATTGTAAAGTAAATCTAGTGCATGATGAAATTCCTTCTATCACAAACACAAACACATTGTCAAAAAAAAACATTGCAACAATAATCTTTCCAAGGAAATCTCCATTCTTGCGAAATTTGTCCTTACCTTTTGAAGACAATGAGATTTTAGTCCATGCCTACGTAGATCGTTGTTACAATATAAGAAATGTTAAAACCTCAAATGATTAGAAGGCCCTTTGTATGGAATATGTGGTCTAAGAATGAAATATGGGACAAATAGAAGCATGTTTCCAACAACAACATTGTACTGTGAAAAAAAATCATTCTATATTACCCTCTATCACAAACACAAGCACATTGTCAATAAAAACGTTGCAAGGTGAAAGAGATCTAACGCATGTTAAATTTCATTTTAGCGTAAAAACAAACACATAATGAAATTGTACGGTAAAATAAATCTAGCATGTGGTAGAATTACTTCTGGAAAAAACACAAGCACATTGCCAACAACAATATTGCAAATGAAATTAAATGAAGCACATGCTAGATTTGTTTCTAATAAAGACATGAGCACATTGCCAATAACAACATTGGAAGGTGAAAGAACTTTAAGCATGCAACATTTCCTTATAGAAGAAATAAAATCTCATGTCAACATTGCAAGGTAAAAGGAAATCTAGCACATGCAACATATCCTTATAGCACAAACATAAGAAAATAACAACATTGTACGATTAAAGAAACCTAATACATGTTGGATTTACTTCTAGCATAAACACAGGGATATTACCAATAACTTCATTGTAAGGAAAAAGAAATCTAGCACCCACAAGATTTTCTTCTAGCACAAACAAAATCACATTGTCAATAATAACATTGTAAGGTGAAAGAAATCTAACATGCGCTATATTTCATTCTATCGTAAACAAAAGCACATAACAACATTGCAAGGTGAAAGAAATGTAGCATATGTTAGATTTACATCTATCACAAACACAAGCATATTTTCAACAATGCAAGAAAAAAGAAATCTAGTGTGTGCTAAATTTCCTTCTAGCATAGACATAACACATTTCCAAATTAAAAAAATGCAAAGCGTTAGATTTCCTTCTAGCATAAATAACTATATTGTCAAAAATAAGATGGCATTGTGAAGAAAATATAATACATACTAGATTTCCTTCTAGTACAATTTCACAAACATATTGCCAACAACAACATTGTTGGGCAAAACAAATCTAACACAGGTTAGATTTCTTCGTATCAGAAACATAAGCACATTGCAAGGTGAAAGAAATCTAATGCATACTAGATTTCCTTCTAATGGAAACATTATCACATAATAACATTGTAGGGTGAGAAAATTTTAGCTTGTGTTATATTTACTTCTAACACAAACATATAAATATTTCTAACAACAACAATGCAAAACAAAAAAAATCTAGCACATGTCAGATTTCCTTTTAGCCTAAACACAAAGATGTTACTAATAACAAAATTGCAAGGTAAAAGAAATCTAACATGTGCTAGATTTTCTTTTAGCGCAAACACAAGAACATAGCAACATTGTAGAGTGAAAGAAATTTAGCAAGTGCTAGATTTATGTCTACCACAAATACAAGCATGTTTCCAACAACAACATTGTAGAGTATAAGAAATCTAGCATGTGATCAATTTTCTTCCAACACAAACACGTTTCAAATTGAAATAAATCTAACCCGTGCTATATTTCCTTCTAGCACATAACAACATTGTAGGATTGAAGAAATCTAGTGCATGCTATAGATTTATTTCTATCACAAACACAAGCACATTCCAAGGTGAGGGAAACATAACGTGTGCTAGATTTGCTTCTAGCCCAAACATAAGTGCATTGCCAATCACAAAATTATAAGGTGAAAGAAATCTAATGTGTGTAAGATTTCCTTCTAGCATAAACACAAGCATACAAGCACATTATAAGGTGAAAGAATTCTAGTGCATGCTAGATTTACTTCTAGCACAAAAACAAGCATGTTGATAACAACAACATTATAGGGCAAATGAAATCTAACATGTGCTAGATTTCCTTAGAACACAACACAAGCACATTATAGGATGAAACAAATCTAGCACGTGCTAGATTTCCTTCTAACACACGCATAAGAACATAACAACATTTTAGTGTTAAATAAATCTAACACATGCTAAATTTACTTCTAGCACAAGCTAAAGCATATTTCCAATAACAACATTGTAAGAAAATAAATCTAACATGTGCTAAATTTCCTTCTAACATTCTCACATGCATATTTCCAATAACAACATTGCAAGGTCAAGGAATCTAGCATATTTCCTTCTAGCACAAACAACCAGATTGCCAACCACAACATGGCATTGTGAAACAAATCTAGCGCATGCTAAATTTCATTCTAGCTCAAACACAAACACATTGTCAATAAAAATGTTGCAAGTTGAATTCTAATGCGTGCTAAATTTCCTTCTAGCACAAACACAAGCATATAACAAACATGGTAAGGCGAAAAAAATCTAGAATGTGCTATATTTACTTTTAGCAAAAACTCAAGCCTATTTCCAACAACAACATTATCAAGAAAAAGACATCTAACACGTGCTAGATTTCATTCTAGCATAAACGAAAGTGCATTGCTAATAACAACGTTGTAAGATGAAAAAAATAGAATGAGTGATATATTTCCTTCTAGCATAAATAAGCGCACATTGTCAATAACACCATTGCAAGGTGAAGGAAATCTAACCCATGCTAAATTTTCCTATAGCAAAAAAATAAGCACATAACAACATGGCAGGGTTAAAGAAATCTAGCTCGTGCTAGATTTACTTTTAGCACAAACACAAGTATATTGCAAAAAGCCATATTGCAGGGCAAAAAGAATTCTATTTTGTGCTAGATTTTATTCTATCATAGATACAAGGAAATCTCAATAGCAACATTGAAAGGTGAAAGAAATCTAACATGTGCTAGAATTACTTTTAGTAGAAAGACAAGCATATTGCCAGCAACAAAGGTGCATGCCAAAGAAAACTAGGACCTATTAAATTTTCTTCTAGGAAAAACACAAACACAATGGCAATAATAACATTATAAAGGGAGTGAAATCTAACATGTGCTACATTTCCTGTGAGCAAAAACAACGAGATTGTCAACAACAACCTGAAATTAGAAAACTTTCTAGGATTTGTGGGTTTTTCTCCATGAAGCTGCATAGAAAGTGCAGTAAAAAATGTTTTGAACAGGCAACCAACCATGCCAATTTACTCGTATGTAACTCGGGGTTGGGTTCTAGTGGCTTGGTAAAGCACTAACTCGTTAAACACAAGGGTCTGACCAGATAACGTTGGGCCGCTTTCATGGATCTCTAAATCTGATGTTGAGAGGACACTGTAAATATTCTACATTAGTAAATATTTTTAACCAACATAATATAAATTTGGAGCAGACGCTTGTATATTTAACACTGGTTTTGTTGGGTAGCAGTGTGGTGTAGATAATCCCTTATTAATATGGCTTGTTTGAGTATGCATATCTATTGCTTCTCCATTTTGGCTCTGCGCATCTCAAATTCCAGAGAGGTGAATATGTTTCAGCTATGGGAAGGGGTGGATGCAGAGGAAGAAGGGTAAACATGTCAGTATATTGGTCTTACATTATTGTTGCATACAATTGAACTTTTATACCTATAATAATAATGGCCCAAATAATATTTCAGCTACTTCAAATAATTAGTAACTATTGGGTGGAATGGCCAACCCTACAAAATAAAATGAGAGTTCCCCTGTTAGAAACTCCCTTCTCAATCTCGTTTATGTTGCTTTGAAATTAAGAAGCTCTTTGTACGTTTGTGTGAGCTTTATGCTTCTTTCACTAGTTGGACTTAAAACTAGCAATTTCTCAAGCAAGTGTTGAGTGATTGGGTTTGGTGAACCTGCGACTAAATGGATAAAGGGATGTGTAGTACCACATTATTATCCCCAACTTAAGAAATTAGACAAGAGACTTCAATGTCACCCTACCTCTTCATCATCATGGCTGAGGGGCTTGAAAGGTTTGTAAATGCAATGATGGAGAAAGGGAAATCAAACGACTAAAATCAACTTCAACCATACCATGAACCTCCCACTGGAAATCTATCGATAGTAGCCTAATTGTAGTAAAGGAAAACATCAAAGGATAAAAGGAATTCAATAGAATCATGAATATGTTTCTAGAGGCTTTGGGAGGTGTGATAAATGAAGAACAACACACTGATCTTCTTTAATACCAACCACACAATTCAAGCAGACATAAGCATATTTTTAGACTTCTAGAGGTCATCACTACCAAGTTCTTCTTAGGAGTACCCTTTGTCCTAGAAAATTATTAGGAACTTATCAATGTTGGACCTTCAAACTCCTACCTTTAGCCCACTACTACAAAAAACACTTTTATGGGGGTGTCGTTATCCGCCTCCAAAAGTGGAATTGGGGGATGGGGGGTTAGCATTAGGAGTGGTTTTTAAACACCCACCACAAAAAAAAAAAACAAAAACAGAAAAAATATTGCCTCAAAAATTCAATCCTTTTAGGGGTATTTTTCTAAGAGATACAAACCACCCCCAAAATTGGTTTTTTGGGGATGGCTTGGAACCCCCCTTAAAAAGTGACTTTTGTAGGCATGTTTTTAAACCTCCCTCCCCTCTGAAAAAAAACATTGCCTATAAAATTCAAACGTTTTAGGAACAGCGAGGAGCCCCCTTATAGCAACTTACAATCTCACTACTTCCTAATGCACTAAAAATCAATGGTTGTCCATCATTTTTTCAATCAAATTAAGTAGGTACACCCACAAGGCATGGCTCGCAATTTCGTTGATGTAATTTTTTCGAGTAATCCAATGAACACATTGTCATCGGATATTTGATACCCCTTCATTAGATATCATGTAATATCCCCAAATAAGGATTAACAATAAATAAAGTGCAAATAGACAACAACTACATTAAAATGGAAAACACCATTAAAAATACATGAACTGATGCCAAAATCCAGCACTGAGCCATTTTATTAAAATTCTTAGAAAGAGTACAATATGGTGCTTAGAAGGATAACACTTGGGCTTGCTCAAGGAAGGTTGAAGAATAACTCTAATCCTAGCAAATTATCTCCTGAAGTATGCTCTGCATGGCTCTACCACTGCGCTACCCATTCTTGGAATTTTTTGTTGATTCTTGGTTTTACACTGCTGGTTGGCCTAGCTCCCATGCTCAGAAAATTTCGGGAATTGGTCAACAGAATCCTCTCAATAAACCCGCAAAGGAATTGGCCAAATGTTGACCCCGAAATATCAACCCAATTTCCCCTAGCTCCTCTAGTTGTTGGCTCAGTTCGGATCTATGTTTGGCGCCTAAAATATGCCCAGAAAATTATTCCAATTTAATCTTTCCTTCTCATCAAATAAACCAAAAAAACCCAAAAAGAGTTCGCCCAAAGCTTAACCTTGGAAATTGGCCCTCTTGGGCTTGGCTCAATAAATTGTTGGGGAAATCGAACCAGTAGAAGGGACTGCTGGAAAATTCCTCTGGAATTTTGAAATAATCCCTAGTAGGAGGTGGCTAGCCTCCCCTCCAAATATCTTGGTGTGAATTCTCTTCTTTTCAACCTCCCAACACAAACTCCACACTATACTGCGTCCTCCACTACGCAGTTTGCTCCTCCTCTGTGCAATCGAGAAATGGATATGCTTCCTCGTGATGTTCCTAATGGAAAATCCCCTCACAAAAGGTGGAACTCCTCTCTTCAGCGAGCACTCAAAGTCCCCTAAGGCAGAGGTTGAGATCTCCGCTTGAAGATCTTGTGTGCTAAACAACACTGCAGATTTGGCTCTTTGGCTCAAGCGTGCTTTGTCAAAATGAGAAGAAGAAAATAGTTGAATGACCAAATGCCGAATGAGCATTCCCTTCTACCTTTTATCCATTGAGGCTCAACGTATGCCTTGGGTCCCACCTTGACCTGCACTGCCTCTCCTTGGCCAATCATGTGTTACCTTCCTCTAGCCAATCTCATGTTGTCCTTTTTGTGCCTCTTCTACGCTGCCACCTAAGGCCAACTCGACCCCACCTCTAGAGCCACAATTTTCCCTTAGGGACTTTATAAAAAAAAATTATTTTTCCTAATTATTAATTTTGGGTCCCCTACCCACTTTATTTCCACCCAACATTAGGATTTCCAAAATTAATCAAAATTAATATCCCAATTAGTGAACTGCTAATTTGGGGATATTACAGTCCTCCCTGCCAAAAATTACTTATCCTCAAGAAATGGATGAACAAGTATCCTCTCTAGCTAACGCTACCCACTATCACTACAAAGTTGTTCCAGGGCTCCAGATGCGCCATTGAATCATCCCTGACCTATGCATCCCCCAGATATGAAGGAATCCCTCAATACCTAGATCCCAAACCATCATGTCCAACATAAAGCTCCCCTTACTCCACTCACCATCCTACCAGGAAAAAGTAGCAGAAGCCCTCTGAACGTCATCAGTGAGTAGGGAATCATGATAATGTGGCATTATGCCCAATTCCTCATGTATTTTCCCTACCAAGCGGTCCATCCCACACTCCAAGAGTAAACTGTCGAAGATATCGCCTAATCCCTGCAGAGATAGCGTCTTATTCACATGAGCCCCTCCTGCTATCATCCCGCTAACCAACCTGCCATATTAATGAAATCCCCCACTCCATTAGTGACTCACTAAAGCCCAGTGGAAGATCTACATGATCTCCCCATGTAGTATACAGCTCACCCCTAGAGGTTATCAAGCTATGTAGAGTTGTAATTCTCATTTCCCCTACTAATATCGTAGAGGTGCCACCATGTTGTCATTGCGCCACTCTAACTATGAGATGCCCCCCATCTTGCACAGATTGTATCCATCTCTCCTTGTGCCTTGTGGAAAAAAATTTGTGAAGGCAAAGCTCACCCTGCCTGGGCATCTCCATGATGTTGATATCCACCCCTCCACTGCTAATCATGACCCTGAGCAACAACATGATAAGTTTGCCTCACCATGCAATGGAGGTCTCAATGCTCCCCCACGTGTCAAACCCAAGGTGGACTAGATCACTGTCTGCTCTGTCCTTGCTCATCACAAAGTGGAGTGATCCACCTGCCCAATGGACCCTTGGATCCCCCAACCATACTAGGAGCTCACAAATCCCACTCCCTATGGATGCAGTTGCGTAGCGATGCTACCTACTAGAACCGATTTGGCCCTCATCTCTCACCCCTATATGTATCCCGTGTGAAAATTTCTAAATCTTAATTCTTATGCAGAAATTATTTCTGTTAACCCGGTTAAGCTTCTCCTACTTATACAAGTTATCAACTGAATAAATTCAACTTAACATCAAAGAAAAGCACATAATAGATCTCTACAAATTCAGATATAGAATAAGCACATGCACACATAGACAAAGTGACAGTTATTTCTGGACAAACTGTCCGTGAAAAAACCCAAAGTGGGAAAACTGGTTAGTAGCTGCTGGAGGGCTCTATTATTAATAATATTTCTGAATACACAACTCTGGGTTCCTGATCTGGAAAACCCTACGGAGAAAAATCTAGATCTACAACACCTGGCTGATATAAGACCAACAATACTGAATGATCCACACCCTCAAATAGGATTTACAGAACTCAGCTAGATCTAGGCCTAGAAACCCCAGATCTACCCCTGAAAGACAATGTGTCAAGCTTTGAAGGCCTCCAAATGCCCAGCGTTGCCACTGGAAGGGACTGCGTTACCTTAGACTAGGTGATGCAGTCACTACACTACCCCTAAGGGTCTCTGCGTAACCCCTGAAGGGCTTCCTCAAAAATCACGTTGTCCTTGCTGTTGTTGCTGCTGCCATCTGCTGCTATTGCTACCATCTGCTGCTGTTGTTTTCATCTGTTGTTGTTGTTGTTGCCTTCCTCTGTGCTGTCTTTCCTGATCTCTTCTCTATCTCTTTTGTATTCTAGACCCCAAGATTAGATAATCGCCTTGGTCTAAAAGTTTCCCTCTCTACAACTGAAACACTTGAGAATCCTTAGCGAACCCCACCCTAGAGTCTCAGCTTAGCTTCAGTGCTCTGCCTCTATGTCTTTTACAAATGACCCCAAGCCTTTCCTTTATACTTTTCTCGTTGAAAAATCAATGGCCAAGATTAAATCTTTAATCAAAGGATAAGATTAAAAGAAAGCTTGATCTCTGTGACTTAAGACAATTTCATAGCATGTTTAATTAAATTTACTTTAATTATTTTATTTTCCTAAGTTTTAACTTAGGAAATACATTAAAATAATTAATTAATTTAATATCTCCTAAACCAAATGAAATTTCCCAAATCCATTTCTAGGTCTTCTAGATCAGGTGAACTCTAGTCCTTCCTCAAAATTTGGGACCTAGAGCACAACTGATGCTACCCCAAATACACAAAATATCAACATCCCCTGGGTGGACCCCAAGTATCAGGAGTCTGTCCCACGCATGCGTACTTGCCCTGATCCTGCCAAACCACGTCGTAATATATGCTATCCCAACTCCTGTTGATACACCTGGATACTACTCAGAATCTAGGTACCCTCCTGTAGGTGAAGTCTACCATCCATCGTCCCTCAAATGTGAGCCTAGGGGTGGAAAATATGCTACCATGGAAATCAACCATGCCATCCCTAAGCCAAGACCCATCAACTCATGCACCTACCAAGTGTCTCAACTGGAAAGTCTCCCCCCGGCTCATGACACATGGTATCTCATCCAACTGTCTAGGGTGAGCCTCCCATGCCCTGCTGCTTGAATGGAGAGTGTCAAGGTGCACCAACCAAATACTCTGCGACCATAAGAAACACTGAAGGATGATGGGTAGATATGTCCCAAAGGGTGTGACCAAGAGTCTACCTGAATGCTTAAGAGTAATCCTCTACATGATGCTCTCTCTGCCTTCGATCTGTTGATAACACCCTCATAGCCCTGTCTCCACTAAATGTGGCATATCTATATGCTCAACAAGATCCTCATCGATCCTAGATGAGTTGCATCCCATGGTACACCTACTGCTCCGGTCCATGTCTCCTTGGAGGCAACGCTCCAAGAGCCCACTGCTCCGCATCATGTGTCATTGCATACCACCAAGTATCACCACACTCCTCGACCTGCCATTGTATGCTTCAACCTGCCCCTATACACTAATGGATACCCCGGTAACAACTATATCGTCTTGTACCATCATGTGTTCATCCTATGTCACTGCACCTGTCACTTCCCGCATGTACTCAACGTGATGGGAAGCACTCCTACTCCACAATGCAGTCTGACATACTACAACACACCCCCATGCATCTCCATGCCCATCTATAGACTATTTCCCAATGATGGATTCTCCTACACGTCCTTGGGTGTGATGGCCTAGGGCTGTATCCATATGCATCGACCCATACTCGATAGTACCATCACCTCCACTATCGCATCACCATACTCTCCAACGAATGGATCTCCCTTCCAAATCCTCCGTGAGGGACCCAAGAAGTGAATCTCCCTAGGTACCAGTAGCGATGCCAATCCCTCTCTGCTCCTCTGTGTCCTCTGTTCCCCACACAAATGCGAGGAATCCCTAGATCGATATAAGGCACTATCTGGTGGCCTACCAATTCCCCCTACTTTGTCAAACTCCTACCAGAGTATGTTGATATCTCGTGATCCTGTGTACAATCCTCGCACTAAGAAAACTCAAGAATTTTGTACCTAAACTAGTTGGACACTAGTGCTAGTCGAAACTCCCTTAGTGAATGTGCACGCTCAACTACTAGGTCAATTGTACCCTCCAGGTCATAGTCAACCGACATACCTGGGAAGTTATAGGTAGTCTTGCTTAGATCCCAATGCTATTTTGGGCTTTTAGTAACCCCAGTGCCTGGAAGCTCCTCCTGAGCTACACCTCGGTGCATCACCATCTCCATAACCCACTCCCTCGGGAACCAACTCAGAATTTCTCGCCATCCAACCACAAGAGAGGGATCAAATGTGTGAATTCCTACACCTACAACAACCCTGACATTCAGATGTTGCACCCTATGGAAATCAGGTCGTCTCATCCTGCTATCCAAGTCAACGCATGAGATCTGACTAAATAGCTCTGTCTCTCTCTCTCCAATGGCCAAAGGTGACCCAACCATGCTGCTAGCCCCATTTATGTATGCCTGAAGGGGGCTGCTCTAACTCTATAATGTGCTCGCTAGCTATACCATAAGTTGTTTCAGATGAATCATCACAAATGACTCATCATCTTGAATATCTCCCATAGAGTCCCCTAATACCACATGCAGACTAGAATACGAAACTGGCCTATTGTCATCAACTCTGCATGACTACTCATGCTCCCTAGAAGCATCCTCGTATGACCCCATGGACTCATCTAAAGAAGAGTCCTCATCCTCACATACAGAAGGAATATCCTCCTACTCTACCTTTGTATCTCTTAGTTCTTCATCAAAGGTGGATACATCTCCTGAAACCTCACCCATCTGCTGTGTGTGTTTGTCACCCAAAAAATCGGACACGACTCCGGTCATCACCTCAATGGATGGATCTACTAGGGTAGGCTCTACTCTCTCCACTAAGATGTCAACTAGAACGGTCAAGGAAATCTCCAACAAGGGTGAGTCATGCGTAACACTAGGTGTATCTACGAGCTCCCAACAATCATGTGTGCCCTCATTTTGATGGCTTCCCCCTCTGTTATTCGGTCAAGCTAGAAAGAGGTATCCAATTTTTCCACCCGATCCCAAGCCGCGCAATTAGTTGATCCATCATATGTGGGAAGAGGTGTCCTCCCAATGGTACACTGCAACTCTGAACTCTGCGTGCCAGACCCCCCATTATTCCTTCCTTATTCATCTCGCCTGAGATGGCAGTAATCACTGAAGGACAAATCCACTCTGAATTTTCCCCCCATGGACTTCCATTCTCGGAAATAATCTTCCAGGGTTATGTGATCATGTCACCTACCTTGCTCACTCGGTACTAGAGGAAAAAATGTAGCCATTGTGATCATGGTTGGCATACTAAAGGTTGGCGGGTGAGTGGATGATAAAGGGTGGTCGCACTGTTATGAGACCCTTGAAGTCTCCCCAATTAGGAACTCATGATGGATGCTCTTATCCCTATTATGTTTCTTGAGTCCTTCCAACATTCCCTTATCTTCTTTGGCTAAATCATCTAGGGCCTTTAAGGTGCTACCCAATGTTGATTCCCCTTTGCTCCTTGACTCCCCCATATTTTCTACCTCTACTGCCTAGCATCCTTGTTCATAGGAAAATATCCCCACGGCTAAGTCAAGAACGAAGCTCTGATACCACTGTAATATCCCAAAATGGGGATTAACAGTAAGTAAAGTGTAAATAGACAACAACTACATCAAAATGAAAAAAACCATTAAAAATACATGAACCGAAGCCAAAATATAGCACTGAGCCATTTTATTAAAATGCTTGGAAAGAGTACAATATGGTGCTTAGAAGGATAACACCTGGGCTGGCTCAAGGCAGGCTAAAGAACAAATCTAATCCTAGAAAATCATCTGCTGAAGTATGCTCTACATGGCTTTTCCACTGCGCTGCCTAGTCTTGGAATTTGGTGTTGCTGCCTCATTTCAAACTACTATTTGGCCTAGCTCCTGTGCTCAGAATTTTTTTTGAATTGGTCACCAGACTCCTCTCAATAAACCCACAAAAACTCACAAAGGAATTGGCCAAATGTTAACCCCGGAATTTCGACCCAATTTCCCCTAGCTCCTCTAATGGTTGGTTGATTTTAGATATCTTTTTGGCACCTCAAATATGCCCCAAAAATTCTACCAAATTAATCTTGACTTCTCCTCAAATAACCCAGAAAAACCTAGCAAGGGTTCACCCAAATCTTAACCTCGGGAATTGGCCCTCTTAGGCTTTGCTCAATAAACTATTGGAGAAATTGAACCACTAGAAGGGACAATCTTGAAAATGCCTCCAGAATGCTATAATAATCCCTGGTAGGAGGTGGCTAGTCTCCCCTCCAAATCTCCTGGTGTGAATTCCCTTTTCTCCAACCTCCCGACACAAACTCCACACTACACTGCGTCCTTCACTACGCAGTCTGCTCCTTTGCGCAGTGAAAAATTGGCTACGCTTCCTCATGATGTTCCTAATGGAACATCCCCTCACAAAAGGTGGAACTCCTCTCCTAAGCAAGAAATCGAAGTACCTCGAGGCAAAGGTTGAGATCTTCACTTCCAGATCTCGTGTGCTAAACAACACTACAGACTTGGCTCTCCAGCTCAAGCGTGCTTTGCCAAAATGACAAGAAGAAAATAACTGAATAAATGAATGTCAAATGAGCCTTCCCTTATTCCTTTATCAATTGAGGCCCAGCGTATGCCTTGGGTTCCACATTGACCTGCATTGCCTCTCCTTGGCCAACCATGTGTTGCCTTCCTCTAGCCAATCTCACGTTGTCCTTCTCATGCCTTTTCTACATTGCCACACAAGGCCAACTTGACCCCACCACTGGAACCACAATATTCTCTTACGGACTTTAGGAAAATACTTTATTTGGCCTAATTATTAATTGTGGGTCCCCTACCCACTTTATTTCCACCCAACATTAGGATTTGCCAAAATTAATCAAATTAATATCGCAATTAGCTTACTTCTAATTTGGGGATATTACATATCCTCGTCAAAATTTTCAACATATAATCGTTGCATATCCAATTCATGTTTGTTGAAAGTGCGTCGAACATCTAACAAATATTTTCATCGATTTTCCAACAGAGAACGTTGAATAATCCAATAGAATTCCATCGAATATATGATGAAACTTTGCATCAAATATTCGAGATCTAACGAGGCTATCCGACAGAAGAATGCTCGTTTGATATCCAACAAATATTTACGTTGAATATCTGATGGATCTAGGTTTTTGGATATCTGACGAACTTGTAGCTATAAAAAATTTAAAAAAAAATTAACAGTCTAATAGATTTCAAGCATTGAAGTGTAGAATCTGCTTACCATGGCCTATAAATTAACAAGATGAAGTCTCCATATATCCAAAAAAATTCAAAGCCATTCTAAATAGGCTAGAGTCTAGGCTACAAGAGCCTAAATTTAAGAGGATTTGTGGGATTAGAAAATCATCTAAGAAATTTTATCCCACACTTCTTATGATGCAATTTCATTTGATGCATTAATAAAGGGAGGCACACAATTTTAGTGGACCATTGCTCTGGTGCATTTGAATCCTTGAAGTAGAGAATTTGTAATGCATGAGTTACAATCCTACCCTCTGGTTACCTTTTGAGATCAAAAATAAATTGTTGAATTAGTTGCAAGAAGGGAGACCAATAGCCTACTATTCAGAAACTTTAGATGATTTAATGACAAAATAATTGATGGATGACAAAGGTGTGTATCTTACTGTCCAAATAGTGAAGTATCAGTAACTTAAATTATTCGGACAAGAGACAGTTATCCTTTTATATCATAAGCCTTTGTATTTCCTTAAAATCCACTCCAAGGTGCAACAAGGACATCATTTTAACCATATTTCCTTCTTGCAACACTTTACATTTGTCATCAAGTACAAGAAAGGTACACACAACCACAATTGAAACTTGATTTTCCTCAAGATTTCCTTTCTCTTCAATGGAAGTTTAATGAAACTAAATCCTTTTGTTAATAAGTAATAAAATTGAATGAAAGTACAACTAATTTTTTAAGGGAGAGATGAGGCTTTGGAGGAGTATCTCTAAACATTGGTAGGGTTTACCCCTGCCAAGAGGGCTCCTTTGTCCTTCATAGAATAGTAGAATTCTAACAAATTTATGCTCAACCTAGTTTTGTTTTCCTGAAAACACCCCCCACTTTGGAAATGGATATGGTAATGGAATCATTCAGATCCCCATCCACTTCCATTTCCAATAGCTCCAGGTAGTAGTCCAAGGCTAAAAAATTTGTGAAGATAGAAAGAATTCCAAATTTGGAAATCCTACTCAGAGAGCCAAGAAGAGAAATCCCTTTAGCTCGTTGAAAAAACCTTGATTGGAAAGTTTGTGGAGGCTTGGTTGAATAAAAAGACATTGGAAAACTATATATAGAATCAATGCAGCTCCAACATATAAGGCAAACATTAGTATTCCATTTGTAGCAAGGGCTTCATCACTCTACATTTTCAGTATAAGGCTGATGAAAATTTTATCTTTATATCTGGGCCTTGATTTCTAGGTTTTTGGGGATTCTACTTGAATTGATGAACCCTTGAAATTGATCCAGATGGGGAGGTGCCCAGGGTTGTCCTAGCATTCATCTGTGTTCTCCATCTCCCATGGAATCTATAAGATGAAAAAATCTTTGAAGTCATCAGTAACAATAAACAACTAAGAAAATTCATAGATAAGGCTCACAAAAAACCTAGAATGTTTCCTTTTGCACCTATATGTGTGCATGTAGATCCTAACATTGGACTCAAGATGAAAAAGAGCTCAAGCTCCACAAATGGACTTCTGCAGAAAACAGATTATTATTTGACTCCTTTTGAATGTAATGTCAACAATGAATATGGTCCTTCACCAAAAGTTGACTAAAGACAGGTCCTTCCCCTGGAAAAGATCTCAAAAAGAGAGAGACAATAGTTTCCAAGAAGTCTCTAAGTCAAGCGAAATGAAGGAGATCCCCTCCCTTGTATGCAGTAGTGAAGCTAGGGAATCCCTCTGAGACAAGGAGAAACACTTTCAAAATCCATCAGAGGATCAAAGATTAGGCAAACTAGTACCAGATGAACTGATACTCACATACCAAATGAGTCAAAAAGAGAAGTCTAGGAGTTGAAGATAAAGGCATGGGATTTGAATCAAATTCCATGGAAAATAGTGGGTAAAAGGAAAAACACTATTCTGAAATCTGGCTTTGTCCATCAATTGGCAAAGTAGAAAAGGAATATGCAATAAAAGTCCCACCCTATCCCATCCAAAATGTGGAATTTTGAACTAGGTAAATCCAAATACATCAAGAAGAAAATTCAACAATGAGGATATCCAAAGAAAATTGGAACCCCTTTGGTCTTGGACCAAATATCTTTACATGTTTGTCTTCGGAGGAATTCGCAAGGAACATTTGCAAAATGCTTTATTGCATATGTACATGCTCCTCCACTCACAAGAAGAAAGAACTCCAGGGAAGCTCACAGGAATTATCATTGATATCTTTTGCATAATTCTGTCTATTCAAATTGTAAAGTAGTAATCTTGTGGGTATAGAAGAGAGTCTTTCGAAATATGTCAGAACTTATAATTCCTTTTTGCATTTTGTCCTCCATTTTTTTTAAGGGATAATTAGTGCCTTGAATGTCAAAAATTTTTTGATCCCTCTTTCTCTTTCCAATATGGGTAAATTTATAGTGTTTTTACTTTAATATACAACATAGTTGTGACATGAAAAAAATGTGCAGTAATGTTCCAAACCTCAATTTAGGACTAATACTAGAACACTAATAGAACTCATAGAGGTATGTAGAACATGAATCCTACAAAGACCTTGGTCCTGAAGTCATATTGTTATATAAAACTAACAACACTTATGTTCCCCAAGGAGATCTGAGAATTAGGTTGATGCAGGAACTCATAACTCCAAAGTTGTTGGACACATTGAGCTAACCATGATGTTGAAAATTCACATGACAGAAAGGTATGCGTACTACCCACAGATGTAGACTGCCATGGATAATTATAAACAAGATCATATGTTATAGAGCATATCTAAGCCCACAATAAAAAGTTGGGATTATGCACCATGTTCCCAACCTAAGTCCTTGGGAAAGGAACTAAATAGAGTTCCTAGGTGTATTCCTAAGACTAGCCTTAGGAATCATTGTAAATCAGCAAGATGTCGACGTTTATCGCCAAAAATCTATTGTTACGACAGAAGTGGGCAAAGTTTATATTCACTAACATATCGTTATGCTTCAACTTACCTATTTTTGTTATCTGTGACAAATAATGGAATTCATAATTAATTTTTGGTCCATATTTGGACCCTGATATCTTACCAAATTGAAGAGAAGGATCATTTTTCTTCCAAAAAATTGATAGGCAGACTGAAGCATTAAATCAAGGGTTTGCATACTTATTGCCAAGGTAAACTAGTAAATAAACCAAGGTAAGGGAGTGTAGTACGCCATTTATACAACATTGTTATAACATGAGCAATTCATGACTCAACATAAATGTCACCATTTATGAAGTTCTAGGGAACTTCTCTTTAAACCTCCCTTGAATTAGATTTTCAATCAAGAGAGGGAAAAAAATTAGAAAAATATGAATTGAAAAAGATGAAGTTTGTAGAGAAGAGAACATAGGAATGGAGGTTTCCCTTTTGTCAAACTGGGTAATCAGGAACATGATTTCTCATTGGGGCCTCCTCTATAGGTTTATGTGGCAGGATGCTGTGGTGGTTCACTATTTATTCTGACAAAGACCCTGCAACTCATATTGTGGTAGAAACCGGAGAGGTGGGGAGCTCTAGATGTTATTCACGAGGATGAAGATGAGACAGATAAAACACATCTTAAGACCATTTTTTTGAGTGGCCACCATTCAGATTCACATCAGATATGTTTTTGTGTTGGGGTTTTTGCACACTGTGTAATATGAACTTCCTTATGCTTATAAAGACATCTATATGCCACGGTAATTCTCAATATCTTCTAGCAAACTACTTATGTCTGTCAGCAATAGTTGCAAGATAATACATGTCAAGTTCGAGCTAATAAATCTTTACATGTTTCCATATCTATGCGGTGTCAACACACTCCTGATTTTGTGTTACAATGTTAGTAGGCTTGTCTAATTTGAAACAAAGCATGCATTTCTGCACTCACGATTGAACAGTATAAGAGGCATAATTCAACTGTCAATTTTCACCATAGAACATCTTGTATTGGTTTGCAACTCAAAGCTATGGTCCAATAAGAATCTTACAACATCCACCTAGTTATTTTTCTTTCAGAACTGGGGCTATACCTGTCAAGGGATACTAACCCCATGTCCACCTTGTTCTTGCACTATAACATGAATTTCACCATTTGGAGATTGATGGTTCTTTCACGGTTGGTACTAAACAAGGCCTAGGCCAGAACCACAAGAAAGTTTCTCTGAGATGTGAGTACCAAAACCACATGAAAATTTTTCTGAGATGCCAGTGCTAGAACCATAGCAATGTTTCTCCGAGATGTTGGTCTCAGAAAAATGGGTCTTTGATATTGGTTGAACTGTACCTTAGAGAGGTTTGTTGTCTTGTACTATTAATTGACCTTGTTGTGTCGCATCATTTATGAGGGGGTCGTAATTCCTTGTAGTGCCTAAACTATGTTGATGGAAGCCACTGGTTCCCACTGCTCCTAGCTCTGAAGTCTCAATATTTCCAATCATTCCTGTATCTCTCTCTTATAACGCTCTTTAGCCACTAAACCTCACTCTTGATAAGGCTACAACATATTATTTCATGTCACTTTCTTCAAAATTGAAGTCAAAACAAAGAAAGCATGTAACCAAATTGTTGGTAATCACAATTATAATAGACTATTTGTTTTAACTTTAAATTATTCCATAATCAAATGTTCAAAATGTTCCTATGAAAGTACTACTTTCCATTAACCAGAAGTCAAAATACCTTTCATTTACTTAGAGACAGTCACATGCTAAGATCTTTCTAATACTGATCAAGTAAACTATTGTAAATCCAAATAAACAAAAGAGGCCTTGGACCTATAAATGGCCTTTGTACAGATGCAATATGCCTCCAGAACCAGCTTATAACACTAATAACTAGGAGAGACAGTGACAATAACTTAACTTATGTGATTGCTTTTGACTAGATAATCAAATTGTTGATGGAAAATATAGACAAGATGTGGCAAAAAGACTAACCTGATGTCTCCACAATTATGCTTACTGATTTATTGTCCTCTTAAATCCGATTCCACAACTCACTAATCATCTTGTTTATCGCTCTTCCCTTATTTGGTTGAATTGACTTAAGCCTGGCTCGTTGCTAAGTAAAGAAAAATTATAACCAGTTATGTTTTGTCTCGGGGCATTTGGATCCTTCCTTGACATTTATTTTCTCTTTCACTTCTGGCCTTGTCTATGATCCAATAGAGAAGTTATAGACACTTTCTTCTGACTATTCAATAATGTTGACACACTTGCACCCTGTGATCTGGAGCCAGAAGGAGCTACATGGTAGAGGACACCCCTCATTTTTATTGTTCCCACCATTACAGTGACAAAATAGGCATAGTCAAGTTTACCATCAATATAAACAATTACAATGCTCCCTGTTGATGATGCAGAGTCAACTGCAGTAGTTATACATCACTACAGTTAAATGAAATGAAAAAATAATCAGGAGGATAATATTTAACAAGACAACTTCAATTCATTTGCTTCATACCTCTGAGAGCTTGTGCAGAATCAATTTTCCTTGTTTTTGGATATGCTTCAAGATCCTATGAAACTGGACGTGTGTAATCAACATGTATTATTTGACTCATGGCTAACATTGATCTCGATGATGGAACTGCTGGTGAAGTAGACAGGAAATACAACACTGCTTGAGAAAAATTTTGGTGTGAATCTTACTAGTGCACAAAAGAGAAGAGAGTTTGTTGACTGTAAACATCCTATTGACTTTTAACAATATACCTGGAGGAAGAACCAAGGGTCCTTAGACTTAGACGAAGTGCACTTGCTCATAATGGTGGAACACATTACTGTAATATTTGCATAGAAAAAATGAACTTATTGTAGTTCGAATAAATTTGAGCACTACTACCATTCCCTTCAATTATGACTTGTCAGATGAGATGGTGCATAACCAGTTAATGCATATACACTAAAAGAAGAGAAAATATGCCATTTACAAAGGAATATTGTGTACATGAGAACACAACTCAAGCCTTAGACTAAAACTACATGGTAATTCTGTCCCTACACATATTTTCAACCACATAATGTACAATGCAAATCCATGAGTTCTGAATGCAAATTTATGATATTTAAAGAAAGTTCCAAATGAAATTATACTTCGAGTCAGATGGAGCTTGTCAGGCCAGTAAAAGTGGGATGTTGTACTTTTTATTACCCAAAAAGGATTCAGTTTCCCATGTTTTCCCTTTGTGGGATGGCGGGTCTGTGCACATGGAAAATATTAAGCTCCATGTAGTAATCCAATGATTGGGTCACTGCTTTTACATATTGTCCATTGGATGAGAATAAAGTAATATTCAATCACTGGCTTACTACATGGTTCTTAATATTTTCCTCTCTGCAAGGGGGCTCACAATGGGATGTCACACATCACAACTATGACATGGCATCCCACCTCTTGATAACTGACAGATGCTTGTGAGTGTCAAGAAGCATCTTGTAATAATTCCTCAATATATACTTCAAAAAAGGATATGCATCACACTGCAACCTATTACTTGAACCAATATCATATCACTATTTCTCCTGTATCATAGAAATCACCCTCTTTTGCAAAAGCCCAATAATCAAATTCATTATGTACAATCTCCAACTGTCCTACTGTCTACAAAAGGAAAAACATGCATTCAGGCTACTAAAATACAACTTGTAGTTAAAAAGAGTCATGATGAAATCCTTTGAAAAAACTTTAGTTAAAAAAAAAATTGGAATTGTATGAAGTCCCTTTAAGAGTCTACAATGATGTCTCGCATCACATTGCAACCTATTACTTGAACCAATATCATATGACTATTTCTCTTGTATCATAGAAAGCACTCTCTTTTGCACAAGCCCAATAATCAAATTCATTATGTAAAATCTCCAACTATTCTGCAAGATGAAAAACATGCATTCAGGCTGCTAAAATACAACTGGCAGTTAAAAAGAGTCATGATGAATCCTTTGAAAGAACTTTAGTTAAAAAAAAAAAAATTGTATGAAGTCCCTTTAAGAGTCTGCAATGATGTCTGGCATCTCTCTATCAAGTATTAAAGAAAATTTTATCTGGTATGCTTCAAGAACCATTAATTCAAGTTCACTAGCCGTAATAGGCCTTAAGATTTGAAAAAAAGTAGTCAGTTGTAATTTTTCTAGCATGTAGTCTTAGTCTATAGAAAATTGGGACCATGGGTCTAAGCATTGATTTATTTTCCCTTCTACTCGTCGAGTTTGCTAACACAGTAATTTTTACTCTTCCATTATGTTGCTGGTGTGAACGAAATGCAAACAAAAAATCTTTCTGGAAGATTATGAGAGTTGTAGTTGGGGGAAGGGTAAGGGAATTAGGAATGATCTAGCCCCAAGGCCACAAACTGGTATTTTATATGGTCATTTAAGTTGAGCAGCATATCACTATACCTGTGCTTGAAATATTAATGTGTATAGACTACTGGAAGTGATGTTTGGTGATGTACCTCTGCTATAGAGGGTCTCGAACCTACTCATCTCATTGGATGTGTGGCTGTGAATGTATTGAAGGCACTCCATATTTATTTCTATGTCCTGGTGTTGAATATGTTTCATATATTATCACAGTGGTGTTTTCTCTGTAATGTTGGAGCTTCTTTGATGTTATATCACTTATCTATAGCCATTTTTCTTCCTACCATTTGCTGGTACATTCTACTTCAGATATCTGTTATTATTAGAGCTGATATATCTGAGGTATGTGTAATCCATTTCTGTAGCTGAATTTGGAGTTTCAAGAAGGACGCAGTCATTTATCTGTGCACACATACCTACAACCAAGTGTATCTGGGTATATCTAAGCATTTTTTTAAGGGTGAAACATATATACTGTAGCTGTGTTCAAAGGGATTCGAGCCTCTCTTTCTTACTCGACACAAATCTGTTAGTGATTGTCTTATTTCCTAGCTGTAACCTCTGTGTTTTGTGGGTAGAATATATTATGGAGCCTTGCTGAAGTTTTAATATGCTACTGGTAGTATTCTGGGTTGGTATCTTCAACTACAACACATATAATTTCTTATCTGACTGGTACTCCAAATCCCAACCTTCTTTACTTGCTGAAATTTGTATATGTTAAGACGGGTTTGTTGTTAAAAGTAACCTGAAGTAAATATTAGTTGTTTTTCAAGTACTCCTACTGATATATTTGGCACTATTCAAGTTATTTGAGTTTGAAATTGTTGGATAGACACCTACAACATATTGCGTGCAAACTATTTGTGAAAACTCCTCAGTGAACTAAACCATTTGAACTCAGAAAACACAATGATTAATTGAGGTTTTCCTAAGAGGGAATCTTGAAAAAACATATTTCTTCAATGTTTAAGGACATAATTCACACCAAGAGATTTAACTTGAAGCACATGTGACCAACTTTGACCCTTTGTCTTCCTCACTCTAGAAGGAGACTTCTTGGCACTTCGGCTTGAGATATTTCTTGTTTTGTACCCAAAATCCTCTCTCATTGTGACTGTAATAATTTTTCCTACTTCTTGCAATTTGCAGGTCTGCAATCATGTGAGATAATTTAACCCAAAAACAGTCCCAAAACAAAGTTAAAGACCTCATTGCTCCTTCCCTTCTCCTCGCTGGTTATAGGGCTTATTATTTGACCCCTTTACACTTCTTACTATATTTCTGCACTTGTCCGAAAATATGTCTTCTGAACTGAGGCCTAGCTACCTATTTATAGTGGTTGGAGCCTATAATAAGCTGACTTGAAGAGGGTGAACTGACATGTCCCTTTGTGTAGATTATTTTCTCCATCTTGTAGAAGACTTGAAGGACAGGTCTTATGCTTGTCTTGGAGGGCTTTTGTACTTATTTAATGGCTCACACAAATATGTAACATGCCTAAGAATGGTCCTCCATACATGACATAGATGCAAATTGAATTTTATGACAAGATGACAAATCCTAAAGGCTCACAATGGGAGGAATCACTAAAAATAAAATTCCTTGCTCATGAAACCCAGAGACAAGCATTACAATAATAATTTTTTTTTCTTCTTTACGTCAATTACATAAAATCACAATTACACGTCATTAAGAAGACCGAACCTAGTTACACTTTTCAACGAAAGTAAACATTTTTTTTCCAAATTTCTATTAAAAATACATTTAGGTTTTTTGGTTGTTAAATAATATATTTATATTTCATTCAAACCTTTTGAGTTGTGGTATAATGATTTCAGTATTGATTTTTGCAACATGTGATATCACTGGTTGTTGAGTTTTGGAATCGTCTAACAAAATTCCATTACTATTGTTTCATTATTTATAATTCTCTAAGAACTTTTGATGACATCTTTAACTGCAGGAAATTCCTATCTTATTCCTCGGGCAAGAACTAAGTATTCAATGTTCCTTGTTGTCTCTGAAATAATAGAATCGACCATAGCACTCGGAAGCATGCCACCTTCCCTGGCACCAAATTTAGTGCTTTCAACAATTTTAGAACCTCCATTGCCACCTGTTACTGAAACTGTCGTTCCACCAACAACTTCTTCATCAAGCAATGTGCCAACAACAACCTCTTCAGCAACCAATGTGCCAGCAACAAATCCTCACAGTCAACCCAGCAATGCCAATCAATCTAGGCAATGTTTTCTATCTCTCTTCTAATAGGACTCTTTATATTATTCTTGTAGCATAATTGAAAAGGCATATCGTACACCATTCTTTTGTACCGACATTTTATAAATTCTCCATCATTGATTTGGTCTGTTGAGATTTTGATGACTCCTTGAGAAATTTTGAGAATATTACCTACATAGATGTAGTATATAATAATTGATTTTATTCCTTACAAGTTGTGAATATTGAACTCTTTTGTTTACAGAAATTGAGAGATAACGTATTCTAATTTGAAGTACTTATGCAAAACGGGAAGCCATTATGTGATACAGTGAGTCTAGAATAAAATAAATGCACTTACCTGTGTTTTATTATAATGTGTATGTCTATTATTAGTATGGTTACGAAGCAAAAGCTCGAGGCTTATATATTTGGCACTTATGCATATAAAAGAAGGTATTTCCAGCCCACCTTTATTGCTAAACCAATAAATGATATCAATGACAATTTAGGTTTGTAATGTACATAGCTAATCTTATGCTCAACTTGTCTAATTTCTGGATACAAGTAGAGGTTTCTAAGACCTACCTATTCACCAAACATTGAGTTTATAATTCTGATGATCGATATAAAGACAATGTGATTGTTTAACCACATATTTATTGCCCCTTCCTCTATAGGCAAGTTCTTTGCATTGAACACATATTTCTATGGCTAATTTAGGAGGAAGTAAGCTATTTTATAGGAAAGATTTGAAGGCAGGTCCATCAATTATTTTTTTCTCAAAATAAAGTATCTCTATTCCTATGGGAATATCCATATAATATCAGATTTCCTTGTTCAAACAGAAATAGGGATAAAGGAAAACATGTTGAATGATTTCTCTTTCCTGACGCTAGTGCATGTGTCAAAAGTGCTCTTAGAAAACTATCCACAAATTGTAGACAAAGATTGAAGTCTAAATGAAAAAATTGATTGCTAATGAACAGTTAAGCAGAAGCAAGCAAAAAAATAGTAAATGGGTTTCTTGCTAGAAAGGTGATGTGGATTATCAAACTCTCCTTTTGCTATGATACAATGTGCCCTTTGTGATCTCAATAAAACGTTGATATGGTCAGTGTGAAAAAGAGGATTGCAAGTGATCAGGGCCAAGAAATAGAAATGACCACAATCCATACAAAAGCCAAACAAACAAATCTAGGTGTTAAATCAAGAAAGTATATTTTCGTTTGTAGTTTATTGGATTTTTGTTTGGAGTTGATTGGAGTATCAAACAAAATGTAACAATATTATATTACGGTCAGCACAGATTAGGTGCATTGTATCCAGTTGAAAATCTAACGTTGTTTCTCATACAAATGTGGAGGTTCTTTGGTTTACCCTTTTTTGTTGCGTGGTTTATTGTTAGGAAATATTTCCTCTTATCTGGAACCAATAGAGGCGAGAGAGCATTCAAAATTTAGCACGGATCCATTCCTACGAAAGCAGGAAAAGTATTTTATAGTTATGATCGAATCCAATACTGTGTGGTGGGTATTCCTATTGTTACAAACCATTCTCTTAACTCTCGTCCACACGTTCAAGCAGCTACTGGGATAATTGGTGATTCAACCTTCATATTGAGTACCTCGAGTGTGTGAATGGGCATGCTCATTATCAAATCCCCCATCTGGTGAGAGACGTACATGGTCAGTCCCCATGCGACAAAAGACATATGTGGTCCCTGAATTTTAAATTGTGGGTCCATGTTAAATTCTGAAGATGTTCTATGCTAGATGAAAAATTACTTTAAACTTCTAGGGCTCAATGAGAGTAAGATGCAGATAGAACATACCAATAGATCAATGGAAGACAAGCCAAAAAAGAGATAAAGAGTGGTGGCGTTACGGCGCTCAGTGGGATGCTTCAACCAGCAAAGTCTTCATAAGGTCAGCCTCCCACATGTGTCACACAACCCCAAGACATCTCATCAAGAATACTCCACCAAGACGCTGCACCAAGAAGCCCTAAACGCAGAACCAAGAACGTTTCTCCATCACCATCCAAGAGAAGAAAATGCCTCCACCAAATGTGTGTGTGAAGTGAACTCCAAGTCTCTCCAATATATAGGCATCTATGGGGGTGTGTGACACATCTCTTATGCATGTGGGATAAATCAGGCCAACCTTGCACATGTGGAATAAATTCAAAATACATGTTCTGCTCATCCGATCAAAATGATCTTTCGATCAATCTTGCACCTCTCTGAAAGAGGAATCCAATAAAAATATTGGCATCGACATCTAAGCATCACAACATGGAGTTTGGACCTAGTTGCCGAAAATTAATAATCCCTCTCGAGTAGGGAGAACTCCATCCACCAGTGCCATCCAAACATCATGCGTCATCCCGCCGTAACTTGCTTCGTTGGCTTCTTTATTTCAAAACAAAAGGTGAGTGACAAAGACATCACTCCCGGCTAACCCGAAGTCAGCTCAGAGGTTCGAAACCTCAAAGGAGTCACATACCAACCCGAAGTTGGTTTAACTGACCCGAAGTCACTTGGAGGTCCGAAACCTCACCAGACTTGATCTCATATCAAGTGGTCACGTGCCATCCTAGACATAGAGAGTACGGCAATCTCTGATGCGCCCATCGGTCTTGCTATGTTCTCTATTCACATTTCCCACCTCATTGACCAAATGAGAGGTACTTCCCATGAGTCCGAAAATCCTTGGGTAGGATGCATACGGAGCACAGATCAGAGAAAGGTAAACCAACTCAATATCATCACGGTGGGGTAGAAGCACACCAACAAGATTCGGCAAGCCTAGCCCTGTAGTTGCTTATAGCTCCAAGAAGCTATCCCCAAAGCCCCCCTGGAGCTCCCAGAGCTCATCATCCAACAAGACCCTCCAAATAGGGTCGTTCCACGATTCCAAGATTCTCACGGAAGGTTAGGAATATGACCTTCCCCAAGGGCTTTGTGAGAATATCCATGACCTGCTCATTAGTTCCTATATGATCGAGCCTTATGGTGCCTCCTTGTACCATATCCCAGATTAAATAGTACCAGACATCAACCTGCTTGGATTGATCGTGGAACATGAGATTCTCTGACAAGCGAATCCCCCTCTGGTTATCACAAAGGATAATAGTGGCATCTAGCACATGCTCGAACAGTTCACTTAAGAGATTTCGCAACCAAGTGGCTTCACAACAGGCCACACACGTTGCAATGTATTCGGCCTCAGCGGTGCTCAAAGCTACCGACTTCTGCTTCTTTCTCGAAGCAGACCCAAGTGTGAAGCAGCATCCAGATGTGCTCTTGCGATCCACCACACTGCCTTCCCAGTCGACATCAACATATACACGGAATCTCAAACTCTCGGTAGTGTATCTCAGCCCATGGTCTATCGTGCCCCAAAAATATCTCATAGAGTTTCTTGGCACCAACCCAGTGAATGTTATGAGGATCAACCATGTGTTGACTCAAAGTGTTCACTGCACAATATATGTCTGGACGGATATTCCCTAAGAACATCAGGGCCCCTACGAGTTAGCAATACTTGGTAGGATTTTCTAGCACAAGGCCAGCAGCAGTTTCACTCAACTTCTTAAAGTTGATTTCCATCGGTGTCGACACGAACTTACAATCCACCATACCAAATATTTCCAGCAGCTTCACAATATATTTTCCTTGAGAGAGGAATATCTTGCCAGGTCTCTGCGAGACCTCCAGGCCTAGGAAGTAATGTATCAGTCCTAGGTCCTTCATTTTGAACTCGGAAGTGAGCTCCCTCTTTCACTGATGAATGAGGGTCAGCACCTGTCAGGAAGAGATCGTCCTCATAGAGAACCAAATGAGAGGCTTTTCTCTATCAATCTTGAAGTAAAGGGGTTGGATCAACATTACTTCGAGTGAAGCCCAACTTCATCAAGTAGCTATCTATCCTCTCGTACCAAGCCCTGGGGCTTGCTTCAACCCATAGAGGGCTTTCTTCAACCTGCATGCATGAGAGTCTCTATCTTGGACTTCGAACCCCAGAGGTTGCTCCTCATACACCTCTTCCTATATCGAACCATGCAGAAAAACAATCTTCACATCTATCTGATGTAGACTCTATCCTTGCATAGCAGCAAGGGAAATAATAAATTGGATGGTAGTATATAGGATCATAGGTGCAATTATATCATCATATTCTACACCTTCCTTTAGAGAGAAGCTTCGGGCAACAAATCTTGCCTTGTACTTTTCAGCACTCCCATCAGATCCATGCTTGATCTTATAGAGCCATTTCGAGGTGACAATAGCTTTATCCTCCGGTCTCGGGACCATATCCCAGACATCATCCTTCATAATGGACTCGTACTCTTTGTGTATATCATCCTTCAATACTTGATGCTTTACGACTTCTTCAAATGATCCAGGCTCACATTGTACTCATGGCTACTAGATACCCTTGGTATCTATATGGCTTCTTGCTTTCCTGGAATGTCCCCCTTTAGGGCCATATGACTCTCGGCATCCTTGAGAGTGTCTCTGAGCCATGAGGGTCTCTTCTTCTTTCTTCCAGCAACGTTATTTGCTTAGGAGCATATACGGTTGTGGTCTCCCTCTTAATGCCAGCTCCTCTGCAAAGGTGCGATTATCAGTCCTTAGAATCTTGATCTTCTTCTTCAAGAAATATATTCAAACGGGCAGCATATCAGATAAAGTAGAATGTATCAACTACTAGACATCAAACTGTGATACTTGAGGGAAAAAGAAAGTCCCCCTTTTTATGCTTTCCTACGACACAACTCTAATATATGCCTTCATGATTATTTTGAATTTGGGCATCCCAGACACCAACTTCCTTTCCTCAGAAAGGGCTTTGTAATCATAGACCTGAACCTTACTCACCCACTATCAAGGCCATACAAGAATCATAGCTGTATACTGCCATATATCTATTATACATCTTGACAGGTATCATATAAAGCCTATCGAGATGAGATTGAGAGGGCCATTCATGAGCTGCTAAGATTGGAGCACATCAGGCCCAATTCGAGTCCCTTCGCTTCTTCTGTGGTGCAAGTGAAGAAGGATGGGACACTCCACCTGTGCATTGACTACAAGGCCCTCAATATGAATACATTGAAGAACATTTACCCTATTCCACGCATTGATGAGTTGATGGACGAGCTTAGAGGAGCGAAATACTTATCTAAGATAGATCTGCGCTTGGGGCACCACCAGATTCGGGTGAGGGAGAAGGATATCCCTAAGACTGCCTTTTGTTGCCACTATAGACATTTTGAGTTCTGGGTGATGCCCTTCGGGCTAACCAACGCTAATGCTACATTTAGTCTTGTATGAACCACGTATTTCCTAGGTAGTTGCAGCGCTTTGTCCTTGTCTTCTTTGATGACATACTCATCTATATCCGGATGTGGGAGGAGCACCTTCAACATTTGGAGGTAGTACTTCGCATACTAGAAGAGAAACAACTATATGCGAATATGTCCAAATGTGAGTTTGGATTGACATAGATGTTGTACCTTGGGCATGTGATTGGCCCATAGGACGGATTAAAGGTACACTAGGAGAAGATCACGACCATTTTGGATTGGCCAACACCCAAGAATGTGACTGAGTTGAGGGGGTTCCTGGGCATTTGTACGTACTACAGGAGATTCGTGAGAGGATGCTCACAGCTTGCAGCACCCCTCACGGACTTGTGGAAGAAGGGGGCTTTTGAGTGGACGTAGGTAGCAAAGGAGGCATTTGAGCGTCGCAAGAAGGTCATGAGCAACTGTTCTGTTTTGGCTTTGCCTGATTTCACTCGACTGTTTGTATTGGAGTGTGATGCTTTAGGTGAAGGAGGCCGTGTTGATGTAGGGAAGCCACCCCATAGCCTTTGAGAGTAGAAAGTTGCTACCTCATGACCGATTTCATTTATGACAAGGAGATGTTGGCTGTGTTGCAAGCCTTGGCCAAATTTAGACAGTACTTGGTGGGGAATCGGTTCAAGGTGAAGATTGATCACAACAATCATCGATTCTTCCTGGAGCAGCATACATTGTAGGAGAGGCAACATAAGTGGGTGAGTAAGCTCCAGGCTTAAGACTTTGAGATCGAGTACATAAAGGGAAAGCACAACATAGTGGCAGATGCGCTTTCCCGAAGGCCTTATTACTCTCTATGATGGATGTTGCACATGATTGGAAGGCCCAAATCTTGGTTGAGTATTCCAAGGACAAACATGAATGTGAGATACTAGACGACACACATGGGGATGATAGATTCTGGTTGATGGATGGTGTGATCTACTACAGAGGCCGAATATGCTTAGTGTCGGGATCCCATGTTAGAGAGAAGGTTATGCAGGCAGCTCACAACTAACCTCTTGCAGTACATATGGATTTTCTCAAGACTTACCGTACCATCTGTGAGCGTTTCTCTTGGCGTGGGCTCAAGGGGGACATGCTGAGGCATGTACAAGAGTGCATAACCCATCAGAGGAACAAGGTGGAGTTGTCACATCTGACTGGTCTATTATAGTCTCTTCCCATTCCAGAGAGGAATTAGGAGAGTGTGTCCATGGACTTCATCATGTGACTTTTGACGATACATGGGAGAGATTGCATCTACGTGGTGGTCGATCACTTGAATAAATTTTCCCATTTCTTTGCGATCCCATCTAGATATTCAACCTCATAGGTGGTCGAGTTGTTCTTTCAGGAGGTGTTTTGATTGCATTGGCTCCCAAAGAACATAGTCAGTGACAAGGATAGTAGATTCATGGGGGCTTTCTAGCATGAGTTGTTCCAGCTAGTGGGAACCAAGCTTATACCCAACACCAACTATCACCCACAGACTGATGGGCATACTGAGATAGTGAACAAATGGTATGGCACGGGACAACATAGGGCGTCGTGAAGTGGCTACACTTGGGGCGAGTTCTGCTACAACACTACTTCCCACATGTCGAATCTTGGTATGTCTCCCTTTTGAGCACTTTATGGTTATGGTGCACTTTCTTTTTCTGACATGATATTTGGAGATAGCAAGGCCCCAGGGGCAAAGGATTGGGTCCAAGAGAGCCAGGAGATTCTTAAGGTTCTTACGGATCATTTGCAGGTAGCAAAAAATCAACAAAATATCTACACCAATAAGCATAGGGTGGAGAGAAAGTTCGAGGTAGGGGACATGTTCTACCTATGTTTACAGCCTTATCGACAATCTTCACTCAAGCAGAAATGGGTAGAGAAGCTCAAGCAATGCTTCTATGGGCCATACAATGTGACCAGGAGAGTTGGGGAGGTAGCTTACGAGTTGGAGTTACCCCTAGAGAGCAGAATTCACAACATATTTCATATCTCTTTCCTGAAAAAGGCGTTGGGGAAGCGAGTTACGACAGTCAATGAGTTGCCTCTGTTGGATTATGAGGGACACTTGATATTGACACCCAAGACCATATTGGAGACCAGGGAGAGGAAGCTAAGAAACAGGGTCATCCGAGAGCACTTGGTCAAGTGGAAATAATTTCTAGTTGAGGATTCCACATGGGAAAATGAGCAGAGTTTGCAGCACCCAGTTTTATAATTGCTTGGGGATAAGCAACATTTGGGAGGGGAAAACTTTAATGTCCTGTTGTGGAGGTAAATCCCCTCTGCGGACAGAGGCGATCCCTACTAGGCCAGACCGAGTCTAGCAACAATCGTTCACGCTATAGTGTAGGTTCTTAATTGCAAATAAACCAACTAGAGATGAAGGCTTACCTAGAATCCAATGTTGTCGTTTTTAGAGAAAGTAGCGCTCCCGTTCCTTAGCTCCGGCAGATCACAATCCTCACGATCTCCGTGATCGGACACCTGCATACGCAAGAAAAAAAACAAACGCAAGTGTAAAATCTAGTATATGCAACTATATGTCAGTCAGAGAAGACATAACTCATCATCATAATCAATAACAAGAGTGGAACCATAACCAATAGTCGCTTATCATTAATCGATCAAAGAAGAATACAACCATAGCCCTGACGCTGAATTCTCCTTCGGAGGGTCGCCAGCGGAACACGTCTCGAAAAATCCTGTCGGGGATGGGACAAACCTCTCTCTCCGGATGTCTCAACAATAATCTCCTTGCTTGGATTTGGCCTTAAGGGAATGAATCAAGGCTCTTACAACATAAGGTACTAATGGCTCTTGGGAACTTGGAGACTAGCTTGCAAAGGAGATGAGAAAGCTTTTATAGATGGAGGAAGGGGAGTTGGGATCCCTATAATCATGGGATTACTTCTATCTATCAAAGGCTTTGATGTGAAGGTATGAAACCGCCCTCTACATGGAATTAGAGCCAAACCTCCCGACTCAATTGAATGGGTTTATGAATTGGTTAGGGCCAGAAACTTCCGCCATTTATTTTTAAAAAACACCCTTTATTAAGCCTGGCGCGAGTACGACTCTGAGACAGAGCGCCAATTGGCACGCCCTCTTTGAAGAATTTCCCCCATTGGCGCGGGTATAACACAGGCTAGTCGCGCCAAGGATGAAAAGGCTATTTTTAGGGTTTTTCACAAGGAGTTGTCTTCAGGGCAATGAAAGTACATGTTCAGGGGAATGCCATGAAAGTGTTTTCAGGTTATGTCACTGTCCCAGGTACGGATCGACCTCGAACCGGCCGGGATGGGGGGTGCGGGACGGTGAAAAATTCTTGTGTAACAAATGCCCCCTAAAACATGAGGCAGAAGAGAAGAGAAGGGTGAAATGCTTTCGAAAACATCATGTGAAAACAACATGGAAAACATAACGGCAAAAGTACAATTGATGTCTCCAAATACATGATATGGTGATATGGGCACAGCCATCCATAACGAGTATGTAATAATCCGGTCCAGGCATATAGACGCGGCCATCCGGTGAGGATGGGGTAAATAGACTAGGGCTTATGGTCATAGCCATCCAATCGAATGAGTCATGTAATAAATCATAATAATCCACAAAATCGCAGGCACCAGATTATAACGAGGTAGTCCGAGGATAACATTGCTCACATCACGACCGAACAAAGTGGGTTCAACGCATACGGTCCGGTGAGCTTGAAGTCGAACATGCCGAAACATCGTCTAATTACGACGGTGTTTGGTATGAGATGCGAGAAGCCATAAGTAACCAATGGTCTGAGTGCTACGGACACAATCTACGACATGTGAACAAATAGGTTGACGTCGAACATCATGATCACTCGATCAGAGGCCAATGATGAAAACCTCACGTCGAATGCGAAGAACCTGCCATTGAGGCATGCAAGCTCCAAGGTACCAGAAGGGAGTCTCTAGATCAGCTTCCTGGATAATGAACTGAAGTCGACAGGAAGTGACCTTAATTGAAGGTCGGCCATAGTGTTTCCCACATCATCGACGCGAGATAGAGGAACATAATGTCTTTGTGAATCAGGATCAGATGAGAATCAGAGGAAGGTTGATACTTGTAGAGGTCAACTTCTCTTGAACACATGGCGGCACAACAGTGATTTTGGCAGTATTTGACATCAATGGATCAGAGGTCATGGCGACGAGGCAAAGAGCAGATGAGAGGTCAAAAAGGATTACCCAAACCCATGGAGGCAAGTGAAAAAACGAGATGAGATGTCCCTAACCCGACATGAATGCAGAGAAGTGCCATGTCCAAGAGCGACATACTGCCGACACGACAATGATCGTGGTTCCATTCCCCCCCACCATTTCTGGCGAGTACCCCAATTATTTTGATAACAAACTTGAAGGGGATAGCATATGCTTGTAATATAAGTTCGTCCTTCGGACGAATCCATCCTAGTACATTTAACGAGCCCTAGGAAGGAGGAACTCGGATAACGTCATTACGATTGAATCCAATGTCATCAGGGTTTAACGAGTCTGACAGAGGAAGAACTCAACGTCTTTTCATATTTAGAGAGTTTGAAAAAACAGCGGAAAAGTAAACTCCAACGGTCCCTTTTCGTAAATAGTTCCTCAGATCCGAAAAGGTAGAAAACAATATCTGAGAAAACCTCCTAGTCACAATAGGCTAGGGTATTCCTTTTTCGTAAATAATCTATCCCAGCCCGAAAAAGGGGTAAACGTATACTAGGTAGATTTCGTTTCGGGGCCACTTTAACGAGATCGAAACGACAAGGGCCTCGGAAATCTTTTCATGTTTAGAGAGTCAGAAAAGAGCTGAAAGATGACTCCGAGATGACTTTTTCGTGTATTTACCGAGTTCGAAAAAGTATAAAATACAACTCATGTCACCGTTTAAGTTGCGTAAAGACCTGTTGCTGTACATAAAGGCAAGTGTAAAATCCATTTTCGACAAAATATATTAAAATATTGATAAAAAATGACTTTCTAAAACCTAATTAGATTTCAAAAAGTTATAAATAAGGCTCAAATGGTAAAAACAAAATTACTTTTACTATTTACCTCATTGGAGAGCAGCAGTGGTCCATTTGTGTGCAAACTTCTGACGGCGAATACGACTTATCCGGGACGTTATTCAGTTCCGCGTTTGTTCTAGGTAATAGGCGTTTCTTTAAGCTCCATTCCAATCCATTTTTTGTATGTTTTTATTATGTATTAGACTTCTGGGCGAACCATTTTGAATTTTTAGGGCTCGCTCCATTGGCGCGGGTATCGGGCACGGACCCGCGCCAATGGAAATTTCCTCACAAAGAGGTTGCGCCAATGGCGCAACACAATTTTCCGCTCAAAATTTTGAAAATGTGAGCTATCTATGTGGATTTTCAAATATTCCAGAGATCTAACAATGTATTTTAGATTGTGTTGATGCAGATATAAAGGAAAAAATGGTTATCGAATGGAAGGAAAGGGAACATGGAGAGGAGGATGAAATGGCTATGGAGAATGAAGCCTGCCTGACTGCACTTAAGAACTGTGGACTTAAGAAATTCTTCCTCACACCCTGTTTACGAGCTCAACTGGAGCTACTACAATACTTGGTCAGTATATGGGACGAAAATGAAGAAGTATTTAAACTTCGGGACCAAGTGCTGGAACTGGAGGTTTCCGACGTATATTTCATAACCGGACTGTCGCGCAGAGGTCCGGTGCCCATCCTGATAGGCAGCAGACCATCTGGGGAAAAGATGGAGCAGGTAATGGCGAGGGTGTGCCCAGGGGCACGAGCCGGATTAGGAAGCGGGAAAGTGGACATCCACACTGTCCAGGATCTAGCACTGAGAGTAGTGCTACACACCATCACACGGGCTGCGGGATCACAAGCTCCACACGAGGCAACCAAGGCCCAACTCCTGCTAGCCGCTGAGTGTATGAGTCCAACACTGTTTGATTGGGCTATGTAAGACAGCTCACAAAATGCAAGCAAGTCAAACTGAAGCAGTTTGGCTACGGTTCCATTTTGGTATCGTTCATCCTGGAACGACTACCTATCTTTCAGGGCCAAGGGGCCATAGTTGCTGAGCTAATACCAAGAGAGCCAAGGATGGCTTGTTGGGCAGCACTTATGCCCAGATCAGGAGGAGGCCAATAGATGTCCTGGAGGCCGAAGTTTTTTGGATGGTTACAGCGTCAGTTGATCGTGGGCGAGGATTGGCCCTATGCCGGGACCGATTTCACTGGAGACCCAGATCTCCCACTTCCAGAGGGGGATGATTGGGACGAGGAGTTGGGTATGACCTCTCTTTTTGATTTTTATGTTTTATGATTTTTTGGTAATACATGTCCATTTTGACACCAGTTTTATGTGTATGCAGATGTCAGCCCAGAGAGACCTGCCGGTATGTCTCCCATTGCATGGAGAACTCAGCCCGCAGCTGACCCTCAGGCAGAGGGTGCCGAGGGAGGAGAGTTGATCAAAAACCTTGAGGGGATTGCCCGAGGGATTCCAGACTACGCCTGGCTGGCAGATGTCCCGATGGCGTATCAGAGACATATGGTGGGAGTGCCTAGTCGCCTCCACCGACTTTTGAGACGCTTAGTGCGCGCGGTAGCATGTTACCATGAGTACCATGCAGATTAGACACCTAGGGCTTCTTTCATGCATATTTTTTGAGAGACATGTCGTCTCCGGATGTATTAAGACGAACATGTATATTTTTTGATTTTATGTGATGCACACTATGTAAACATTTCGACACATATATATATATATATATACATACCTATTTCTAGATGGATCTTTTACATGTGATGATGTTTTATTTATAAATTGCGCAAATGCCTATCTAGAACCAAATTAGCTACTGCATCTGTTAATTTATTCATATGTCTGGGTATGTGTTGGAGACCCATTCCGTGAGGGGAATTGGGTAAATGAAGCCCGCGTTCAGAATTTTTTCAACTTCTGCTTTAATGGCAGCGGCTTTGCGAGGGTGCACCGGGCGTAGGCGTTGGCGTACGGGTTTCACACCAGGATAGGTAGGAATCTCGTGCACTACTATGCTGGGATCAATCCCGGGCATTTCCTCATAGGACCAGGCGAACACGTCTCTGAATTCTCGAAAAAGATCAGTATAAACTCGTATCTCATCAGGAGAACAAGTCACTCCCACGTGTATATTCTCAACTATCCCCAGTTTAATGGAGATGTCGATTGGAATGGTTTGAGTAATGTTGCTCAGGTTTCCCTCTGAAAGCACCTCATGTGTCAATATGGGCGTTTGGAGAGGTGGAGTGGGAACCTGAGATGCAAAACGCTCTAGACAATCTGACATTTCCCCCAAGCTAGGCATGAAGGAGGAACGATGATGTCCATCGCTCCAAGGCAGCTCCTCAAGAGACATTGTTTCAACAATGGCTTCATCAGAAGGGAAAATATCTTTAAGAGGATCAGGCGAGTCGGCCTCGCCGAGCCAGGGGGATTGAGAATAGATGTCTAAAGCCATGCTCGAAGGAGCATGCTGAGGAGGGGGAGGATCAGATGCGGCGACGATTTCATAGTAGTTAATCTCTACCAGAGTTAAGGGCATCGATTCTCCAAACTCAGTCACCTGCTCAGGCGAAGGGATGAGCCATGGGTCGTCAGACCTAGAGATCTTATTAACTTGAGCGGTGTGCGGTGTTGGTGCGGGAAAAATACCCATGAGGATGGGGTCCTTGAAGAGACAGGGTCCTACACTGTTAGGGGGATTTGGGATCTGATCCACGTAAGGAACGTTGTTCTCAGAGGTGGAGGTGAAGAAAGACAACTGATCCACCGTAACGATTTTTCCCTCGTGAGGGAACTTAAGAAGTCGAAAGAGGGTGGATGGCACGCATAGCATGGTGTGATTCCAACTGCGGCCGAGAAGTATATTGTAGTTAAGCTTGTCATCAACTACTTCTACTTCTATGTTGACTGTCTTCCCCTATAAGGTAATCACTAAACTCTCGAGAACACCCAAGGGTTTTGATTCCCGACCATCGAATGCCTCTAGGGCATTAGGAGATGATGAAAGGGCCGGAGAGCCAATGGCCTTCCAGCAAGCGGATGGCATGACATAGGTAGAAGCACCTTCATCCACAATGGCCCTATGGATGTTAAGACCGTTGATCCCGACTTGAATAACAAGAGCGATCTGATGTGGAAGTCGGGGGGTAAAGTTCTCTAAGTCGAAGGTGAGAAGATTAGAATCAGTGGGATCGATCCCACTGATTGCAGACAACAAAGCTTTCCGTTGTGACGGGCAACGTTGAAGAACTTCCAATGCAGACATGGCAGAAGGCGCCTGTGCCAGATCCTCAACAATACTGTAGTGCTGAGCGGCATGAGCATTCGGATTGTAGCAAGATCTTCTTAGAACACCTTTTGAAGGTGGCCTCACAACAGGTTCAGCAGTAGACTTCTCAATCTCCAACGGACCGGAGGCAGGTGGGGGAGGTGGACCGTCCACAACTACCTTCCCAGTTGTTTGACGCGATTCGTTGTAATCCTTCGAACGCGTAGCAATAGAGATAGGTGCAGCACCATTCATCATAAAGACCTGGGACCCAAATGGTGCAGATGGTGAAGGCTGTTCAACCATCTGGATCTGCTGAGATGGGAACGGCTCTTTAAGAACTGCCGGAGTCCCTTTAGAGCCTTTTAGAAGTTGACTAACCTCAGATCATCGTGGACAATCCTTGGTGTAATGATCTCCTTCACAAATGAGGCAGGGGTACTTCGGTTTACGTTGGGAACCGTCCTCGGTACGAGGTTTGGAAGATTCTGGCTTTGGAGTGTCAGATTTGGATCTACCTTTGCCCTTCTTCTTTCCTTTGGAGGCTTTTTCCGTAGGATTAGCCTGAACGGCGTTAACCTCCGCAGTTTTTCCAGAATCAGGAGGGATGGGAGGAGCAGAATTATTGGATGAGTTGGACTTCTGCTTCCCATTCGAAGATTTCTTTGAATTCTGAGACACGGAACCAATAACACCATCCACCGCCGGGGTAGGTGGAGATTTAGAGGTTCTAGACCGTGGAGCATCAGGAAAAATATCATAAAGCGTGCCAGACTGAGAGTATACTAGATCCAGATATTGGGCACGTGCTATGGCTTGTTCTTCAGTTACACACGCTCCCATAGCAATATCTTGGGCGATTTTGTTAACGAAGGAGGTGGTGAACCAATGAGTTAGTATCTGATCAGGTATATGGAACTTGATCAGTCTACGACGGCGTCGCCACTCATGAATGTGATCAGAAATGTGGGTGGATTTGTCCTGCTTCAAAGAAATCAGGAGGTGTGTCCCGGCTTCGTAGCGAACCGGTAACTGAAAGTGAGTCAGAAAAGCCATGGCTAACGTATTGAAATCTTGAAAGATGCCACAGGATAATTCAATATACCACTTAGCGGCAGCACCAGTCAAAGTGCGCTGGAAGAGGCGTAAACGAATTGAATCATCCACCCAAGAGTTGGACGAACACCAAAGATGGTAAGTCATCATGTGAGCTTGGGGGTCCTCCCCAGCTTTACCCTCAAATTTGGGGCAATCGCCAGGTACCTTGGTAGGAACCGGAGGCCAATAAGGATTGTGCAGAATTGGATCATTAGTTAATTTTGAAACATCTGGTAATTCTAAGGTAGCCAGAAACGGCAATGGCGGATTGGACGGCATGCCTGGCCTTGGATAAGGACCAGTACCTGTACTCCACACTGGTTGAGAATATCCTTGCCCCCAGGGGTTCTGTCCAGCAGGATTCTGACCATAGGGAGTATAGGGTGTATAACCAGCGTGATTCGGTTGCTGGTAACCAGCCTGATTTGGTTGCTGGTAACTAGTGTACGGGGCTTGATAACCAGAGTATGGACCCTGATTGTAAGTCGGCCCCGTGTGAGTAGCATGTGGATTTGGCTGCTGAGCATAGGTGTAGCCAGGTTGTTGAGAGTAATAGTTAGAACCTTGGGGCTGGATATAATTCGGTCGATACTGACCATGAGAATAGTAACCGCCTTGAGGTCGAGTGGGCTGCTGATAGGTGGGACCCTGCTGAGCCTGATAATTAGGGTGCAGTGATTGATTTGGCTGCGGCATTGAATAAGTCGGCTGTTGGGCAGGGTAGACAGGATGTGCTGGCTGGCCTGGCTGAACAGGCTGACCTGGCTGAGCGGGCTGCCCTGGTTGAACAGGTTGACCCGGATAAACAGGTTGTGCCAGTTGTGCAGGTTGTCCTGGCTGTTGAGGAGCACCAGGTTGTGCCGAATGGGCCGGTTGGCCTGGTGGAGGGACACCAGGTTGTGTCGGATTGGCCGGTTGGCCTAGTGGCGAGATACCAGGTTGTGCCGGATGGGCCGGTTGGCCTGGTAGCGGAATGGAGCCAGGTGGTTAATGATAACCGGTTTGACCCGCAACAGGACCATAAGATGGTCCTGGCTGATGTGCAACATTGGGACCAAGAGGATACTGCGGTTGCAAAGGTTGAGAAGGTTGGACTTGCCCCCCAGGACCATATACCAGTCCTGGTTGGTACCCCGGTTGTCCTGTGAGTCCATGAGGTTGCCCAGGTGGGACTCCAAGGAGAGGCTGCACGAGTTGACCAGAAGGGTTGTAATGCTGTCCTTGTGGACCGTACAATGGCCCTTGCTAGCCCGGAGGGTAGCCCTGTATGGGTCGTCCCTGCGGGTCATAAGGATAGCCAGGCTGGCCCGAAGGTTGGCCTTGAAAAGGTTGTCCTTGCGGGTGGTAGGGCTGTCTAGCCTGGTTATACGGTAAACCCTGAGCATGAAGTTGAGCCTCAGGAGAAGGTAAACACAAAGGGTTCCCATGCTCATCGTACTGATATGGAAAAACGTACACGGGTGTACCATCCTGTGCATAATGCGAAAAATACGAGCGGTTGGGATCTTGAGAGGACTTTCCAACCTCGGGGTTCGATTGTTGCAGGGACAATCGATACTCCTCCGGAGAGAAGTTCTCCGGCATAGCAGACGCTATATAGATGTCTTTGGGAAGCGATGTGGTCCTTACGGACTGGGTAGTAAAAGCGGGTGCAGATGCGGCCACACAAACAGTGGGCATGGAGGGTACAGAAGTAACCTGAGGGGATGACGTAACGGGTGTCCGTGGAGACATCCCCAATGAAGGAACAACCGGCCTCGTAGAAGGAGCTGATACCCCCATAGAGGCAGCGACGGCAATAATCTGACCCAAGGATCTATACCCGGCTGGTAATGAGGGACCAGGTGATGACATAACAGATGGTTCAGGGTTGCCTTCTGGAAATAACTGTCAAGGGAATAACTGGTAATCTTCATCAGACGTGGGGATTTCCTCACTAGGAGAATCACTCATATTTGAACCTGCCGCTAGATCTCGTAACAGACGGCGAGGACTAGGAGGAATAATAACAGCTATAAAAGGCGAACCCGATGTAAGAGGAGGGAAATATTCCCCTACTCCCAATCCAAACCAAGGGTCGGAAAAGGGCCAATTGAAGTCAACTGGTCCTCCAAAGGGCTGCTCAAACAGAACCGGTCCCCCATCGGGAAACTCAGAAACGATGGGCTACTGGGGTTCAGCAGAGGACTGAGAAGCCTCTGATGAATCGTCCGTATATGGACTACCAGTAGACGAAACAGAAGGTTCCGCCACTGTGACAACAATGACAAAAGATCAAGCAGAACACATGCGGGCTGAAAAAGAGTCAAGACACACAATCAAACGGCCAACAAGAAAAATATAACAGGGCGTGTGATCGCGGGTGATTTATTTTACCACATTGAAACTTAGAAACTTCACTGTTTCATGTTTTAAGAGTCGAGAAACGGATGAAAGGTGACTCTATCTCTTTCAGTTTTGAAGCAAGCGTGAAAGGATAAGCGCTTGGTGATCCTTTCAAATTTAAAGAGTCAGAAAAGATCAAATGACTACTCAGGAATACTAGGTAAAGGGTGTACCAAATAACCGTGAACTACAATATACACCTTGGTTTCAAAATGAAAAAGAAATCAACCAAGGACTTAACGTACGTGCAGGCAATCTCCCCGATTGTTGTGTCCGATGTATCACTGGTATAGGGCGGCAGACTCGGCTTCCTATGGATAAAGAATAGAAACTTAGTAGGGTATCCCTTTATATATGCGACGGTACGGGGAGCACAAGTCCGTACTAGTGCTATCTAAAGCCAAGAGGCGAACGATAGCTACTAGGTTTAAAGACGCCGGAACACGTCTCTAGCCTAGACCTCTAAATGTTGCGTTAATGTTTCAATGTTGCCTCAATGTAAATTGAATAAATTTTAATGTTTATCTTCAATTACGTTTCAGTTTTCAGGCCCTAGCGGGTGTGATGTCTCAAGATCTCCTAAATGCACACTATATGCCATAGTATATCATTTCATTCGATGAAAGCTAATTATGAGAGAGTTGAGAGCTTTTCACACAAACAAAATGATCAGAAAACAACCAACAAAGTCTCTAATGCAGCTAATGTAAACCAAAAAATTTTCTCTTAAAGTCACTAATCACTAACAACACCGAAAATATTTTAATTTGCACTAACTAGTCGAAAGCAAAAGAGATTTTTTATATTTTCAAAGTTTAATAGAAAAGTGCACTAAACAAAATGAAAACTAATGAAAAAAGAAATTTGAGAAGTGATGAGGAAAGAGAAAAACACACAAATTTCACTCAACTCAAACACACAATCAAATCTCCAAATTGACAAAACAGTCCCTCAAAACCAAGAGAATCCCAAACACCCAAATGGACCATGTAATCTAGGCCCAACACGAGACAAAGTGCAATTCGAATGAAGAAGAGAACAAACACTCAAATAACGCAATAAAATGATAAACAACCGCCAAACGAATGTAAAAAAGCAATCACAAGGTCGACTGAACAAATAGAAACCAAAAAATCCCAAGGGAGGCTCGACACACAAGAGCACCTAGATGCCCTAGGGCTAGAATGTGAAATCGATGGAAACGGGCAAACAACCAAAGGACGAAGGTCACAGCCAGTCAAACAAGACTCCAGAACACTCAAGCAGTTGAAAAAACAAAACCAAACACACTGATCAAGCTCAGGAAGGTCAAAACAAGGCAAACCCTAGTACCTCACAGGATTGGCGCAACTGTGAAGCTGAAACTAGCGCCAGAAACGAATTGGCGCGGGTGATACACTAACAACCTGCGCCAATGGGCGCAACTGTCAAGATGTAAAGCGCGCCAGTCGAGTTTGCTATGAAAAAACAAAAAAAAACACTCCAACAAGCAGACCAGTGATGATCACACTGACCAAAAGCCAAAATCACAAAAAGAGCCAGCCAAAAGAGCCGATCAAGCAAGCAGAATCGAGAAACAACCGAAAAGACAAGACATTACTCCAAGTGTTCAGTTTACAAACTAAACCAGAGATTGATTGAAGCAGCTTTGATCTACTTCGCAATTGCAGAGCAAGAGCATTTTGAAGGCTATTTGGCTAACTTCAGGCTCCATCTATAGCTTACAAAGCAGAACAACAACAAGCTAGATGATCCCCAGCGGAGTCGCCAATTTGTTGTGGAGGTAAATCCCCTCTGTGGACAAAGGCGATCCCTACTAGCCTAGACCGGGTCTAGCAACAATCGTTCATGCTATAGTGCAGGTTCCTAATTGCAAATAAATCAACTAGCGATGAAGGCTTACCTGGAATCCAACGTTTTCGTTTGTAGAGAAAGTAGCGCTCTTGTTCCTTAGCTCCGGCAGATCACAATCCTCACGATCTCCGTGATCGGACACCTGCATACGCAAGAAACAAAACAAACGCAAGCGTAAAATCCATTATATGTAACTATATGTCAGTCAGAGAAGACATAACTCATCATCATAATCAACAACAAGAGTGGAACCATAACCAATAGTCGCTTATCATTAAACGATCAAAGAAGAATACAACCATATCCCTGACGCTGAATTCTCCTTCGGAGGGTCGCCAGCGGAACACGTCTCGAAAAAGCCTGTCGGGGATGGGACAAACCTCTCTCTCCGGATGTCTCGACAATAATCTCCTTGCTTGGATTTGGCCTTAAGGGAATGAATCAAGGCTCTTACAGCATAAGGCTCTGATGGCTCTTGGGAACTTGGAGACTAGCTTGCAAAGGAGATGAGCAAGCTTTTATAGATGGAGGAAGGGGAGTTGGGATCCCTATAATCATGGGATTGGCCCTATTCTCAAGGAAGCTTCCATGAGAGGTGGCAAACCACTTCCTCTACATGGAGATCCGGAGCCAAACCTCCCAACTCAAATTAGATACCAGTTTATGAATTGGTTAGGACGAAACTTCCACCATTTATTTTTTAAAAACACTCCTTAAAATGGTTGGCGCGAATGCGACTCTGAGACAGAGCGCCAATTGGCACGCCCTCTTTGAAGGATTTCCCCCATTGGCGCGGGTATTGAAGTGGCTGCCCACGCCAATGTAAAAAGGGGTGTTTTTAGGGTTTTTCACAAGGAGTTGTCTTCAGGGCAATGAAAGTACATGTTTAGGGGAATGCCATGAATTTTTTTTCAAGTTATGTCACTGCTCACAGGTCACGGAATGAACCCTCCAATTGTGCGGGATGGGGAATTGTAGGGACGGTGACAAATTGCTGTGTAACATGTCCCTTCCTAAATAATTTTGTCAATAGTACCACAAATTTTCCATTTTGCTAATTTTGGGGGTGTAAGATAATTTTGGAGAGGAAACATAGGACAAAGGGGTTGAAATGTTTTCCTTAGTGGAATGTGGGGGCCACCTCCCCAACTAATATGCACTCCTTGAGGAGGGAGAAATATTTTGGCCAAGGAAATAGGTTTGAATTTCCTAGTGAGGGGCCCACATGGAGGAAATGAACAAAAAATATAAATAGGAGAGAGGAAGCAACATTTTAGGCCTTTTGATAATTTGACAATTGAAGTGTTGCTCTAGTTGTTTAGCAGAGTTACATAGTGTTGTTCAACACAAGAGTTTCCCAAGGAGGAAGCTCAACATTTCTTCAGTGGAATCTGAGTACCACCCTAGGAAGGATCCTTCATCAGTTTCAGGAGTTGGAGAGAGGGCCACACATGTGGTACGGTTTCTGGGCCAACTGAGACATAGTTCAGGTTGCCACGCAGATTGTTGAGGAAGAGCTAGAGTTGGGAGCTACAACATTGTCAAAGTAATTTTTGGTCAATTCTAGGAAAAAGGAGGAAGATTTGCAAGGGTAGAATTCAACATGCAACATCAAATTGATTTTCTGGAAGAGAAACTACATCATCTTACCCAGAAACTGCGCAATCATTGTGGAGGCACAATTTCGGGGTGGCTTGTGAAGGGATTTTGAGAGCTGGGTTTCTTGGGGTTGGTTTGGGGTGTAATCGAGAAGAATTTTCCAGCGATTTTGGGACATTCATTCCAACATCAGTCACAATTCTAGTTTTTCTGCACTTAGAGGGTTAAGGAATCTGAGGCCATTTTTGGAGCATCAAAACCAGGGCAAACCCTTTTTGGGTTTTTCTAGGTTTTTGACAAGGATTCCATGACTAATTTATCAAAATTTTCTAAGCAGATAGGAGGGGGAAAATCTGGGTATCAATACAACCAACAGTGCGAAAATCACAAGGCCAATGTAGATTTTTAGTGGGAAAATTCCAGCAATAGTTTGGCATTGATAAAACATCCACCTGAGGCTTGTAGCTTGCCTAGTGAAAGCCAGGGTGCACAATTTTATTTATTTATTTATTTATTATCTTTATTCTAATATATTGTATTCCAACAAGATCTTATAATAAAATTTGCCCATTTTGGTGTGTTTGGAGCATTTATGTTTTATGGGCGTTTGCTGAAAAAAAATTGTGTTGGGTTTATTGCATGTTTTTGTTATCACTGTTAATTTTTCCATTAGGAATATTACACCTTGAGAGGTTTGATCAACATATCAAGTCAGATTTGAAACAAAAGTAAAGTAATCCTTGCAAATCAAAGGACATTCTTTAAAGCACACAAGAAGAGCCTAGGAGACACCTTCATCAAATGATAAAATGATAACATACTTTGAGCATATTTTGAGTTGACAGTAGAGTGCATTCATGATGACATTAATTAAGGATTCTTCAAGCCTTTGTTGAAACAACAATCACTCTTGAAGCATAGTTGAAGACCAACACTTGAAGTGTTCAGGAGGCCATACAAAGAGTTGAGGAGGAAGAGCTGGAGTTGGGAGCTACAACATTTTCGAAGTAATTTTTGGTCAATTCTAGGAAAAAGGAGGAAGATTTGCAAGGGTATAATTCAACATACAACATCAAACTGATTTTTCAGAGGAGAAACTACATCATCCTACCCAAAAACTGCGCAATCATTGTGGATGCACAATTGCGGGGTGACTTGTGAAGGGATTTTGAGAGCTGGGTTTCTTGGGGTTGGTTTGGGGTGCAATCGAGAAGATTTTTCTAGCCATTTTGGGACATTCATTCCAACATCAGTCACAGTTCTAGTTTTTTTACACTTAGAGGAGGGTCAAGGAATCTGGGTCCATTTTTGGAGCATCAAAACTACGGCAAATATTTTCTGGGTTTTTCTAGGTTTTTGACAAGGATTCCATGACTAATTTATCAGAATTTTCTAAGCAGTTAGGAGGGGGAAAATTTGGGTATCAACACAACCAAATTCCAACTACAATTTGGCATTGATAAAACATCCACCTGAGGCTTGTAGCTTGCCTTGTGAAATCCAAGGTGCAATTTTATTTTTATTTTTATTTTTAATTTATTGTACTCCAACAAGTTCTTATAATAAAATTTGCCCATTTTGGTGTGTTTGGAGCATTTCTGTTTTATGGGCGTTTGCTGAAAAAAAAAATGTGTTGGGTTTATTGCATGTTTTTTTCATCACTATTAATTTTTCCACTAGGAATATTACACCTTGAGAGGTTTGATCAACATATGAAGTCAGATTTGAAACAAAAGTAAAATAATTCTTGCAGATCGAAGAACATTCTTTAAAGCACACAAGAAAAGCCTAGGAGACACCTTCATCGAATGATAAAATGATAACATACTTTGAGCATAGTTTGAGTTGACAGTAGAATCACTCTTGAAGCATAGTTGAATACCAGCACTTAAGAATTCAAGAGGCCACACAGAGAGTTGAGGAGGAAGAGAAGGAGTTGGGAGCTACAACATTTTCGAAGTAATTTTTGGTCAATTCTAAGAAAAAGGAGGAAGATTTTGAAGGGTAGAATTCAACATACAACATCAAACTGATTTTTTGGAGGAGAAACTACATCATCCTACCCAAAAACTACACAATCATTGTGGATGCACAATTGTGGGGTGGCTTGTGAAGGGATTTTGAGAGCTGGGTTTCTTGGGGTTGGTTTAGGGTGCAATCGAGAAGAATTTTCCAGCCATTTTGGGACATTCATTCAAACATCAGTCACAGTTCTAGTTTTTCTGCACTTGGAGGAGGGTCAAGGAATTTGGGGCCATTTTTGGAGCATCAAAACCAGGGCAAATACTTTTTGGGTTTTTCTGGGTTTTTGATAAGGATTCCATGACTAATTTATCAGAATTTTCTGAGTAGTTAGGAGGGGGAAAATCTGGGTATCAACACAACCAACAGTGCAAAAATCACAAGGCCAGTGTAAATTATTAGTGGGAAAATTCTAACAACAATTTGGCATTGATAAAACATCCACCTGAGGCTTGTAGCTTGCCTTGTGAAAGCCAAGGTGCAAATTTCTTTTTTAATATATTGTACTCCAACAAGTTCTTATAATAAAATTTGCCCATTTTGGTGTGTTTGGAGCATTTTTGTTTTATGGGCGTTTGTTGAAAAATAATAATAATCACAACATTCTTTTCATAAAGTTAATAATAGTAACATACACAACATTATTTTCATAAAGTTAACAATAGTAACATACACAACATTATTTTCATAAGATAACTTTAACAAACTTAGCTTTTAGTACAAACCCTAAAAAGTCTTAAAAGAGATAATGTAAGGAATCCAAGATTAAGATGTGAAAGATTTTCTTTTGCAAGTTTATATAAATTTGTTTTATATAGTTTACCATGATAAAATTTTCACCAAAAATGGTGAATATCTACATTAAAATTAGTAAACTAAGTGATTTTATAACTCCACATTTTGAAAAAAGTCAATCTAGTTAAAATTTCTAAATTCTAGATCGATGGAAAACTTCCAAATTTAATGAAATATGTGTTTTATAGGCATGAAAGGAGGATGAAAATGAGTGGTATAAGCCCATGATGAGTTTTTTAAGAGCAAAAAGGTGGCTTTGGGAAGACCAACTAAGGAAAAGTGAAAAGGTTTATATAAGGATATTGAACGCAGTGAGATTTCTGAAACTCAAAATATTCAGGAATATTGTTTTCAGAAATCTATAAGCACCCCTTAGTCATCCAAATATAGTGAAAAATATTGATGACTAACAGTGGCTCCACTTGGGGAGGGCAGCTCCTTTCAGGAGGTGTCAAGAACCTCAGATCTCTGATTTTGCAGATGAGATGCCTCACATGCTTACTGATTATCTGCCTTTATTTTTCAAGGTTGAACTTGTTGTTGTTCTTGGGAGCTGTGATCTTTTAACATCTAAAAAAACATGATTTCTTCAGAATCAATTCTACCTACCCATCATACTTTTCCTAACATTTTTTCTTCATTTGGGTGCATTTGAATTGGCAAACCCTGGACATCATTTTTCTTTTGAAAGCATAAAACTATCTATGTCTACCCTTATAACTTCTAAAAGCTCATATTGGGCTAATGGGCTCTTTTATTCTCTACCTTATCTACTTATTCATATTTCTATCCATACTCCACTCGCCGGAGATGCCACTCTATTTCTCTTGACCATCCTCTGCATATGATTCCGAAAAAATCCTGCATGTCTGTACCTCCCCCCTCTCCTCCTCCTGAGGTGGACGCCATGCTATCCCCCCGCAACTCCATTGGCAGCGACCTGGAATTACTTCTCCTTGACCTAGATGTTGGCTTGGCCCCATTGCATGTTGAAACTAGTAAAACCTCCTCTCCGACTCTGCTCCTTAGTCTGTCTTCCATCTCAAATGCTACCATTCAGAAGGGAAAGGGATGACCCCAGACCAAGAACAAATCTCTATCTGCTTCGGTATTGGATCTGAATTTTGTATTGGGGAATTACAGAGAGGTTCTGGTCACAAAGACCATTGATAGGGTTCTTAGAGAATTGTTGCCCTCCAATGTTGTTACATAATGAGAATTTTTTCATCAGACATAAGGGTTTAATTGGGGGGACGGGACAAGTTCATATCGTTGAGGGTGTTTTTTAGGGATTTAAACCCATTCTTGATCTTTATCCAAGAATAAATGCAATCTGTTGACCGATCAATCTCCTGTTTTCGTGCCATGTTCCCAACATGGCATATGGTGGCACGTGATGATGTGGGAAGATCAAGTGGAGAGGTCGTGATACGGGATCCACGTCGGGCCACTCTGCAGGTTTTCAATTTTTTTGGTGGGATTATATTGACGGGTTTCCTGAGAGGCACTACAAGAAAAAAGGACATTGGTGAGGGTCATGCTTGTGATGCACCTTTAAGGTCTGTCACCAATGTCACATATGGTGACGGTCCTTAAAAAAGCGTCATTGTAAGTGTATATAGTGATGATCCTTTAAGGTCTATCACCAAAGCCATTTTCAATGACACTTTTGGTGAGGGTCATTAAAGGCCCATCACTAATTCTCTCTTTGGTGACACTTCTAGTGACGAACTTTTAATGACCCTCACTGATGGTATTTTTGTTACTTTTGGTGACGGTCAAAAAATGTTCGTCACCATTGATCATTCCAATGAGTTTTTGATGAAGTTTTGTTCTTGTTAATATATTTTTTGTCAAAAGATAAGGATTTAATACCATTATTGTGGATTATTTTTTATAATATGTCTAAGGCCATAGTGGTTAGAGTTAGCAAATTTTTTAAGAAGTAATTAGTGTGTATCATTTCCCTCATGTAATGACTAGTTGAATAGAGTTTTCCTATGAGTCAACACATGATTAATATCTATTAAGTTTATTGTCTATAAAATTCATTTTAGATAAAGTCCTACTAGTGTGTGTAGGAAATATATTATTTAATACATAATCAAGCTCTGCCAATTCTATTAATGAGAAAGACCTAACATTCCTCAACAATCCGGGCACACCTTAAATTAATGCTTTGGCACACACTAACATTTCTTAGAACCTCACATGTCTTGGAACATCTTTGTACGTAGAACATCTTGTCATGACACTGACACCCAAGCACATGGTGGCATGCACTATCACAACATAGAACTCTCCTAGCATGTGTTGGCATGCATGTAGTCCCTAGAATGCCCTAGAACACCTTGTTTGAATGCATTGACATACATTAGCACTTGGCACACAAGGCCACTTGGCATGTATTGGGACCTATTAGCATGCCCCTTTTGAAAAATATAATGTCCAGACTTATTAACCCTCGTATTGGTTCTTCTTTTTGTTCCTTGAAACTTCTTGACACATATTGACATACCCTGGCACCCTACACATCCTTAGCACTTGGCATGTATTGGCATATCTTGGCACTATTTGGCACATATAATTAGAACACCTTGGAACTCCCAAGCACACTTTGAGACTTATTGACATGCCTTGATATTCCCTATCGTGCCTTACCAATCCTTATCATACCTTGTCACTCCCTCCTTGCATGACAAATAACACTCATTAACACTAGTCCCTGGCACACATTCCTCGTATTCATTAACTTCCATGAATTTTGACCTAGTGCTCCTTTGATGTTTTGTCCTAGTACTCCTTAACACTCCTAAACATGTATTATTACACTCTATCACACCTTAGCACTCTTCAACATGCCCTTCCACTTCATAGCATGCATAACACTCTGTGACACATATTGGCACTTGGCACGTGTTGGCGCTTGGAAAGTATTAGCATGTATGGAATACGTTGACATGACTTGGTATAATTTGGCATGGTTTAATATTAGATTTATTTGAGATCAACTGTTGGAAAGTAGATGAGAAGCAACAAAGGAAGACTTGGCACTTAGAATGCACTAAGATTTTTCACTTGGCACCTATTGGTGCCTAGTGTTGGTGTGCCTAGCATGCCCCTCTTGGAAAAGGTAAATTGATGAATTATTAACCCTATTATGTGTTCATTTCCTTGTAGTTTAACTTGTTTCTTCCTTTTGTTTCCTTGACAGTCCCTGGCACGCATTGACAAATCCTTGCACATCTTGGCATGCCTTATCACTTGGCACATCTTAGCATGTTTGACATGCCTTCACATTATCTGATACATCTTAGCATTCCCTAGCACACCTTGGCACTCATGTCCTCACAACTATCCTCTACATTTTTTCACGACTTGGGAATCCAATAAATTCCTTGGCTACAACATTTCATGTGATAATATTAGCTTGCTTAAACCACAACAACTTGACCAATTGCATCTACTACAACTAGATTGTGCCTTGTTCACCTAATAACTGCCCTAACTCATCTTATGCCACTCATGTCAAAGATCAACTTGTTTCACTTGAATAGTTACCAAGACAAGGATCACATGATCTATCCATGGCCATAAAACAAATAAGCAACATAACTTACATAGGAAATAGTTCACATGTTTCAGTTCATATAAAAAACAGAACATTAACTGAGAGTTTACAAGAACCACAAGATGCACATGAAGGCACACAAGATATAAGCCAACACAAGTCGAGTGCCCCAAAACTTATACACAACAATGTACAATATGAAATTATCTAGAATAGTTTAAAACATGAGCATGTATCCAAAGTGTGCCACATCTCATATAAAAAAATAGCTAAAGGAAAAACAATGTTGTGCCTAACGCAAAGTGATCTCCCTTTTTCTAAAACTTCTATGTTGAGCCTCGTATAAAAACCGTAGGCTTACCTCCTGTAAATCCTATTCTGAACTTCTCCTAACACACTTCATCCTTAGCACACTTGAATTCGCTGACACTCCCTGGCACACACTCTTATTCGTTCTTTTCCATGCATTTTAACCTAGTTATCCCTTGATATGCCCCGACACTCGCTAACACTCTTCAGCATGCATTGACATTGTCTGACATGTGTTAGCATGCCTTTTCATTCCTAATGTGCATGCCTTGACCCTCCCTAGCTATCATTCCCTCACAACTACCCTTACGTAATTTGCAACTTGGGAACCCAACCAAGCCCTCGCTTGACTACAAGAGCTTGACTAATTTACGGTTACTACAACTAGACTATGTTGTTGAATTGTGTAGCTTGGGAGGTCCTAGTGAGATGGGTTTGTGTGAGTTTGGTCACAAAATGATTTGTGGGAAAAGAAGCCAAGAAAAGGGATTTTGGACCCAAGATGGGGTTTAAAATCTAAAATAAAATTAAAAACGAAAATTAATATTTCCTAAGGTATAAGTGGATAAAACCTATAAGTTCTAGAGGGTTCCTAAGAGGACTAGGAAAAACTATTTAATAAGGCCTTAGGATGAAGGAAATAACATCAAGTGAGAAGGAGATCATTTGATCAAGGGGGCGAAGAGAGATGTAGTCCTAAATTAGGTCGAGTGAGAGGGCCAAGTAAGTGTTGCTAAAGGGAGGCCATGATCATCCTCCAAGAGCAAGATCATCATGTGAGGGTTCACAAGAATGTTGAATACCTTAATGGTCGGTTCGAGCTAGGAAGTAGGATGGCATATTTTTGGTTCTCTTATGGAAAATCGAGCTTAATAGAGGTTTCTCATGAGAATATGGGCATGTGATTTCAATGGCGTCTTTGTGTGAAGGCTGAATCAAATTCTGAAATGTTGAAATTTGCAACAAGAAACATTGAAACTGGAAACCAGAAATGACAAAAAAAAATGCACCCACACTGGTGAGGAATTTTGATGCACCAAGAGTGAGGAATGTGGGGCGTATAATTTATTTTTCCCTTAAATAAATTGGACAATAAATTGCAATTTCAACTCATAACAACCCCGAACGCATTGTAATAGGTCAAAGGGTAAACTAGGGGTCCGAAAACCATGGGTTGCAGACCATAGGAACATTGAGGCTAGATTGTTATAAATAGAGATACATTTTGGATTGTAAGAGATAGGATTGGATGAGCTATTGATGCTATTTGTTGTTTAAGCTATCTGTTTGGGTTTTGGGGGAACAGACTCCTGCTGGTTGTGTGTGCGGAGATCCTAGTCCAGCTGTGTGCGGACCCTGCTACTGTGTGCGCAGGTTGGGAAGGGAATTGTAAGGAAAGGTTGATGAATGAATGAATGCGAAGGATTAATAGAGATCCGAATCTGTGAGTACTATTATATGAACTGTTGATAATTACTGTGTTATTTATTTTCTGTATTTCTGCTGCGAAAGTCTATGTAATGAATGCTTGGATCTAGATCTATTCCGCTCTGTTTATATAATGTTGTGTTGATGTTATGAAAAGCGTATAATTGTAGATCTAGTGCACGTGGATGCAAATATATACATACTTAACCCTGCGAAGAAACAAGGTAATCTGAACAGAACACAACTTTGCTTGCCTTACCCTTTCTTTCTCAGGGTGCGGAAACCTGGTTCTAGCACCCACCCATACTACTTCGGGTGAGACTGTGACCTGCGAAAGCAGGTCACTACCAAAAGGGCCAGTAGTATAGGGGTTTGTTGGCAAACCTTGCACATCGAACCTGGGTTAGGACCCCTCAAGCCAACAAATGGTTCCGTTACCGGGACCTGAAGGAGTCTGAGAAACGGGATTGGGTAATGGCATTAGAGATCGAATGCAGGGTGGAATGAGTGATATTCTGTGTGGAAGCGCAACGCAGAGCGGTGAGAACTATCGAGACAGTCGAGGAGAGGATCGCTCTGCTCATAGTCCACTGAGACCTACACAGGGTCTGTCAGCTGCCCCGACGTTAGGGCCCCAGGAAGATAAACTAGAGGAGCCCATGGCAGCACACCTAAAGTTACCTACTTTTAAAGGAGCAACCGATGAGGACATGAATCGATTTTGGTTCGTGACCGATTTGGTGTGGATGGCGCAAGGGGTGGTAAGCGATACTTTGAAGAGAGCGCAGTTATCCTTGGCTTTCAAAGAAAGGGCACTGGACTGGTATATGCGGTATATATCTCAAAACGGGAGCGCAACGCTTCAAAATATCAAGGATGCCCTAAAACAGTAATTCCGGAAGCTAAAATCCTATTCCCAGCTGGTAGCGGAAGTAAAACACTTCAAGCAAGGAGTCTCTGAGTCAGTATGGGAGGCCGATCAATGGTTAAAGAAAGCGATCAGGGAAGGTGAGTTCAAGTACAATGACAAACAACACACGAAATGGTTCATCACTATGCTGCTACCTCACTTACGCATACCCATGGGCCACCAGAACTTCAAATCATGGGAAAAAGCCTTGGAAGCTGCCATGAAACTGGAAGCTGCGCCTAAGGATGATACAAGGGAAGGAGTGTAGAAAATTCAGGAACAGCTCGGGGCCATGCACCTAGAAATACAGAGCTTACGGACGGAACGGGGAAAAGGAGTCGGCACGGACCTCTGGTGCGAAGACTGCCGGGTAGCGGGACTGGATGATACAACCTAGTGTCCTCAGATAAATAAGGGTGAATTGAGGCAAAAATGGTGTAGGTTATGCCGATATATAGGGCACGACGAGAAGAATTGTCACACATATGACTTACTGGTAGATCGGGGAACCATTTATAGAGTACAGTCCGATCCTGCCTCTCTGAGATCTCCCCCAACCTTTGGTAGCTCTCGTGTAGGGGGCAGGGGGGACGGGGAGGGAGTGCAGGATGAGGACGGGGCCATATGATCTGCTACAACTATGGAGAGGTAGGGCACTTCGCCAAGGATTGCCCAAATCCCATGAGGCAGTCCTGTAAATATTGCAAACAACTAGACCATGATATTGAGGATTGTCCGATCTTGTTAACAAAAATGAAGGACAAACAATCTACCCCCGCCCAAAATGTACAGAGAGTCAAAACAGAGCTAAGGAGTGAATATCCCAGTGTAAAAATCATAACGCGTAGCATGGTCACCCAAGGAGCGAGGGAGGAGCTGGTTTCCTAGAAGGAACCAAATCCTAGGAGACAGGAGTCGCTGGAAGCCCCTGCGCAGCCGCCAGCGCACCTCCAGGCAGAAGAGGAAGTTGAAACCTTGTTAAGGGCATGCTTGAAGCTACTATGCAATCCACAGGCTGGAGAAAATATTCAAGTACTTCTACAAAACTGCGCAGCCTAGCCCAACCCAACGACTGAGGTTAAGGAAGTACACAAATTACACAACTACAAAAGGCGCACCGGGAGGGAAATGCGACTAACGACGCAGATTGGTGATTATGAGATGGATCAGGTTATTCTTGATCTTGGATCTGACGCGAACGTCTTACCAAAACATACATGGAAACGAATGGGAGAACCTAAATTAGACTGGTCCACTATCTAGCTACGAATGGCGAATCAACAGAAGATCATCCCTCTAGGAAGGTTGCCAAAAGTTATGGTTGATATCGCAGGAGTAAGGGTCCTAGCTGACTTTGAGGTCATAGAAATTATGGAGGATATGGATCCCTATCCTGCACTCCTAGGACTATACTGGGCTATCGACGTAAGGGGTGTCATCAATCTGAAAAAATGTAGCATGGTGTTTGAAAAGAACGGTACCCATGTAATAGTACCACTGGATCCCGCTGAGGGTATGCGGTATAGGGAACCAGCATACGAAGAGGAGGAACTCGATCATATCTATAGGATGACAGCATAGGACGAAGACCAAGGTGACCCTACAACAGACGGAGTATTCGATTGGGAGAAAAACAGGGAGTACTGTTCTGACTCGGATGAAGAACTTAAGAGTTGGTGGACCCGGCTACACGATGTTTCAACACTACGATGCCCTTGGGTTGCAAGGTCCCTCTACTGCATTACTTCGGAGGTAAGGGACCTTCCCCACTTTGATGAGTCTAGTACTATCCAGGAATTCTTAAGAACATTAGAGCCTAGGGTGCCAAAAGATCGGCGGCTCTGGGCACTCAATCTGGCACTGCGTGGCACACCTGCACGCTGGTGGGACACCCACAAGAAATAATTTTCGGACTGGGAGACGTGTCGGGATAGGATGGTGCTGCGGTTCGCACATCCCGTTGATATGCGCACCAAGATATTCCTAGGACCCGGGGACCCCCGCGCGCATCTATGTACTTGGATAAGAAAATGGGCCGACCGAACCCCAGAAGAATGGATCCATCTATTTATACATGCCTTGGGCCCTATTCCTACTACTTGGTACTTAGACGCAGAATTACATCAGCGGACCTGCCACTGGGAAATATTAAAAGAGGACTTTATTGGAACGTTCGGACTTATTGGGGGAACAGAGATGCTTGACGAAGCCTTACAGGACATTAATGCATTCATATTTAAGAAGCCTCACCCACACACCCCTCCAGCCGTTCTGACATGGGAGGCCCAGATGCAAGACATAGTCAACTGTTGGAGCTTGGCGATTAACGAAGAAGAGGATAACCCGCGGAATATCTCTGTGCCAGAATCATAAGGGGAACGTGCCGTTATCGGACCATCGCTCCAGGATGTTGATGTAACGCAACCTCTCCGGCTACGCGAAGTTAATATTGGGACAGAAGAACACCCTAAGCTGGCTAAAATTGGGGATTATTAGGATGAAGGCACCGTGGGAAAAATTGTTGAACTACTTACGGAGTACCAGGACTTATTCCCAACCAAGTTTTTTGAGCTCAAAGGAATCACTGGGGACCTCGGCATTATGCAAGTGCAGCCCGTCGAGCAGCAACCCTACCGGTTGAATCTTAAGTATAAGCAAAAGGTCAAAGAAGAATTGGACAAAATGCTGACCGCAGGTATCTTTGAACCAATTGAACAGTCAGATTGGGTAAGCCCAATGGTTGTTCAGGAGAAAAAAACAAAAGGATAAATAAGCATCTGTGTGGACCTACGAAAGCTGAACGACGCCTGCAATCATGACCATTTCCCTACTCCATTCTCTGATGAAATACTTGATAGCGTGGGTGGCTAGGAAGCCTATTCCTTCACTGATGGATTCTTGGGATACCACCAAATCAGAATTGCACTTGAGGATCATAGTAAGACCACCTTTGCCACCGAATGGGGTTCCTTCCAGTATACGGTCATGCCCTTTGGTCTTAAGAACACACTTGCTATCTTTTCAATGGTTGTGGTTGCTGTGTTCAAAGAATTTATTCATAAGTTCCTAGAGGTTTACTTCGATGACTGGACGGTTTTTGGCTTAGTGAAAGAACATGTCTCGAACCTGCGATTAATGTTGGATGCGTGCTGGAAGAACTAGATCTCCTTGAATATCAAAAAGTGTATCTTCTGCGTACCTTTCGGAATCTTTCTTGGGCACATAGTCTGTTGGCAAGGACTGATGGTTGACCTTGCGACGATATCCGTAATTATCAACCTGGCAGCCCCCACCACGGAGAAACAATTGCGCTCCATTCTCGGTCACACAAGATATTACAGAAAATTCATTCAAGGATACGCTCTGATCACAACACCCATGGAACAGCTACTAGAAAAAGATGTCTCTTTTTTCTGGAATGATGAATGTTAGAAGAGCTTCGAACTGCTAAAAGAGAAGACGATTTTTGCACCCATCTTGATTTTCCCTGACTGGTCAAAAGAATTTCATGTACACGTCGATGCGTTAGGCATTGCCCTGGGCGTGGTCCTCACTCAGCCTGGCAAAGGAGATATTGATCACCCGGTTGCCTTTTCCAGTCACAAACTCTCAAGCGCCGAAATAAATTACTTTACCACTAAACGTGAAGGACTGGCTATGGTGTACGCACTACAAAAATATCGGCACTATCTACTGGGTGGACACTTTAAGATGTTCACAGACCATTCAGCTTTGAAATACCTGGTCAACAAGCCTGTGTTGGGGGGGAAGATTTGCCGTTGGCTATTTGTATTTCAGGAATATGATTTTGAGATCATCGTTAAGCCCGGGCGGTTGAATGCAGGCCCAGATCACCTATCTCGTATCAATTGAGGGGAAGACCCCACTAACCTGGATGAAGGCTTACCCGATGCGCAGCTGTTTACCATTAAGATGGTTGATGCTCACTTTGCTGATATCATTGAATTCCTTACTACGGGTGTGGGCCCCGCTGCATATTTAGTACAACAGAAGAAGGAGTTGGTTACCTGGGTTGCAGACTTCACTATCATCGCAGGATAGCTATACAAACTGGGCACTGATGAAATACTCTGCAGATATGTATTAGAACACGAACGACCTACCATCCTCACAGAAGCACATGATGGAGTCGCAGGCGGCCACTATGCAGGCAGAGCTATGGCACAAAATATTTTAAGGGTTGGCTTATTGTGGCCTACCCTGCATAAGGATTCTTACACCTATTGTAGGTCATGCGATACATGCCAGCGAACTAGCTGACTCTCACGACGAAATGACATGCCATTACAGCCTCAGATGGACCTACAGGATTTTGATAAATGGGCCATTGACTTTATCAGACCCATCAATCCACCGGGTAAGAAAACAGGTGCGCGCTACATTATCACGGCCATTGACTACGTCACATGATGGGCTGACGCACAAGCTGTAAAAGATTGTACTGTTGATACTGCTGCGCACTTCATCTTTGAGCAGATTCTGACAAGGTTTGGCTACCTGAAGATCCTGATGAGTGACATAGGTACGCATTTTGTTAACCAAACGATTCAAGCTTTGAATGAGGAATTCCGGATCCACCATGCCAAGAGTACACCATATCATCCCCAGGCTAATGGGGCGGTCGAAGCTTTTAATTTTTTTTTGGTGCAGGCATTAATGAAGGTTTGTAATGCTGATCGTAGTGACTGGGATGTTCACATCCCCTCGGTTCTGTGGGCATACCGCACAACCTGCAAAAATCTGACCGGCAGGACACCCTTCCGAATGGTCTATGGCAAGGAGGTCATCATGCTAATAAAGTACATTGTTCCTAGCCTACGCATCGCAACGTTCACGAATATGGCTGACTCCAACATCATAGAAGAATGCTTGGCGCAACTGGTGGCTTTGGAGGAAGATCGGTTTCTTGCTCAGTTTCACCAGCATGTTCAAAAAGCTCAGGATAAAGCATGGCATGATCGACACATTCACCAAAATACATTCGTCGAAGGTGATCTCGTCCTTTTGTACGATAGCAAATTTGTGAAACACCCAGGCAAATTCCGGAAGCACTGGCTTGGTCCCTACACAGTTAATGAGGTTATGAATGGCGGCGCAGTTCAGTTAGCTACCCTCCGCAGTGACCTCATTCCTGGCTTTTTCAATGGTAGTCGACTCAAACCATACCAGGCTACGGACTATGTGGTCGCACCAGTGCAGTGACTCGGGACGAGTCACAAGATTGTGTTGGGGGACTGTTGGAACGGGGTCTCCTAACAAGCTGTGAAACTGGTCCATTTTGATTATTTTTTATTATATTTAACATAGCACAGGGGTTTTGGGGTGGGTCAAAGCCCCGAACGCATTGTAATAGGTCAAAGGGTAAACTAGGGGTTCGAAAACCATGGGTTGCGGATCATAGGAACGTTGAGGCTAGATTGTTATAAATAGAGATGCATTTTGGATTGTAAGAGATAGGATAAGATGAGCTATTGATGCGATATGTTGTTTAAGCTATCTGTTTGGGTTTTGGGGGAATGGACTCCTGCTGGCTGTGTGTGCGGAGATCCTAGTCCAGCTGTGTGCGGACCCTGCTGCTGTGTGTGCAGGTTAGGAAGGGAATTGTAAGGAAATTTTGATGAATGAATGAATGCGAAGGATTAATATTAGAGATCTGATTCTGTGAGTACTGTTATATGAACTGCTGATAATTACTGTGTTATGTATTTTATGTCTTTCTGCTGCGAAAGTCTGTGTAATGAATGCTTGGATCTAGATCTATTCTGCTCTGTTTATATAATGATGTGTTGATGTTATGAAAAGCGTATAATTGTAGATCTAGTACACGTGGATGCAAATAGATACATACTTAACCCTGTGAAGAAACAAGGTAATCTGACAGAACGCAACTCTGCTTGCCCTACCCTTCCTTTCTTAGGGTGCGGAAACCTGGTTCCAGCACCCACCCATACTACTTCGGGTGAGACTGTGACCTGTGAAAGCAAGTCACTGCTGAAAGGGCCAGTAATATAGGGGTTTGTTGGCAAACCTTGCACATCGAACCTGGGTCAGGACCCCTCAAGCCAACAGGGAAGAAATTAGGTTAGGGCAAACAAGGATTTGATGGAGCAAGGTAGGCAAACAAATCCACACAAGAGGGTATCTGATGAGATGGTTTAGATTGGTAGGGTTCTAAGAAAATAGCCTAAAAGCTATGAAGTCTTTTCTACTAAAAATAAAATGAGACAAACTGTAAATATCCCTCCAAAGCAGAGCATAAACTTAGCGAATTTTTCCTTTCTGACTTAGGAAACATCTACATTTAGAAATGGAATAAATATGAGCTACAATACATTCACACATTTTCATAACAAGAGAAGAAACAATGCTAAATCATTTACCACATGAATTCCATCAATATAGCTGCAACTCTGTCTGCTATTATTGGCCAAAAGTTTGATTACAAAAAGTGTTCCAAGATCAATCCAACATCATCCAACCCTTTCTATGCGAAAATAAGTGAATAATATAGACCAAAAATGTTTCTTCACAGCTCAAGGGTCGAATCCTTGACTTGAGTAATTGATCCACAAAGTGCTCAACTGGAAACCTAAATACTGGGGAGGTCAACAAACTCATCCCTAACTTTGGTGAAACTGATTCATTTTAGCCAAAAATCCACTTTTACCTAATGCATCTACCCTCTAGTAACTATTTATGTCATAATTAAATTTACAAGGATGAATTACATCAGTAAAAACTCAAAAATTCTATCAGAAACTGAGAATTCTAGAAAATTTTGAAAATATCAGGCAACCGACAAAAGCGCAGCGCCTGAAGCAGAAGCGCAACGCCAACTTCAAGGCCACTTTTGGAGGCATTCCCGAAGTCCAAATTGATCTCATGATAGCTCATTGGAAATATTATCTTGTATGGTTTCCAAAAATTCCCTTAAGTTCTGAAAATGATGAATTTAAGTCCCTCAAAAGTCAAATCTCCCAAGACTGGTCAAAAGCGCAGTGCCAGCCTGAAAAATGAGGTAGAAAGGTGATTCTTTGGGTGTTTTTGGCCATTTCTCCCTGCCATAATGACCAATGTTTGCATTCCAATAGTCAAAAGTTGATTTATAAGGCCTCTAGAATCTAATGGCGGTGTCCATTTGTCATTTCAAGGCTCCTAGGGCGTTGTGTTTTTGACAAGTGAATTGTGCTGAAAACTAGTCAAATTTTGTCAAAATGCCAAAAATTTCAAAAACTTACCCAAAAACCTTTAAAATGGGTATATGAAGAGTTGATGATATGACTCAAGAAATTAGGGAAGCATCATCAAGGATCTGAAGTTTATCTTCCTCCTTTTGCTTGATTAGGGTTTTCTTGTACTTCTCCTTCAATTGCTTGAGTTTGATGTTGCAGATCTTGTTCCTAGTGATGTACCTATTAGACATGTGTCTGAGCATTTCATTGTATTTATTTTCCTTGTGAAGGAGCTTCTCAAGGTGGAGGTTTACCCTTTCTAGCCACACGTCTCTATCATCTTCAACTTCCTTGGCAATCCTTTCTTCAAAACTAAGTTGCTCTACCTCATGTTTTTGCTGCTCTAGAGCTCTCTTAAGACCTCTTGTTTTTTGTCTTGATTTGATGTTTTGAGTGTCATCATCGTCAGAATCATCAAGTGCCATAATTACCTTACCCTTGGTGTCTTTTCTTTTTATTTGAGCAACTCTAGGTCCATGAGTACTTGTTTGTATTTTAGCTGCTTGTTCTCCTGTTCAAGGAATGATATGACAAATTGTGCTCTTTCCATGTTGTCCTGCAATTCTTTGATCATGGAATCATTCTCTTTGGTGATTAGATTTGAGGCCTCCTGATCATCTTGAACATCCAAATCCATCAACTCAAAGTCTCTTTCTTCCTCATGAAGATCTTCCTCTTCATGAACAACCATCTCTTCCTGTTGCTCATCCTAGCGTACCTACTTTGATGATGAAGAAGACAAGGCCCCTTCCACAATCTGTGGAGAAAACACTTGCCTAGGTCCCCTCTGATATGTTTTGACCTTTTTGACTATAGCCTTGCTAGATGACCCTATTTGTTTTTGAAATACTGACGCTGGTGGTGGAATTGGTCTAGTAGGGTGAGGTGGTGGAGTATTGAAGGCATAATTCTCAATAAAGGTCTCCCACACAATATTTATCTATTTGAGATGATGAAGGAGAATTATTTTGATTAGAGAGTATGAAAGAGGTTGTTCATCTGATGTTCATACTCTCTGTTCTGTACTATGTATGACATTTTATCAATACTCCTGTACAAGTAGTGAGGGATGTTGAGAAATTTCACCCTTGTGAAATGCATGAGAAGTCTGATGTGATAGGCATATAGTCTGGAGAATCTTCCCTAATACTTCATGATGATCTTCATCATTGGAGAAAATCTGTCAAGTAGGTGGTTGAAAGGAAATAATTTATTTTTATCATTTTTGTACCTTGGCTTGATAAATGGTTCATAATGTTGGGTATCTATATCTTTGGCCTTAAACCACTTCTCACCCACATTAGGTATTCCTATGGCTGCAACAATAATATCTGTGGAGATGGTGAAGGTGTTTGGAAGTAAATCCTCTCTAGGGACAGAGACGATCCTTATAGCCCTAGAGTGGGTCTAGTAACAAAAGTACAAAATTGAGTGTAGGTTCCTAATTACTAACTGAAATAGACGAGGTAGATAGACCTACTTGGAGTCCAATGTTGTCGTTGTGGTTGTTGTAGTGGTGGCCTCTCGATTCCTGTCTCGGCAAGTCATGATCCTTTCGCAATGATACTTGGATACCTGCACAAGGTCAACAAACAAGAGCAGCGAACGAAGCAACAATCTCATTCATAATTAGTAACCAGTCAAGGAGGGCTAAGCATGTTTCATCAATAAAATACATCAACACGACATGGGAACCAGACAATAGTTATACATATTTATTAATAGAAGAAAGAGTTACAACCAAGCCTTGACATCACAGTCTCCTTCAACGGGGTTCAGATGAAGTGTGTCTCAATGATTGTCAGGGAATTTAGACAGGGTAAAGGCACAAGCCTAAGCTCTCTGAATGAGGGACTCTTCCATTCTATCTTGAGTAGAAATCTCTCCAGTGTTTCTGCTACAATATCTTCAGTTCAGCTAGCTTCATCAATGGAGGATGGCTATATTTATAGAGGGAAAGGAGGAGGTTGGGATCCCTACTATGGTGGTAGGGAGGCCTTCTCCGATGGGAGGTTTCTCCAAAAGGTGGAAACAAGAGGCCAAAGGAGGAAGGCCGTGGTTATTCAGTCGAACCACTCCCTATGACTCATCCACGAGGTCATTGTGATCGAAACTTCGCCTCTATTTTAAAAAAATTTCCATAAACAGATTGGCATGGGTGGATAACTGAGACAGAGTGCTAGCTAGCACGAGGGCCAGTGTTAATCTGCCTCATCGGCGCGAGGGCATAACGGGCTACCAGCGCCAAGGCAAAAATAGGTGTTTTTGGTGGTCTGTTCAGGAAATGGTCAATAGAAGGAACGTTGTCCTCATGGCAAGAGATGCAATGATGGTATTTGCAAGGCATGACACTTTATTTTGATCACAGAAATGAGCCTCCAATGTGCGGGATGGGGATTGCAGGGACAGTGACAAAATGTTGTGTAACAAATGCCCCCTAAAGCATGAGGTCCGAGAGAGAGGAAGGGGTGAAATGCTTTACAAGAACATGTTCGAACCAAACACTGTTGTCGAAAGACCTACAATGAAAAATACAACTAATATCTCTGAGACATGAACATGTGGTATGGGTGCATCCATCCATAATAGAGTACATATAAACTGAGATCTGAGGTATGGACGTAACCATCCAGCAGTAAGGATCAAAAAATAAACTCAGGTATGGTCGCAACCATCCAATCAAAAGAGTCACGTAATAAAGTCATGATAAATCATAATATCCCACAGCCTGGATCTTATCAGACAAAACCCAGGGTCTTACGCTCCATCTCGACCTGAACAAGAAAAAATTCAAGCATGCGAATATGTGAGCTGAAGTCAAACATGTAGGAAAGTCACTTGATTGCCATCCAATGATGAAAGTTGTTAACAAGTGCGAGAGAAACCACCAATAATGACAATGGATCTCAAGGTACAACAGGTACAATCCACAGAATGTGAATAGTGAGATGGCATTGAACACCAGCAGAATCACTCGATCGAAGGCCAATGATGTGGACCTATCGTCGAATGCGAAGAACTTGCTATTGAGGCATGCAGGCTCCAAGGTACCGGTAGGGAGTCTGTAGACCAACTTCCTGGATAATGAGCTGAGGTCGACAGGAAATGACCTAGTTGAAGGAGGGCCATAATTTATCCCACATCATCAACACGAAACAGAGGAACATAATGATAGTGAATCAGGACCAACAGAGAATCAGAGGGAGGTTGAAAACTGCAAAGGCAAACTTCTCTTGAACATATCAGTGACATGACTCTAGATTTGGCAGTACTTGACATCAAGAGATCTGAGGTCATGGTGATGTGGCAAAGTGTAGATGAGAGGTCAAAACAGATTACCCAAACCCATGGAGGCAAAATATGACGAAATGAGATGTCCTCAACCCGACACGAATGCAGACGAGTGTCATGTTCAAGAGTGGCATACTGTCGACACAACTAAAATCTAGTTCAATTTTCCCCCACCATTTCTGGCGAGTACCTCAATTATTTTTGAAAACAAGCTTGAAAGGGATAGCATATGCTTGTGCTGTAAGTTTTTCCTTCGGAAAAATTCAACCTCGTACATTTTACGAGCCCTAGGAAGGAGGAACTCGGTAAATGTCATGGTGATGATGTCTGATGTCATCAAGGTTTAACGAGTCTGACAAAGGAAGAACTTGACACCTTTTCATGTTTAAAGAGTTTGAAAAGAAGTGGAAAAGAAAACTCCAGATTTTCCCTTTTCGTAAGTAGTCTCTTAGATTCGAAAAGGTAGAAAACAATATTTGAAAGAACCTCTTAGTCGCGATAGGCTAAGGTATTCCTTTTTCATAAATAATCTATCCCAGCCTGAAAAAGGGGTAAATGTATACTGGGTAGATATCGTTTCGCAACCATTTAACGAGTTCAAAACAACAAGAGTCTCGGAAATATTTTTAGTTTTAGAGAGTCATAAATTAGCTAAAATATGACTCCACTAGTGACTTTTTCGTGTTTTTACCGAGTCCGAAAAAGTATAAAATAAAACTCGTGACTTCATCACTATCGCATTAAAGACCTGTCGTTGCATAAGAAACAAATGTTAAACCCATTTCTCTAAATAACATAATGTAATAATTGAAAAACATGTCTTAAAACCTAATTAGGTTTCTGAAAAGTTATAAAATACCAAAAATGGTAAAAAATAATTACTTTTCACTTTTACCTTTGGTGGAGCAATAGTGACCCATTTTACCTTGTGATTTTGTGGCGATGATAGCGGGCAATCTAGTAGACCAATCTCAAATTTTTCTGTTCCATGTAAGAGCCGAAATATTTCCCCATATTTTAAGCATTCTTTATGTTCCTACAACCTTCAGTTTTGATTTCTGAGGGGGGATTTTGTGAAAATTAGGGCACGGCGGTCGGCGCGGGTTTCGGGCATAGACTTGCGTCAACCACCCAATTTTCTAAACTGGGGCGCGCCCATTGGCATGATTTTTTTCAAAACAGTAGTGCCAACTGTGCAAAACTCTTAAAGAATTCCCAATGCAAGAAAGAAAGTCTAAATTTCACAAATTTCAACTTTGGATTTGGCTAATAATGTCCATATGAACAAATTTGCAGGTGAAAGAGTGACAAAATGGTGATAGAGTGGAAGGAACGAGAACACAGTGAAGAGGATGAGCTTTCCATGGGAAATGTGAGATGCATGGAAGCTCTCAGAGGCTGTGGACTGAAGAATTTCTTCATGACACTGTGCCTTAGAGCTCAACCAGAGCTGCTGCAATACTTGATCAGTATCCGGGATGAGGATCAGGATAAATTCATTCTTCGAGATCAGGAGCTCGAGATTTATTTCATAATAGGACTGTCGTGGAGGGGGGTAGCACCAATCTGATTGGCACCCGACTCACTATGGAGAGCATGGGCATGGTGATTAATAGGGTATGCCCAGGAGCACAGAAAGGATAAAAAAGCGGGAAGGTGGATATCCAAACTATCCCGAATTTAACACAAAGGGTAATGCTACACATGATCACACGAGCTATAGGAACACAAGCACTGCATGAAGCAACAAAAACACAGCTACTTCTCGCTGTAGACTGCTTGCCACCAACCATCTACAAATGGGCAGAGGTAGTAACAATCAATATAAAACATCAGCTAACAAAGTGCAAGAAGACCAAATTGAAACAGTTTGGTTATGGATCCATCCTTGTATCGTTCATTCTAGAACGATTACCAATCTTTCGGCGTCAGGAGGTGATAGTCCCAACACCACCAGCATTGGAACCACAGATGGCTCGATGGGAAGCTCTGATGCCAAGGTCAGGGGGCAGTCAACAGATGTCCTGGAGACCAGATTTTTTTTATTGGCTCTGCTGACAACTGATTTTCGTGGAGGACTGGCCCTATTCTGGCATATATTGTACTAGTGATCCAGACCTCCCACTCTCGGAAGGAGAGGATTGGGATGAAACACTGGGTAAGACTCATTTTTAGTTTTATGAGTATTATGATTTTTTTTTGTATGTATGTTCTAACAACTAATCCATGCATTTTCATATGTAGGCCCAGAAATACCTGTAGGGATGTCTCCGATAGCGAGGCGAATACCTCGTGATTTTGATGTTGCCCCTCAAGGTGAGGAGGAGGAAATCGTGCACAACTTGGAGGGAATCGCCCGTGGGGTCCCAGACTATGCGCGGTTCAACGATGTTCCTCGTGCATATCAAAGACATACTGTAGGGGTGTCAAACCGAGTTCACCGCTTGCTTAGGCGACTTATCCGGGAAATGACATGTTATCATGATCATCATGTCGATTAGACACCTAGGCTTTTATTTCTGCATGTTGTTATGAGACATGGTGTCTCAGGATGTAACGAAAACACACATATTTTTTGAAATTTATGGTGCACACTTATGCAAACATTCGATATATATATATATATATACATATATTTTCCTATTTTATATGAGTCTCTCATGTGATGACGATTTTAAAAATTACGCAAATGTCTATCCAATAAAATGTTAGCCAATGTATCAGTTAATGCATTCATTTGTCTAGGAATATGTTGATATGTGATATAATGAAAATGTCTTTCTAGCAAACGAACACATAAATACAACCTTAAAATGTGAGGGTTTCTAACTGAATAATGCCCGTTAAGTTGAAGATTCTAGATTTACAAGCAACGTCCTGATGTCGAGGGTAATTGCCTCGGTTAATAGTTCAATGACAACACTATATTCTATGACATTGTTTGTAGTTCGTCCTAGACAAATACCTTGTAGGTCTATCAACTCACCAGCAGGATCATAAATCACCCAGGCTGCTGAAGACAAGTTCCAGGTACTGTGGGAAGCATCATCCACGAAATCGACATAAGGGGTAATAGACATCTGCACAATAAGAAATGACCCAATAAGCAGGAAAACACTCGCAAAACACACCAAGCTAAGAACGTACAAAAATGAAAAAAACACCTATGTACAGAAAACATGCATGAATGACTCATGCATAATATTTTTTGAGATACAACCCATTTCTGGGCTGATCTAAAGGATGACCTTCATAATCAATGAGCTCATAGGGCCCATTCTTCAAAAAACGTTTAACGATGTATGACCCATGCCACATGGGTTGAAATTTATCTGCCCCCAGCTTATCATGAGCTTGATCGTACAGGAGGATGAGGTCTCCTTCTACAAAGGAGCGAGGGGAAACTGACTAGTCAAAATGGGCTTTGACCCGCTTTTTCTGTGCCTCGATGACCAAAGCAGCAAAGCGGCGAGTTTCATCTAGCCTCTCTAAGTATAGAAGACGCTCTTCTTTAGGTGAAGTGTTGGGCAGTAATTCAATGACCAACTTGAGCGAAGGTATTTCACACTCAATAGGAAGGGTATCTTCCAAACCGTAAACAAGCTGGAATGTAGTGAATCCGGTCACATCCTTGACTAAGGTTCGGTATGCCTAGAGAGCCGAAAATAACATGAGATGCCAATTGGATTTGTGGATCCCAATCGTACATTTAAGCGTAGTGACAAAAAATTTGTTCATAGCTTCAACCTGGCCATTGGCCTGAGGATAGTACGGTGTTGAGCTGTCATGACGCAAGTCTGGAAGTCAACTCCACCACCATATAATGCTGAAAATGGGAACCATGATCAATAACGATGGCTTGAGGGATGCCAAACCTAGAAATGATGGATTTAATATGAACTGAGCGGTTGTCTTACCATCGGCAACAAGTGTATGCATTGCTTCGGCCCATTTGGTGAAATAGTCTATGGCTATGATAATATAGGCATGCCCCCCAGCCGAGTGAGGGTTACACGTCATAAAATCGATGCCCCACTTAGCAAAGGGACCAACGGTAATGACAGGGTGCAGATGTGCAGGCGGCGCATGCATCTTGCGCTGATAGATATGGAAATCATGACATTTACAGACAACAACAATGCAATCCTTGAAGATAGAGGGCCAGAAATAGCCAGCATGAAGAATATTTTGTGCAGTGGCATAACCAGACATGTGACCGCCACAGGCGCCACTATGGCAATCATTTAGAACTTTCTCAGCCTCCTTGAGGGTCAAACACCGATGGAGAATGGAATCTACTCCGACACGGTAGAGTGTATCTCCGACTATACGATAAGGTTGTGACTGATGATAGATGCGTCAGCGAACTTCCTTCGTCAACTCAAATATGAAAGTAGAAGTCTGAAGATATACGATGATATCACCATACCAAGGATCGAGGGTGGAGATCATAAAAAGCGTATTGTATGGAATGCGTTCTTCAGAACTAGATGGAGTGGAGTTAGAGGGAAGGGAGCAAATCAAATCAACAAAGACGAGTGATTTCTTGGACTTGGCCATAGTAAATACCAAATCAAACTCTTGGAGGATGACAATCCACTTGGAGTATTTTTCCCCCAGCAATTTTCGAGGCAATATATAGGTCATGGGGTTGCATTCCGAAATCACAGTCACAATACACAATAGAATATAATGACGAAAACATTGAACTGATTGAACTGCAGCTAACGATAACTTCTCGACATGAGCATAGCGTGTTTCGGTATCGAGAAGGTTACAAGAGAGGTAATAAATAACATGCTCGTCACCGTCATCATCGTCTTGAACCAAAACCATGGAAATTGTGTTGAAAGCGACAACTAAATAGAGGGAAAAATCGCGATGATAGTTTGGAGGGTGTAACAGAGGAGCATTGAAAAGAAATTTTTTCACTGTGTCAAAATACTTCTGAGCAATCTCATCCCAGAGGAATGGAACACCCTGCTTTAATAACCGTGTAAATTCTTTAGCTACTTCGACATAGTTAGGTATAAAACGACGTAAAAAATTAGCCTTCCCTTGCAGACTCTGCAACTGATGTAGTGAAGATGGGGAGGGGAGATTAATAATAGCCTCGAATTTGAGTGGATCAAGGCGAATCCCGTATTTGGACACGATAAACCCTAAAATTCTACTGGAATCAACGCAGAAGACACATTTGTGCGGATTGAGCCGGATATTGTAGCATCGAAAACAAAGAAATATGGTCAGGATCATCCTTACGCTTAGCTGAATGAGCCGAAAGGTCATCCAAATAATGTTGAATGATGTGAAAATCGTATGACATCGCTCGCTGAAATGTGGCCCCAACATTATTCAAGCCAAAAGGAAGTTTCTTATACGCGAAATTACCCCAAGGACAGATGAAAGTGGTCTTATGTTGATCAGTCAAGAGAGTGTTAATCTGGTTATAGCCAGAAAAGTCGTCCATTAGGGAAAAGATCTCACTCCCAGCACAATCATCAATGATCTTATCAAGAAAGGGAGTAGGATAATTATCCTTGGGACATGCCCGATTGATGTCACGATAATCAACACAGACTCGAATAGTACCCTGTTTCTTATCTACAGGGAAAATTTTTGACACCCATTATGTCAAGGGAATCAGGTAGATGAAACCAACATTGAGAAGTTTTTCAACTTCACGTTTAATGGCAACAGCTTTCCGAGGGTGCACAGGATGAAGGCATTGACGAACAAGCTTCGAACCAGGGTAGGTAGGAATTTCATGCACCACGATACTGGGATCAATGCCAGGAATTTCTTTGTAGGACCATGCAAAGACGTCATGAAACTCGCAAAAAATAATAGTATAAACCTAAACTTCATCCGAAGAACAGGTAACCCCGAGATGGATGTCCTAAAAAATTCCCGGTTTGACAGAAATGTCAATAGGCATCATTTCTGTAATGTTACTCAGATTACCCTCCGTAAAAAATTCATGTGTCAGAATACGCTTTTGAAGCAGAGGAGAAGGAACCTGAGATGCAAACCACTCAAGACACGTAGACAAGGCCCCGAGGCCAGGCATGAACGAGGAACGATGATGACCATTATCCCACGGTAAATCCTCGAGAGACATAATTTCCACGATGGCTTCATCGGAAGGAAATATCTCTCATAAGGGATCATATGAATCCGAATCACTGAGCTAAGGGGATTGGGAATAAGTGTCGAGAGACATAATCAAAGGAGCATGATCAGAAGGAGGAGGATCTGAAGCCGCGATGAGCTCACAATAGTCAATCTCGATCGGTCTCAATGACATCAAATTTCTGAAAGACTCAATCTGTTCAGGTGAATGGATGATCCATGGTTCATCAGACCGAGACATCATATTGATCTAAACAGTTTTAGGTGGAGGAAGAGGAAAAATAACCATGAGGGCGGGATCTTTGAAGAGACCTAGCCCAATTCTCTCGTAGGGAACATGGATCTTATCCACATATGGAAAATTGTTCTCGGAAGAAGAAGTGAAGAAGGAAAATTTATCAACAATAACATTCTTTCCTTCATGCGGGAATTTCAAGATATGAAAGAGACTGGACGGAATGTACAGCATGGCGTGAGTCCAAATTTGACCGAGGAGAAGATTGTAATTGAGTTTGGAATCAACTACTTCTACCTCAACATTGACTGTATTCCCTTTTAAGGTAATCGGTAAACTAGCGAGAACTCCCAAAGGTTTTGATTCTCTTCCATTAAATGCCTCTAGGGAATTTGGTGATGAAGTCAAGGCAGGAGAACTGATGGCTTTCCATGAAGAAGATGACATGATTCACGTAGATGCACCTTCATCCAAAACCTCTTGATGGATATCGAGACCATTAATGAAAACCTGTATAATGAGTGCAATTTGGTGCGGGAGTCGTGGAACGAAATTCTCTATATCGAAAGAAAGAATGCTAGCATCAGCAGGATCAATCCCGCCAATCGCAGATAACAAAGATTTCCGTTAAGATAGACAACTCTGAAGTACTTCTAGAGCAGACATGGAAGATGGCGCCTGAGCCAAATCTTCAACAGTACTATAATGTTGAGCGACACGGGCATTGGGATTATAAGACGACTTGCGGAGTACACCTTTGGAAGGTGGCCATACAATGGAATCAGTACTGGGCCTTTCAATCTGAAGAGGGCCAGAGGCAGGTGAAGGAGGAGGACCATCAACGATCTCTTTCCCCATTTCCTTACGTGATTCGGTATAATATTTCGATCGAGTGGCAATAGAAACAGACGTAGAACCGTTCATCATGAACACTTGAGAGCCAAATGGGGCAGATGAATGAGGTTGCTCTACCATCTGGGTCTGCTGAGATGTAAAAGGTTCTTTAAGAACAACTTGTTGAGATTCAACAAGTTGATGAGCTTAGTGAAAATCAGTCACCTTCATTAAGTGGGCCCGCATGCTATTTTTAGGTGTAAGCCTATTTTTAGACATGGTGATCATATTTGAGAAGTTGCAGGATGCTATTTTTGGATGGTTGGTCAAGTTGGAAAAATAGATGAAATTCTGTTTTTAGAATACTGGGCAAAGTCTATTTATAGATCGTCGATCTAAAAATAGAAGTGTTGATTATTATTAGCTCTTAATGATAATCCGACAATAAACATCAACTTATTCTCTTAGAGCACTTAATTTCAGTGTACATATTTGTCAAATCAGTGGGCTGAAGGAATTACGCAATTCCTATAGTTTACTAGTCGTTCATGCATGGAGGACTCAGTTAGAACTGAAGTGGCAAAGTTATGACAGAGTTGGAAAAGTAGTTCATGGAGTTGTTATTCAGTTTAACTCAGTTGAGCTAGTTGTATCTAGTCTAACTGAATGATACACTAGTGAGAGTGGAGTGAATTAATTATTTAATTAATTCACAAATAATAACTCATTAATCAATTGAACAAATACAACAGTTAAATACAGTGCAAGTCAGTTCCAATGGACACCTAGTGGAGAGATAGGTGAAAGGGCAAGATAGACTATCCATTGTGACTATAGTGATGCATTGATTGCACCACACACACATTGGAGTTTCCAATGAGGATTGCGCAGTGCAAGCAAGGTAGATTCGAATTCATTCAGGGGTCTTCTTCAGCGGGGATTGCGCAGTGGAGGCAGGCTATCAGGTGGCAAGAAATCAGTGCATGGATTTGCAGATTTATTCTGATTAGTGTGTGACGATTGATTGTACTGAGAGCTTGATGTACTAAGCTTTGTATGAGATTGTTACATGATATTCATGATACATAATATATGATAGTTGGGGTTTTTAGCTTCAGGCTTTCCCGTTAAACAACTGTGTTATGTGTGAGTGTTTTTATTTGCTTCATGTGTTTGCAATTGAGTTTTTAAATTTCCGCACAAGATTAATAGTGGAAGAATTCTGCGTTTAGCAAGAAGATAAAATATTGTTAGATCAAGAGAATCTAGATATATACATGCATCTTGTATATAATTTATACATGGTATCAGAGCAGTGCTAATTCTTGAAGATTGAAATTGTGAAGAGTTGTTGAGTTTGTGTTGGTGGACAATTTGAATTTTCTGCAGAAAATTCTTGGTGCGAAAGTTGAGTATACATTGAAATGTATTTCAATGGGTTGCGATTGGAGTGTGCCCTTGATGGAAGCTCAAATTACATAGCCTGGAAGGATAGGATGGAGGCGGTGCTGGAAGATAATGGACTGAAGGAGTTCATCGATAGAGATGTTCCTAAGCCGTGATCTAGCGATGTTGCATTACATGACGCATGGCAAAAGAAGGTAGCAAAGACAAGAATAATTCTATTGGAAGGTGTGAAGGACCATATTGTGTCCAACCTTCATGGGAAATCCACTCCATTTGCAATGTGGAAGGATTTGACAGATTTTTTCCATAGCAGCAGCGACCAAAGGAAGTTGGCACTGAAAGATAAGCTCAGAAAAATAAAAATGGAGAAGGGCGACAATATTAAAAAATATCTCACGAAGTTTGCCCACTGTAGGGATGAAATGGGAAGTGTGGGGATTATTGTTGATGATGAAGACTTGGTGAGCTTGGCTCTCCTTGGTCTTCTGAAGAGTTGACATAGCTACGAAGACTCTGTCAATGGACGGGAGAAACTGCTGGTATGGGAGCAACTTTGGTCGGATCTTGTGAAGGAGGAGATAAGGCGAAGTACCAGGGATGACTCTTCATCGAAGAATGAGGATGAAGAGAATTGCGCTTTAGCTGCCAAAGCAAGAAAAGGGAAGGGGAAGAAATTTCCTTCAAATCCGATGTTAAAGGCAAGAAGCAGGATTTTTCCAAGGTGAAGTGTTTTCACTGTCACGAACATGGGCATTTCACCACTAACTGCCCACAGAAAAAGAAGAACAAGAAGATTGCTGGAGCTGCAGCTGGAGAGGCCTTAGCCTCGCAATTTGAACTTGATTTCTCTTTGATCGCATGCTTGGTTTCAAGCTCAATGGGATTGATGTGGTATCTTGATAGTGGTGCATCTTTCCATATGACGGGACACAAGGAGTTGTTTAGTGACTTGGAGGAGAAGGACCTTCAAATGCATATAGAGATGGGAGACGATGGTCGATACAATGCGACCGACATTGGGACCATTACCTTTGAGAGGAATTCAGGTAATCCATTTATGTTGAAAGATGTTATGCATGTTCCAGGTCTGAAGAAGAACTTGGTCTCGGTCGCAATGTTGGAAGATAGAGGTTATGACGTTGTTTTTAGCGATGGAAAAGCTTTCCTGCCACACAAAATAACGGGTCAAACCAAGAGGATAGGGATTCAAGTTAAGAATCTCTACAAGCTGGAGGTAGATGGCTGCACTGAAATGATGGGCAAAGTAGAAGAAGTGGTGAGTCGGGATGAGGGTGAATTATGGCACAGGAGATTGGGCCATCTTCACCATGGCGCTTTGAAGATTTTGCAACAGATTTCTACTGGACTTCCCAAGGGTGCTCTTGCGCAGTTAGATCAGTGTAAGGGATGTACTATGGGTAAGTTTGTGAAGACCACCTTTCATGAGAAGGAGAACCGTGCTTCAGTGATCCTTGAGAGAATTCACACAGACGTGTGTGGACCTTTCTCAGTTGCTTCAGCAGCAAAACACAGGTATTATGTTATATTTGTTGATGACTATTCTCATAGATGTGGATCTTCTTCATGTAGAAGAAGAGCGAAACGTTCTCAAAGTTCTGTGAGTTTAAAGCATTGGTGGAGGAGTCGAGGAAGCAAGTGAAAGCTCTACAGAGCGATAATGGTGGTGAATATATCTCGGGCGAATTCAATGACTTTTGTAGCAAAGAAGGAATTTGAAGAGAACTCATAGCGCCTCATAATCCACAGAAGAATGGGGTCGCAGAAAGGAAGAACATAATGATCATGGGTGTTGCACGAGCTATGCTACATGAACAGGGCCTACCAATGCACTTGTGGGTGGAAGCACGCAACACTGCAGTTTATGTGCAAAACAGTTGTCCTCATAGAGTACTTGGCATGAGTACACCTGAAGAAGCTTTTACTGGCAAGAAGCCTGATATTTCTCATTTGAAGATTTTTGGCTCATCTGTTTACATTCATGTGACAAAGGATGCCATGAAGAAGCTGGAGTCGACTGTAGAAGTTGGGATATTTGTGGGGTACACAGAAACACCCCAAAAATATCTTTGTGTATTTTCTAGACAGTCGGATGACTGTGGTGCGATGAGATATAAAATTAAATGAGGTGAAAGCCATGAAGTTGTCACTTGAGAGGGAGCTACACTTGCATGCAGAGGAGGAACTTCTTGTTCCCAAAGATGAGCCTCTAGATGTGGATCAACCATAGGAGGAGATTCATGGAGTGGAGGAGTCCACTCATGCAGAACCAAACATCAAAACATGTATAAAGCGTACCATAGAAGCTGAGAGACTGAAGCTTGATGCGGCACAGAATGTAGGAGTCCCCACATCACAACGCAGATAGAGACAATCACTTGACCGTTTTACTGGATACATGGCTCTTATGAGAAAGTGTGTCGTGATAGAGCCATATTATTTTGAAGAAGTAGTGCAGTAGCCCACATGGGTAGATGCCATGGTGGAGGAGTATGAATCCATTGTAAAAAACAGTTCTTGGGAGATTTTTCCAAGATCGGTGGGTAAATCAGTTGTAGGATCAATATGGATCTACAAGGTAAAGAAAGCTACTGATGGGAGCGTCGAGAAGTATAAGGCAAGATTTATTACCCAGGGCTTCTCACATATCGAGGGGATTGATTATGAAGAAACCTTTGCACATGTCGCACGGTATTCTTCCATAAGGACCATCCTTACTCTCTCAGTGCAAATGGGTTGGCACATTCATCAGATGGATGTGAAGACTGCGTTCCTTAATGGGATCATTGAGGAAGAGGTGTACATTAAGCAACTTTAAGGATTTGAGATCCTCAGCAGCGAGTCGCATGTGTGAAGGCTCAAAAGAGAATTTTATGGGCTGAAGCAAGCACCTCGTGCTTGGTACACACAGATTGAAAGCTATTTCACTGGACTTGGCTTCACCAAGAGTGAGGCGGATGCAAACTTGTACCAAATTGTGGTGGAGGGTAAGATTTTAATCATTGTTCTTTATGTTGATGATTTAATACTAACGGGTGATGAGCAGTTGATACACTCATGCAAGGCAGATCTTGCAAAGGACTTTGAGATGAAGGATTTGAGCCTCCTTCATTATTTCCTTGGATTGGAAATATGGCAGCGGGAAGGTGAATTGTTTGTGTCTCAAGGCAAGTATGCTCGGGAGATACTTGAGAAGTTTCACATGCAAGGTTGCAAGCCTATCGACACTCCTCTTCCAAGAAATTGGAGGAAAGAGGATGCTACATGGGCAGAGGTAGTGGATGCCACTGTTTATTGACAATTTGTGGGTTCGCTCATGTATTTAGTTATTACAAGACCAAACATATGCTATGCGGTGAACCAACTTTCACAAGCGATGGTTAAGCCTACCAAGCTCTTTTGGAAGGCAGGAAAGCATGTCCCGAGGTATCTCAGGGGTGTTAGGACCCCAGAATGTACCATTTTGACCATACATTTTGTTATCATTCCACTCTTTTTCAGTCCATATTTAAAGCTTACACTATCACTTTCATCCATTTTTCCAAAGGTATATAATATTCTTCTCTTTACTATATGTTTAACTTGTTTTACATATAATTTTACATTAATTTTTATATTTAATCATTAATCGAAGATATATAGTTGCTGAGACAGTTTGAAGACCGCAGATAATCTATTATGGCTGTCTGAAGACCGCGTTGCTGAAACAGTCAACATGGTACGCAAATCCCGTTGCTGAAACAACCCATGATTTGCGATTTTGAAGCAGCATTTCGAGCATGACGGCAACAAGAAAAGACAAGTAAGGAAGCTGTTACATGAGCCACTCTGAAGGCAGTACCATCGTAACCATTGTAACATCATTTTGCTATGGAAGAACATAAAGGCCCTATTTCAGAACAAAAGATCAGATTGGGTTAAAAATAGGATTTCTATAATGTAAATCAATTGTAATAGATGTCTCCTCTTTAAAAAGAGGAGACATCAGCATTAGAGGATAGTTAGAGACTACGGGAGGTTCATTTCTGAATAGAGAAGGAACGTGACTCTTTTGTAATATGTTGCTTTCGACAGATGAATACATTTTTTTTTCTTTTTTTTCTGAGCATCTCATTTTAATTCCTTCTTCTGGGGAATCTTGTGAGAAGGAAAGGGCCCACCTTCTTCACAAGATTCACCCATTTGTCCCTGTATTTTTTTAATTGTTCTTTTCACTCATGCCTTGATTAAACCCAGTTTACTAAAGTTATTTATGCAGCATCGAAATTCTGTTGTTTATTGCTAAAGCTCTGTTTTCATTACTTTTTGCATTGATTTCATACAATTCATTCTTGAGAAGTTGTGGATTATTTTAATTAGCAATCTTGTTTATGGAATGAGTGTGTGAAAGCTTGGTAATCAGAAACAGGTGCTGAAGGTTCCTACTTGGGGAATAGGATCCTGTTCTCTGTTATAGCATAATTGGTCTTCCTTTTTGCAGATTGATTTCCTTTCCTAGATCATTGTCTTTTTAATGTAATCCAGGATTCTTTTAATGATAGACTGCAATAGAAGGATTGTCTTTGCTATAACTCAAGTAGACTTCAGTTTTGTTAAAGCAAGGTGTGATTAGTGTGATTCTTACTACAACATTTCTTTGCTTTTGAGATTGAGCATATACAGTGTGTGATTACCTTTGAAATAAACAGACTTCCCTGGGTTGACAATTTATGTAGCACTTGAATTGTTTAAATTGATAAAAAATTAAAGTGACCAACATTTTGGTGCCGTTGCCAGGGAAGGCAATTATAGATTTCAAAAGCATTAATGTTTTTCTTCCAGATGTGTAGATTTCATGAGAGGACGTGGAACCCATAAGAAAACTAACCCTACAAGTGGCAAGGGAAAAGGAAGGGGAGGAAGAAAGACTTTTATTGACGAGGTTGTATCAAAAGCTGAATCTTCTCAGAGATTAAGCTCTCGAAGGCCAAAGCCTCAACGCTCCCCTCAATCGAATTATGAAATAGAAGAAGTTGTGAGCCCTGAGAACGTTGAGGAACCAGCAGCAAGTGTTGAAGAACCAGTAGAAATTATTGAAGAGCCATTAGAAAGCGTTGAAGAACCAACAGCGAACGTTGAGGAATCAACAGGAAACGTTGAAAAACCAGCGGAAAACATTGAAGAGACAGTAGAAAACATTGAGGATCGAGTGAGTGCAGTAGGAGATCAAACAATGGAAGGAAACAATGAAGGATTCTTCGGCGGAGGACAAGTAGATCCTGAAGGAGAGGGAAAAGATGAAAATTATCTCTCTACCTTAGGATTTCCTATTAGTGATCTCCCTAGAGGAGCAACTGCCATGAAGAATATCCCACTTTCAGCCTTACCTAACTTCCATGGTTTATCTTCTGAAGATCTTGATGAATTTATTTTTGAATTTGATATATTATGCAGAAGTTATGATTATGTTACTAATGCCCAAAATTTGAAGCTATTTCCAGCAACACTAATAGGAAATGCACTAAGGTGGTTCATGAGTCTTGGAGGCCATGTAATCACAACATGGTAACAGATGAAACATAAATTTCTGCTTAAATATCAAGACTACTGCCGGACAAGAGAAAAGAGGGAGGAATTATTTAAGATGGTACAAAAGGAGGACGAGAATTTGGAGGACTTTGTGGAAAGACTACAGTACAATCTGCAAAGATCCAATCATCCTGATGTGAGTAAGGATATTCTTAAAACAATATTACTGAAAGGGGTGAGGGATGACTATTTAGACATGCTAAATATGCTTGGTAAAGGGGATATATCTAAAGAATCATATTATTAAATTGTTGACCTCTGTAAAAGATGTTCAAGAGGAGCTGCAAGAAACAGGTCAAACAACAGAGATGCCACATATTCAAGTGTTCAAAAATCAGCCAGTGGAGGAGAAACAAGAGCCGAAATAGGTAATTTACTCGAAGAATTTAAAACTGAAATGTTAAGTTCTTTTGCTTCACAGATTGACACCTTGCAGGTTAAAAAGAAACAAGTCGAAGCAGAAGTAGCTTTGGCTGTCTTTTTCCCCAAATGCAGAGATAAACACCCACTAAGGGAATGCCCATTGGACAAGATACCAATTTGCACCCTTTGTGAGAAAGATCATGAAACACAACAATGCCCTTCTTTACCAGGAATAAAGGCAGCATTGCAACCAACCGAAGAAGAAGCTGAAGCAGTCTATCTACTGACACAGAGAAGTAAATGGAAACCACGAGGACAAGGTATGAACTCTAATATGCCATTTACATCTTCTAATCGTTGGAACAATTATCCTTCTTTTAGTCAAACAAATTACCCTCCCTTTAACCAAATGAAATACCCACCCTTTAATCAAATGAATTACCCACCCATGCAACAAACAAACCCTCCCTTTGTAGATCCTGCAATGTGGACTCCTTGGCCTCCACAACAACAATCTTACTTTAATCAATGGAATTCAAATTAGAGGGGTCAACAAATCCCATTTCCAAATCAATTTCCTCAATTTCAACAACCACTTCCTCTACCATCAGGTGCTCCACCAAATAATCAAATGAGACCCTAGCTACCTGTACAACCAAATACTAACCCCAATAATAAAGCTGTGCAAGTTATTGATATTCAGAACTAGCCTACATTTCCTGTTTTCCCTGCACAATGTAATGACATTCATTTACGATCTGGGAAAATAGTTGAACCCATTATTGATGATGTTACCTCTTCCGATTCTGATAAAGAAGAAACTAAGAAACATGATTCACATAAAGAGGTACAACCACCCTCTAATAAGGGTGCTGAAACATCAGAACCACCATTCCCTGAGCGTTTAGTTTTAACTAGAACGCCCGACCCACCTGCTTTTAATATTTTACAGGAATTGCAGAATCTGTATGTTAAAATTCCACTTTTACAGGCACTAAGAGATGTACCAATTTATGCCAGAACCATGAGAGATATTTGTGTTAAGAAAACTGGTAGGAAAGCTAAAGATCCCCTTACAGTTCATGTTATGGGTGATCTATCTGCATTAATGTCTAGTAAAGCCCCTCCAGTTAAATATGGTGATCCCGGCCATCCTACTGTGACAGTCAAAATTGGTAAAACAACAATCCCTCAAGTTCTGGTAGACTTAGGTGCTGCTATAAACATTATGACTCTTGAAACTTCACAATTGTTACAGCTAAAGAACGCAATTAGAGATAAACCAACCATTCTAGAGTTAGCTGACCGTTCTACAATCAAACCAGAAGGAGTTGTTGAAGACTTAATCATCTCAGTTGAGTCCTGGAATTACCCAGCTGACTTTGTGGTGTTACAAACTAAAACAAAGTTGGGGGGACATCCTCTAATTCTGTGAAGGCCTTGGTTAGCCACAACTAATGCCTTTATCAGCTGTAGATCTGGTTCAATGACAATTTCCAATTGATATGAAACTAAAAATCTTACTCTCTACCCTCATGCTACACCCATGATTAATAATGAGAATTTTGTATGGATGGACTATGATGATAACGCTATTCAACCTATTTTGACTATCAGACAAGCTTTAAACCTTAAATATACCACTGAGGATGAGGTAATTAATAATTTCATTTGTGAACCCTCCTCCATGACTTCTGAAACACATAATCAACAAGATGCACTTTTGGAATCAGATACCCAGGAAAAGCTTAAATCTGAAGATCTACCTCAAACATCAACCACCATCTCTTCTAAAAACATAACAGTAGAAATCAAACCTGGCAAAACACTGAACATAAATCTTGATCTGACAGTTGCTGAAACACAATAGTTAATGAAGTTACTGCTTGAAAATAAGGAAGCATTCACATGGGACTATACATATATGAAGGGAATCTCCCCTGAATTATGTACTCACTAGATCTATATTAAGGAAGGTTGTCGACCAGTCTGTCAACCCCAAAGACGAATGAACCCTAATTTAAGAGAAATTGTTAAAGAGGAACTTCAAAAATTTCTTAATGCATGATTTATATACCCTATATCTAACAGTGAATGGGTTTCCCCATTGGTAATAGTTCCTAAGAAGAACGGGAAATGGAGAGTGTGTGTAGATTATAGAGCCTTAAATAAAGCCACTCAAAAGGATTAGTTTCCTTTACCGTTCATTGATAAGGTGTTGGATAGTTTATCAGGGAAGAAATTATTCTCCTTTTTAGATGGATTTAGTGGGTATAACCAAATCAGAATTGCACCCCAATACCAAGATAAGACCACTTTTACTAGCCCTTGGGGAACTTTTTCTTATAGAGTTCTTCCATTTGGAATATGTAATGTGTTGGGAAAAATACTGAGAGGGGGGGGGGGGGTGAATCAGTATTTAGGGCATACTCAAATCTTTTTACTTTTTCATGCTCTAAAACCCATACGCTACTTTGCTGAAGCCAACTAGCGTATACACGTGGATATCCTTCACAAAACTCGCGTATACACAGAGATCTAATTATGCCATTAGTTCTTCACTTATATCATTCCATCATTCATTCATTAGATGTTCTATAAACAGTAAACATGTGCAGTAAGAACAGAATAAACCATCACACAAAGCATCACACATGAACACCAGGATTTTTAGGTGGAAACCCAAGTCGTGAGAAAACCACCGCTGCAGTTGCTCAGCCTTCAATATTTTATTATAGAGAAAACATCTTACAACATATGTGCTGGCGCAGACTTGACCAGCACGCAGGCACCCACCTGCGCTCGTTTACCAGCCTCTCCGGGAAGGGAGCTCCAACCCCCTGACTCGTTTACCAGCCTCTCCTGGAAGGGAGCTACGACCCCCTGATCTCGTTTACCAGCCTCACCTGGAAGGGAGCTACAACCCCCTGACTGAAGGCTACAACCCTCAACACCTCTATGGACCATGTTTCATCAATTTTCACACTGGATCCAAAGATTCCTTTAGAACACAACTTGCAGGCCACGTTTCATCATATTTTCAGACTGGACCCACTCCACACATTTAAGCTTAATCATACAGCAAAACAGATACTTATCAATTCAGACAACCCAGATCAGATAGCAGTAACACAACAGAACAGATCAGACATTTCATACTTCATCCTTCAGCAAACCCTAGTTTTCATACGCCCTTTCCTTTCACTAATCCTGCGTATATACGCGCCTTCGTCCATACAAAGCCGCGTATACTTCTGCACATTTTATAGAACTAATTTCACTGCCCATACGCGCTTTCTCTTCAGAAAACCCGCGTATATACGCGCTTACTCTGTGGCGAACTAGCGTATAGTTCTTCAGACATTTAGGTCATTGCAATTCTTCAGAACAGATACATCACTCAGATTTTACCCTTTTCTTCAGACATATTTTCGCCTCATCCTAGATCTAATCATTCCATAAACAGATCTAGCAGATACAAATACATTCCAGATCTAGATTCCCTTCTTCATCATTTCTTCATTGGTGCATCATACATTCAGATCTTTCATTCAACTGTAACCCTTTCCATTCAGATATTCTTCAGAGAGAAGTATTCATTCAAGCTCAGACTTCTTGCACACCTCTTGCACAATGATTTTCTTCTCCTTATATAGGGTTACCCTTCATCAATACCATGAGTAAAAACCACATAACTTCCAATGGTATTCCTGGACGGGATCACATAGGCGAATCATTACTCAATACAATGGGTCAATACCATGGTGGTTACCCCTGGTTTTACATATTTAGAGCGCTTTTTCCCATACGCGACTTGGCACATTATTTCCCGCGTGCATACGCTACTTTGTCTAGACAAATCTGCGTATGCCTTGAGACATACTCTTTTCATCATGTTCTAGCACATACTGACATTCCTTCCATCATTACCTTCTGTACTCATTGTATATACATCAGATTTACATCATTTAACAAGTTCATCAAGACATATTCCATCAAGGACAACTTCATCAAGTAGAGGTTGCCATCATCTTCATCAAGTGGGTTGCCATCAAGGACAACACATTGCATCATATTGCCAACAATCTCCCCCTTTGGACTTGATGGCAACCACGATGGTGTTTGATCACCATAACAGATAGATATATTAAGCATAACCATTATTCTCCCCTTATTCAAACACCATGTCACTCTCCCCCTTTGACATCAAGGGAAAAGGGTGGATCAATACCAACACAAGGTTTTTCTCCTCATGTAGACTCCATGCTCCATGTAGATCTGATGTGCACTGAAGTTTCCATGCTCCCCCTGAGTTCATGCTGAATCTTCAAACATATTTTTCAATGAAGTACATGACTCTATGACCTTCCTATCACCAAGGACTCATACTTACATCAAAGATCCAACCAAGTGGATTTACATATGAGACTCAAATACCCAACCAAGTGGGTTTACACAATTTGACTCAAGTACCCAACCAAGAGGGTTTACACATTTTGACTCAAGTACCCAACTAAGTGGGTTTACATATTTTGACAAGTCCTTACATGACTGAATATTACAATTTTACATCATGGTTCTCAACAAGACCTTTTTATCACATTACAAGTATGACTTTTTATGACCAATACCAGAAAGACCTCAAGAGAGAGATCATATTTTAGAATCATCATAATGCCAACAATGCATTATACTCAGCAAGGCTAATGCTCCCCCTGAAAATGTGCATCCAAACATCCTTTCCATATGTCCAAGGCTCCTCCTTAGCTTGTGCAATCTGAATACTTTTAACAGCAAGTCATCAGCAATAATCTCTGCATGATCTGTCCGGATCTCTGAATCACAAGACTTCCATCATATCCAAAAGATATTCTTCATCAAATAAGCAATCCGGGCTCATCCATAATCTTCAACATAAGAAACCATGTATCATTTCATTATCATGAGTATAACCAGAATAATGCTAACAGTACAATCATTAGCAGTCATACTGATGCTCCACCTGAACCTCTGCTCCTGATCTTCAGATGTCATCCCAATTCTCTTATCATCAATGCATACCCGACTGTGTCTGCTGGAACTTGCGTGTATACGCGGCTTTAGTTCACTGAACCCGCGTATGGAAAGTGACACATGGAAAAATTCACATTCCTTCATCTCCTCCTGAAGTTGTACCACCTGTACCTGTCTTCTTTACATCAGATGCTTTGTCAGAAATAAACATAACCAGAAAAACCAAACTAACCATGAGAATCATCATACATTGCTCCCCCTGTGATGATACATTACTAATCCCTATAATGTATCTCACATCACTCCTGCAGTCATTAAGAGAAGTAAGCTTCAGAAGCAGATGACTGCAGTAGGGTCAATATTCCCTATGTTTCTGACCGGTCTTCCTTCCTTTTCCAGCTTTGCTTGAAGTTTCTTATTGTGTGCCGGAAATTGTTCAAATTCTCAGATCTATTCATCCTGCATTCTTTTTCCACATGCCCATACTTCTTACAAGCATAACATCTTATATGACCAGAGAAGTAAGCATAAGGATCATAGTGTGTTTCTCTGTTCTTCCTTCTATTGCAATCAGCTACTTTATGACCATACTTGTTGCATGAAAAACAATATCCTTTGAAGCAACCAGAGTACCTTTCTGAATAGAATCTGTTTGATTGTGACTGAAATGATCTGCTTCTGCAATTTGCTGCAACATGCCCATAATTATGACATTTAAAGCATTCAATATTAGTGAATGATTTCCTTTGAGTGTTCATGTTTGTTGGTTGACCTTTTGTCTCTTTCACCACTTCTGGTTTTGCTTTGTCATCCTTTGAATTCTTAGCACTTCCTTGTAAACTAGATTCTCCTTTGACCGTTTCATGAAAACCAAGACCAAGTTTAATAGCTGGAGACCTTTGATTACTAAGAATATTGTCCAGAATCTTAGTACTATCTTGAAACCTCAAGATTTTATCCTTTTCTTCTAATTTACCTTTAAGAATGTTTACCTCAACCTCCAATTTTTGGCATTTCTTCTTCATGCTTTCTTCAACCCTTTTTCCTTCTTCTACTTGATCATTCAAATTTAAGATCTCTTCTTTCAACCCATTTTCTTGCTCTTCAAAGATTTGTAAAAGTTCTTCATTCTTCTTATTTGATTTTTCCAGATCTGTTTTGAGCGAGATGATTTCTGCTTCATGTCCTTCCTTTTCAAATGATTGTAGAAGTTCTTCATTCTTCTTATTTGATGCTTCAAGGTCTGCTTTCAGAGAGATGATTTCTGCTTCAAGTCCTTCAATGTGATTGGTTACTTTGTCCTGCAGTCTTTGATACATTTCTATTTGTCCCTTCATTGTTTCTATCTGTTCATTCAATCTAGAGATCACATCCTTGAGAATAGATTCCCTCCTTTTAAATTGATCCCAAAAATTACTTTCATCATTGATCTTGAGATTTGCTTTTAGAATTATATTGTTACTTTCACTATCTTCATAATTGCATGCACAAGTGAGTGGATTACAAGAACAACAATCAAAACCTGTTTCCTCTTCTTCATTTTCTGCTGCACATGTTTTCTGAGATATCTTCTTTTCTTGAGTAGCCTTCTTCTTTTGCTTCTTTTCCATGAGCACTAGCAGATCTTGGTTAGAATCTTCTTCATCTTCACTTGACACTTCATTTGCATAATAACTTTTTCTCTTTTCAAATTGTTTCCCTTTACCATGATTATCTTCATAAGGACATTTAGCAGCATAATGACCAACTTTTCCACAAGCAAAACACTTGAAGGGAAGCTTACCTTTGAATCTTCCAGTTCCTAGTTGGAGTTTTCTCACAAAATTTGCTTCTTCTTCTTCTGATATGTAACTTGATTCCTTGACAACCTCCTTTTCTTTTCCCTTTGCACATGCCTTAAAAGTCGCTTCTTTGATTTGAGAGGGACCTCCTTGTCTCATTTCATAAGCAGTCAGAATACCATGTAGTTGAACAATAGTAAGAGTTTGCAGATCTTGCATTTCTTCAATAGCTGATACTTTTGACTCAAATTTTGAAGTTAAAGATCTTAAGACTTTTTCCACCAGAGTAGTATCGGTTATGGTTTCATCCAAACTTCTCATACGATTTACAATATCATCTAGACATAAAAAGAAACTGGAAATACTCTCATCACTATGCATCCTTAAATTTTCATATTCAATTATGAGAGTTTGGAGTTTTGCACTTTTTACCTTTGTATCTCCTTCATAGCTCAGAATGATTTTGTCCCATATTTCTTTTGCTGAATTTAGCTGCATCACTTTAGCAAATTCTGGTTCATACAAGCTTCCTAATAAGACATTGACTGCTTTGGCATTGATTTCATATTTCTTCCTTTCTGCTGCATCAGTAGGAATACTTGCCGGATACTGATAGCCTCCTTCCACGATTGCCCATACTTCTGCACCAAGACTTTGCAGATATGATTTTGTTCGTATCTTCCAGAATAATAGATTATTTCCATTGAATAGAGGTGGCCTTATAGACATTATCCCTTCATGACTTCCCATTGCGACGGATCTCCTTCAAGCGATCAAGCTTCTGCAGAAGGACCTGCTCTGATACCAATTGTTGGGAAAAATACTGAGAGGGGGGGGTGAATCAGTATTTAGGGCATACTCAAATATTTTTACTTTTTCATGCTCTAAAACCCATATGCTACTTTACTTTATCAGACTCGCGTATATACGCGGATACCCTTCACAAAACTCGCGTATATGCAGAGATCTTAATATGCAATTAATTCATTACTTAGATCCTTGCATTTATTCATTCATCAGATGTTTATATAGCAATAGACATGTGCAGTAATAACAGAGTAAATCATCACACATAAGCATCACACATGAACACCTTAGGTGGAAACTCAAGTCGGGAGAAAACCACCGCTGCCATTGTTTCAGCCTTCAATATTTTATTATAGAGAAAACATCCCATAACATATAGGCCGGGCAGCAGCCTCCTACCGTAACGTGTGCACCCACCGCGCTCGCTACTGCCTCTCTTGGAAGGGAGCTACGACCCTCGCTCTGTTTACCAAATGCCTCTCCCCGGAAGGGAGCTATGACCCCTTGTTTACTAGCCTCACCTGGAAGGGAGCTACAACCCCCTGACTGAAGGCTACAACCCTCAGCACCTCTATGGACCACGTTTCATCAATTTTCACACTGGATCCAAAGCTTCCTTTAGAACACAACTTGCAGGACACGTTTCATCATATTTTCAGACTGGACCCACTCCACACATTTAAGCTCAATCATACAACAAAATAGATACTTATCAATTCAGACAACCCAGATCAGATAGCAGTAACACAACAGAACAGATCAGACATTTCATACTTCATCCTTCAACAAACCCTAGTTTTCATACATGCTTTCCTTTCACTGATCATGCGTATATACGCGCCTTTGTCCATACAAAGCCGCGTATACTTCTGCACATTTTATAGAACTAATTTCACTGCCCATACGCGCTTTCTCTTCAGAAAACCCGCGTATATACGCGCTTACTCTGCGGTGAACTAGCGTATAGTTCTTCAGACATTTAGGTCATTTCAATTCTTCAGAACAGATACATCACTCAGATTTTACCCTTTTCTTCAGATAGATGTTCGCCTCATCCCAGATCTAATCATTCCATAAACAGATCTAGCAGATACAAATACATTCCAGATCTAGATTCCCTTCTTCATCATTTATTCATTGGTGCATCATACATTCAGATCTTTCATTCAACTGTAACCCTTTCCATTCAGATATGCTTCAGAAGTATTCATTCAGCTTCAGACTTCTTGCACCTCTTGCTGTCTGATTTTCTTCTGTCATATATAGGGTTACTATTCATGTTCTGTGAGTCAAAAAACCATAAGCACAATAGGCATTCTGGGCCCTTGAGATCCATCGTAGAATCATTACTCAATACAATGGGTCAATACCATGGTGGTTACCCTTGGTTTTACATATTTAGAGCGCTTTTTCCCATACGCGACTTGGCACGTTATTTCCCACGTGCATATGCTACTTTGTCTAGACAAATCCGCGTATGCCTTGAGACATACTCTTTTATCATGTTCTAGCACATACTGACATTCCTTCCATCATTACCTTCTGTACTCATTGTATATACATCAGATTTACATCATTTAACAAGTTCATCAAGACATATTCCATCAGGGACAACTTCATCAAGTAGGTTGCCATCATCTTCATCAAGTGGGTTGCCATCAAGGACAACACTCTGCATCATATTGCCAACATAATGCAGCAAAATTTTTTCAAAGGGCAGTTATAGGAATCTTTTCTGATATGCTGAATGAATCCATGGAAATATTTATGAATGACTTTACCCCTTATGGCGTGTCTTTTGAAGATGCATTACAAAATCTTGAGAAGGTACTTAAACGTTGTATACAAGCTCACCTCTCATTAAGCACTAAAAAATGTCATATGATGATGAGTGAAGGAGTAGTGCTTGGAAATTTTATCTCATCTCAAGGAATTCAGGTAGATCCATCCAAAATACAAGTCATTCATAATCTTCCTATTCCTAAAACACAAACTGATGTGAGACGTTTCCTAGGAAATGCTGGATATTACAGGAGATTTATTAAAAAAAATTCCAAAATAGCTTCTCCTTTATTTGTGTTACTTATGAAAAATATTGAATTTAAGTGGACTAATCTTTGTCAGGAGGCCTTTGTAGAACTCAAGCATCAGTTATCCATAGCTCCTATTTTGAGAGGACCTGATTGGGCACTTCCCTTTCATATATCTTCTGATGCTTCAGATACTGCATTTGGAGCTATCTTGGGACAAGAGGAAAACCATCTTACTTATGCTATCTACTTTATCAGTGAGAATATGACTCCTGCTGAGCTTAATTATACAGTTACCGAAAAGGAATTTTTAGCAGTAATTTATGCCATTAATAAATTTCGACATTACATTACTGGTTACTCTACTTTTGTCCATACTGATCACTCGGCTATTAAGTATTTAATGAACACGTCTGTCACAAATGCTCGAGTTACCAGATGGTTATTGTTATTACAAGAGTTTGATATTACAATTGTAGATCGAACAGGTAAAGAAAATGTTTTTGTTGATTTCCTTTCACAGTTAAAAACTAATAATAATATTCCAGTTGATGATTCCTTTCCTGATGAGTATTTATTTACAGTATCTGCTCACTCACCATGGTATGCAGACATTGCCAATTATTTGGTTGCAGGGAAGTTACCATCACACCTGTCACATCGAGAGAAAAGAAAAATCATTCAAAAAAGTTCTCAGTATAGCTGGATAAGTGGGTGTCTTTTCTACACAGGACTTGATCATGAAATCCAGAGATGCATTAGAGAGGATGAGGTGTATGATATACTAAAAGCTTGTCATGATGGCCCTTGTGGAGGGAATTTTGCTGATAAAAGAACGGCACATAAAATTCTTAGGATGGGTTATTATTGGCCCTCACTCTTTAAGGATGCAAAAAAATATGTTCGGGCTTGTGACAGTTGTCAGAGAATGGGTCAACCTAATCATAGAGATGAAATGCATTAAACCCCCAGGTAATACTTGAACCTTTTGAAAGATGGCCCTTAGATTTTATAGGACCCATTAATCCTCCATCCAACCAAAGAGTTTATATCTTAGTCTGCACAGATTATATGACTAAATGGGTGGAGACCAAAGCACTTATTAGAGCTAATGAAGAAGCTTTCCTAGCTTTCCTATTTGAAGAAATCTTTGTTAGATTTGGAATCCCTAGAGAGCTAGTTACAGATGGAGGACCTCCTTTCAATTCTCATGCTTTCAAAGCCACCCTTCAGAAATATCATATTCACCATAGAATGACTACACCATACCACCCCCAAGCCAACCGGCAGGTGGAAAGTACAAATAAAGTAATAGAAGCCATTCTAACCAAAACAGTGAAGGATAACTGGAAGGATTGGTCTCAAAAGCTCCCTGAAGCACTATGGGCTTACAGAACTACCTGGAGAAATACTACAGGATTTTCTCCCTATGAATTGGTTTATGGTAAAAGTGTTGTTTTTCCTGTGGAATTTGAAATTAAAACTTTAAGGATTTCTTTAGCTGTTAACCTTGATTTGACTGATGTGCAGACAGCTAGGTTGCAGTAGCTTCTTGAACTGGATGAAAAAATATTAGATGCCATTCATCAGACAACTATGATCCAACAACAAAGAACAAAGTGGCATGATAAAATAATCAAGCACAAGCAGTTCCAAAAAGGTAATTGGGCTTTATTGTATGATTCTCGATTTGAAAACATTCAAGGGAAGATACGTACAAGATGGCTTGGACCCTATGAAGTAGATGTTGTTTTTCCCAATGGAACAGTAAGGCTCTTAACAATTGATGATTCTAAAACACCACTACTAGTAAATGGTCATCGGCTTCGTTTGTACTAGCGCCCTATTTCTAAAGAAGATTTTAAGGCCACTTGCATGGCAGATGCACATTATCTTTTTCTAGGGGAGTCTTATGCTCCTCACTGCATTTAATTGTTTTATGCACTGTATTTTTAGTATTAGATTAGATTTATTAAACTAATAATCCTGTCAGGGGTTGGCATGTTACAATTGATTATTTTGCAGATTCTTGATTAAGGAAGGACTTACCAAGTGTTGTCCTCTACAACAACCCCCCATTTCATATAATTTTTATTCACAACACTATAATATGAAATGGGTCCCTTTTAGTTTTAAGTGGTATCAACTTTGTATTATTCAAAGAGGTCCAAAAAATGAAATGAAAAAATTACAAAGTTACCTTTTTGACAAACCAATAATGGCTTTATGATATAAATAATTAAATCTTTTATCATTGCGATAAAGCGATCGCAAGATCGCATATCGCAATGAAAAAGGAGGCATAACTTAAAAACCATTGGTTTGCTCCGATGCGATAACACGCAATAGGCGATCGGCGATATACCATGCATGCTTTTTAAAAAAGAGCCCCAGTTAATGCTCCCGATGCGATGCGATATCGCTATCGGCGAACGAGGATTCCAAGAGATGCCAATATAACAAAAGCGCCTTTTCGCCCTGATGCGATGCGATAAAGCCAAAAGCACGAACTTCAAAAAAGTTGTTAAAACGGGGATATTACGATTAATTCGTATTAAGAGCCTTATCTTTCTAATAGAGATTCACCTGCGCTCAACCGCCAAAACGGCCAAGGCACGCTTAAACAAATCATTCCACCAATAAACGACGTGATGGACATTTAAAATATTGACAGGTTTTTACGGCCATTTAATGAAATAGTAAGTCTAAAATCTTTTCACGGATTGGATCCACGGCCACCTTAAGTTAATTCTTCATCATGCATTGATCAATATATTTCGCTCGTATTTGGTTTTCACTGCCAATTCTCTGTGTTACGCTTATTTTCACTCCTGTGCAGAATTCTTTCAAGCTAATAGATGCGAGCAGAATGGGGAAGAAGTCCAAGAAAACTGCAAACGCTCCCGCTTCGCCAGCCATAAAACAAGCCATCACTGATCCAGGAAATAAAAAGAAAGGGTTGATATCTGATACTACATGTTCAGGTCTCGGCAAAACTTCTTGGAAAAGTACCTATAATTTGATAGAAGCTGAAGAACCTGAAGTGACAACAGTAGAAGCCACAGTAGATACGACTCAAAAATCTGAAGGTACTTTAAAGGACTTAGCCGACTCTTTCCTTCATCGGATAGCAGCTCGGGAACAAATTCTCCCATATACGGATGTAGTAAGGTGGGCAATTGAGGAACTCCCAATCACAGACATAACCTTCTGCACCAGAGATGGGAGAATCTTCGGTTCATTTCAAGCTAATGATTTGAGGCAAATGTATCATTTGCCTGAGCCAGAGAAGAAGTACAACAAGGCATTTTTGGAGAAATTCCGAAATGAGAACGAAACTGAATCCGAACCCATTCGGAATTGGAGGCAGAATCCGGCAAAACACAAGCATAAATCTTCCGGTATGTATTTTGTTGATTCTCTATGTTCTCCTTATTGTTATGCTGGGATCATGATGTGTAGATTATGGGGTTTGCACGACTCCTCTAATTTCACTATAGAAATGGTTCCTTTAATGGAGGCAGCGTGTAATAGTGAAATTATGGATTGGGGAACTATACTGTCCGACAAATTAGCCACCGCAGTTCTTGATTTCAGAGGCAAGACCCGCATTTCTGAAAGGCTTATTTCCCCATTCTACTACAGTGCTTATATCCTGGACACCTTGTGTTTTAATTCTGAATTTCCCATGCTCGGCTGGAGATGGACTCCTCAAGACTCTATCCCCATTCACATATACTATCAGAAAGTGTGGAAAACCTCCCATAGGCACCATTTATACCAAATCTGCAATGGCTTCATGTTACCCATTCATTACTCTATTTTTGATAAACCTGCTCCCAAGATTTCCTACCAAGCAGGGATTGATTTAACTGGCTTAGGGAGATGGTTTGCAGAGGAAAAATTTACTTATATAAGAATTTTTGGCAGCCAAGCCAAACCCCATGTTCTTCCTTTGTACATACCTGATAAACTGCTAGCAAGGGAGATAGCCTATCAGATTATTTCCGAGGGCGTTACACAAACTCTAAAGAAAAATAAGAAGCAGGTCTGGCCCTCTTTTCCTCTTAGATGTGGTGTCTACACCTTGAATGATCTCAAACATGTAGAGAAAGAAGCTACAAAGATGAAATCATTAACTCTAGCAACTCTCCCTAATAGGAAATTCGATCCCGACAAAGTTGCCTATAATGCCCTTGAACAGGCCAAATTGGCAAAATTTGATCATAAAGAAGATTTGTTTGATGATCTTTTCTCCACAGCCGAGTCAATGTCTCAAGTTAGATCGTGGGCCAGAGCGAAATATCAAGATGAAGGGTTAGTTGAATTCAACAGACTTAGAGAACAGAGGTTGCAAACTCTGCCCCTAGATCTGTTAGCAACAAGCCCAGCAGCAGGATCAAGCGAGCCTGAACAGCGACATACTAAGGAACCTCCGGTTATAACAAAAGAACAGGAGAAAGTACAAGAGGAAACCCAGACGAAAGAGCAGGAACAGAGCACCATAAAGGTAAATCAAGATACTCAAATTGATCCCAAATTGCTCCAGGAATGGTAGCAATTCGATTCAATTATCAACAATCCTGAGGGTTCAAAGGAAGCCCAAACATCAAGAGTAGCAGACACACAGGAGACCATTTCAAAACAAGTTCTAGGTGAAACCAGCGGCCTACCCAGTTCTAAAGGAGTAGAGATAATCCCAAAGTATCCCTCCGATCAAATTATTTTGCAGATAGAAGAAATTCCTCCCTTGGATGTCTTCTATAGCCCGAAACACAAAGCTGTGGTAAAACGACAAAGGAAGAGGAGAAGGACTGATCAGCCCTCCCTATTCCCAGAACAAACAGTGACGGGCAATGTAGTTTGGAAGGAGGAATTTGACCCCTCTGAGGACCTAACAAAACTATCACAATTTGCTGGAGCCTATTCGGCAGCAACAATAGATAAGGCATCGGAGGTGAGTCTTTTATTAAAAACAAAAGACCAAGATATTTTCTCATTACAAGCGCAACTATCAGAAGCACGGCAGAAGGCAGAGCAGGCAGAACTGCAATTGTTAACACAACAGCAAACCAATAATCAATTAACTCAATAATTGCAGGAAGAAAAGCAGAGGATTGATCAGAATGCAGTCCAGAAGCAGAAAGAGTTATCAGAGGCATTGGCACAACTCAAGACAGCCAATGAACAAATGATGAAGATAAAAGATGAGCAGATTGCTCAACTATCAGCCCAGCTTGAGAAAACAAAGAATCTTCCACAGGTAGCTGAATTCAGGGCAGATGCAGTACAAATAAACAAAGCATTATTAACACAGATAAAGTTGTTATGTCAACAGATCGCCCAGGCAGAACCTTTATGTGACTCAACAACATCTCTAAGTGATAAATCGGCTGATGCTAGAACAGACTTCGAGCAGGCCGATGAGACATTGACCAATTATCTTGAGTGGAAAGGTACTGAGGAAGGACAGTCGGCTAAATTGCCAAAGATCCTAGAATCGCATAAAGAGATATTATTTATGGAATGGCAATCCCAGTTAATGAAAGCAGAGAGGGCAGTTTCTAGATGCAAATTAACCACAAGTAATTTGGTCGAATTTATTAATGACACTCTCTACTTATCTAACATGATTTCTCAATGTACCCCAGGTAAATTGACATCAGCTAAAACATTGGAACAGTCATGTTACCCAGAGCTGGAGAAAACTGGCAGATTAATCGCAGGAATTAACAGTTTGACATGGGACACCTATTGGATGTTTTTAGTCAAACCTTACAGCCAGAGAACCGCCCTCAAATGCCTCTCAGATGCGATCGGGTGCATCATTCCCGAAATACAGGATGCCACCTATGATGCCCAACTCAATTCTCGCCTTAACCGACCACCAGAAGTGGAGCCGATGCTTGCAATATGCCAGCTCAGGACTAAAGACGAACAACCTAAGTGATGAATCATGCTGCCGATTACCAGATGGCCATAGAAGGAGATATTCCAGATCAAGTTATACCAACTTAGTAGCATTTTAATTTTGTAGTTTGTTAGTTTAATTTAGTATTTATAGACCCTTTCATGTATTTAGAAAGGGTCGTAAGTTTTTTATATGACTTATAAACCTGAAGTTGCACTACTGTACTTCAGGCATATTCTTTTATGAAACTGGACCAATTATTCTAATTTTGACAAGGAGACTTTTATGTGGATGTGCACTATTGCCTTTATTTAAAAGTATTTCTGAGTCAGAAGAAGGAATTCAAATTGCGATTTACATTGAGAAAGACTTGCAGCTCATATGGTACTACTATCTATGTCTGAATTCATTCTTTTATGAAAATTGTCGTTTGATTACTTTTGCTATTATTGAATATTTAAATGTGTTTTAACAGCAATCTTTATACTTTCCACTATTGGATGTTTACAGTTTGCTATTCTTTCAATCATTTACGTATCAGTAATATAAATTAAGATAAGTGTAACAATGTTTTATCAATTACTTCATTCAACTAATTGAATGAAGTAATTATTATTTAAATGAATATCTTTGTTTATTGAATAGTGTCATCTATATGCAAACATAGATCATCAAACGTTGCACTTAAGAATAGAAGCTTCCCGGGATATAATAGTCATTTACGTTTTCTCTTATAGATTAAATACTCCATTCATTATCACTTATTATTAAACCAATCACTCATTCACCCCTTTCTATTCTTTATCGGGAAACTGGTCCCATTATATCCAGTCGGAGCCACCATCCCAAACGGAAATGGAGCTGTTTAAGGTCCGGACCGGGTGGTTATCCCCCAATGTTGTTGCAACGATTTTCGAGGCATCAACATTTTTGGCGCTAGAAGGAGGGCAATCAACTGTGAATGGCAAGCAAACCCAAATCTGCAAACCATTCTAAGAGTAATTCTCCCTCCACATCACCTCGTACTTCCCAATTACATGCTGGTTCTCCAGCATCCAAGCAAGAAGAAGAGGTATCCACTATCACTGCTCAAACCCACCATACTCCAGAAAAATTAAGTCTTGAATCTCCTGAAGTTCAGTCTCTCATCCAAAAACTTCAGAGTTTCTCGATTTTACCACAGAAATATGAGCTATCTCAAAGCAGTGAGACTTCGCAATTCAATCTACCTCACCCTCTCACTAGACTTCAGAGTGGGAAGCTCGGTATTGAACCTACTGAGTTCCCTTTACCTAAAAGGAAAAAGGCAAAGAAAAACACTGAAGATTCTGACAGTGAAGCACTTTCATCCACATCCTCCATCTCCTCCTCCCCAGTGCGAAGTCAACCATCCACTCCCTCATTACATATTGTTGTTCACCAGGAATTTGGAACTTCAACATCTCAACCTGCTCACTCCTCAACATCAATTCCTTCCCAGACATCTGGAATCTCAACAACAATATCATCCACCACTGGTATTACAATGGCAGATCCATGGACCAGACCTGGTGCAGTCAACATGCCCGCACCATTACATGCATTACCAGATGCTCCTGAAAAATGGCTACCCAATTTTAATCCAGAAAATGGAACCCAAGCTGAGGAACATATCAATAACTTCATGTTAGCAGTTAATTTGAAGGGAGTAACAGAGCAAGATGTCGTTGTTAGGCTTTTCCCTTATACGTTGCAAGGATCAGCAGGATCCTGGTATTTTTCCCTGCCTTCTGATTCTATTACCAGTTGGAACATTTGCCAAGAACAGTTTCTCACTAAGTATGGAGATGAAAGATCTTTAGCTACACTAATAAATGATCTCTCCAATCTTAGGATAGAGCATAGGGAACCCATTAAAGAATTTAATGCTCGTTTCAATAAACTTTTGAATAAAATCCAAACGACTTCCAAACCAAGTGAACAAATCAGAAGTGAGTGGTATATTACTGCCCTACCTGCCAATATAGCTATTTTTGTAGACAGGGCCGCAAAACCAACACTCGCTGAAAACATGAAAGAGGCACTTGCTGTGGAGAAACGTATCAATGCTCTAGAAAAGAAAGCGGCTCTTGAGGAAAGAAAAACCAAAAAAGTTTCGTTGAAAGATGACTCAAAGAAGAAAACCTCAAAAGATCCATATGACATGGAGGGCCTCCAAAAGGTCCTCAAGACCATGTCAAATGAAATGGTTGAAATAAAGAAACAAGTCACTGAAACTTCAACCAAAAGGCCCTTTAAGAATTACAAGAAAACCGAATCAAAACCACCGAATGTCATATCTAATGCAGATTCAGATCAAGAAGAAGAGGAAGAGGAAACAATCTCACCAACTGATAATGAAGAGGAAGTTGTCGAATGTCATGGCATGTGGGATTTCATACTGCCCAACTCCGATACAGATAATGATGAAGAAGCTTTTCCTATCTCTACTAGGAGTAAAAGTACCTTCGAACCTGTTCAGGCAACTTCAAAGAAACAGAGTGCAGGTGCTGCTACAACAAAGGAAAAAGTACCTAAAAAGAAGTCACCTGCAGCAGTTCCTCAAAACTAACCTTCAACTTCAAATACTCCTTCAACATCTAAAACATTAGTAGTATCCGATTCAATGGATTATAATATTGTTGATGATATGAAGAAAACTAAGGCAAACATTACTATGTTTGAACTTAGCAAATTAAAACATCAGCAGAAATTGCTTCTCAAAGAATTGAATGTTGTTCCCTCTTCACCTCTTCCTAGTGCTAAAGCTGCAAATGATTCGGGTCAACCACCTTCTGGTATGATAGAAGCTACTGATTCAGTCCTGATTGGAGATAGATCGAATTCTCATACTCCACCCTTCCTTTTGACCTTTGAGATCTACAACAGAAACCTACACAACTGTTTGATTGACTCGGGGGCATCATCCAATATAATGCCAGCTTCAGTTTGTTCCAAACTGAACATAGAACCCCAAAAGTCTTCCATACACATTGTACAGTTAGACAGAACCAAGGTCCAGGTTTTAGGAGAGATTAACTCTGTAACTATCAGGTTATCAGCTGATCCACGGGTATTTCAACAAATTGATATCCTAATAGCTGATATACCTGAATTTTATGGGTTGATCTTGAGTAGGGATTGGTCTGAAAAGCTCCATGGGTATATTTCTACCGATTGGTCTCACATGTGGTTACCCTATAAGGGAAAGCCAAATCAAATAAAAATCAATCGAGAGAAACACATGACCCACACTGTAACAGATTTTGAATAGGAAAATCAACCAATTGCATTTAATAACAACATCTTGGGAAATTATTCATCAGAGTCATTTTTTGGAAATCTCACTGCCCAACCATCTCCTTTCTCAGTAAACAATTTAACATCTCAGATTGAAAACTATTCACAAACAGATAGGTCAAGATGTTTTAATGATACTGGGGAAACTGTAAATAAGATTGTTAATACTTCTTTATTTTGGTCTTTATATTTTGATGGCTCCAAATCTAACGAAGGTTCGGGAGCAGGGTGTATCTTGGTTAGCCCGCAAGGAGAAAAAACAATGCTGGCCTATAGGTTAGAATTTGAATGCACAAACAACACAGCCGAGTATGAAGCCTTAGTCCAAGGTCTGTATAAAGCAATTGGCCTTAAAGTGCAATATTTGAAAGTATTCGGCGATTCTGAAATTATTGTCAAACAGGTGAGAAATACAATTCATTGTCTTTCAAATCACCTCAAACATTATCAGTCGCTGGTACAAGAACTCACCACGCACTTTTTTGCATTCAATATTTCTTCTATCCCTAGGTCTCAAAATTCAGCAGCAGACTTGCTAGCCAATGTTGCTTCCAGACTCATACCCTCCGAAGATTATAGCCCAGATAGATTTTCAATAGAATTACTTTTTAGGCCGACAATTCCTGACAATGTCACTAATTGGAGAGTATTTAATCACGATGAAGACATTTTACAATTTTTGACTTCAGAAAAGTCCTATGATGACCAGATCATTGAGGAAAGAAAACATGACCTTCAAATGAGAGGTAAATCCGAGGAAAATTCAATTCCAAAGCCTGTGGTGAAGCTTGAGGATCTTTATGATATTAAAGACAGATTTAAACCTGTGACCAATCCAAAGCTCCAAAGCTCTACTTTAAGGTTTGAATTGATAAACCTTGGCACTGAACAAAATCCTCAAAACGTTAATCTAGGATTAGGAATTTCTGTAGAAGAAAAGGAAGCATTCATTAAACTCTTAAAAAAACATAAACATGTTTTTTCTTGGAAATATGACGATTTAAAAACATATGATACAACTATTATCCAGCATACCATTCCAATGCTTCCCGATCAGAAACCAGTTCAGCAGAAATTAAGGAAAATACATCCGAACTTAGAGAGTCAAATAAAATCAGAACTCAATAAACTCTTGAAAGCTAAGATTATTTTTCCCGTTCGGCACTCAGACTGGGTCTCTAATATGGTGCCTGTCAGAAAGAAAAATGGCGATATTAGGATTTGTATAGATTTCAGAAATCTGAATAAAGCAAGCCTCAAAGATAACTTCCCATTACCTACTATGGAGCAGATACTCCAATCAGTAGCAGGCTCTGAATTAATGTCCTTTTTAGATGGTTTTTCAGGATATAACCAAGTTTTGGTTCATCCTGATGACAGACTTAAAACCACATTCAGAACAAAATGGGGAACTTATGCTTATCAGAAAATGCCTTTCGGACTTATTAATGCGGGAGCCACATTCCAAAGAGCGATGGATATCGCTTTCAAAGGATTGATTAATAAAACAGTAGTTGTCTACCTAGACGATATTACTGTATTTTCTAGAAAGAGATCCAATCATTTGTGTGACTTAAATCAAATTTTTCAACGCTGCAAAAGGTATGGTATCTCACTCAATACTAAAAAATCCTTCTTCGCTCTTGATCAAGGAAAGCTCCTGGGTTTTATTGTTTCCAAAGATGGTATTTATATTGATCCTGACAGGATTAAAGAAATTTCTGAAATCCCATTTCCTCATAACAAAAAATCCATGCAGTCATTTTTAGGTCAGATCAACTTTGTCAAAAGATTTGTTCTTGATTTTTCTCAGATCATTTTACCATTACAAAATATGATTAAGAAAAATTCAGTGTTTAAATGGGGATCTGTGGAAAAGGAAGCATTTGATTTAATCAAACAATCAATAATCAATGCCCCCGCTTTAAACACTCCCAATTTTTCTAATCATTTCACATTGTATACTATCGTATCCGATTCATCTTATGCAACAGTACTCACTCAGATTAATGATCATGACCTTGAAGCACCGATTTCATTTTTTAGTTCAAATTTCCAGGGTGCAGAACTAAATTACTCCGAAGTTGAAAAACAAGCCTTTGCTGTGTATAAAGCCATTAAACACTATATGCCCTTCCTTTTAAAAGCTCATACAAAGGTTATAGTTCCTTTTTCTGCAGTAAGACAATTACTGATCCAAAGGGAATTAGGTGAGAAAAGGGCCAATTGGGTTACAACACTTCAAGAGTATGACTTGGAAATCAAGCCAGCAAAGATTGTGAGGGGTCAAGGTTTTTGCAGGTTGTTAGCAGGAGCATCCAACATTCCGGAATCAGGTGATACAGAACATATGGAAGAAATCAATCAGATAAGTATTACCAATTCTGAATCTCAATACGCAAATTTAATCTTTTATTTGAAAAATGGATATGCACCTCCTAATCTTTCTTATAAAAACAAACGGGCCATTAGATTAAAAGCAAAAAACTTCATAATCATTGATGATGTACTTTTTAGACAAAACTATGATTCAGTTTTATTAAGATGCCTAGAGAAACTTGAAGCACAAAAGGTTTTGCGGGAGCTACATGATGGGCCAGCCGGAGGACATTTTGGAGCTGACACAACAGCTCACAAAATCATTCATGCTGGGTATTATTGGCCCACTTTATTCAGAGATACTCACGAATATGTAAGGAAATGCCAAAGTTGTCAAACCTCCAGTGGAAGACAAAGAAAATCAGCTTTCCCTTTGCAACCAGTCAACATTGAGCAACCTTTTGAACAATGGGGATTGGATATCGTTGGAGAATTTCCTCCACAGTCTTCCAAACAACATAAGTATATCCTTACTGCTACTGATTACTTTACCAAGTGGGTTGAAGCAATTCCGTTAAAAACAACAAACTCTGAAGGAATTATATAATTTATAGATCAATTCATTATTACCAGGTTTGGTGTCCCAAATGCTCTTGTTTTTGATAATGCATCTTATTTCTCTGGTAATGCTATGTTTGAGTTCGCTATTAAAAGAGGTTTTAAACTAAAATATTCTGCAAATTATTATCCCCAGGGTAATGGTCTAGCAGAATCTACTAATAAAAATCTCCTTAAAATCATTAAGCGAACTATTGAACAGAATCATAAAAATTGGCATAAATCTTTAATATTCGCACTATGGGCAGATAGAATAACACAGAAGGCCTCCATAGGTACTTCTCCATTCAATCTTGTATATGGGAAAGAAGCAATACTACCAACCAATCTAGCACTTCCTTCTCTAGCCCTAGTTCAGTTTATTGAAGAAAGACCCTCTTCTTCTATCCAACTTAGACATGATCAAATTTTAAAATTAGAAGAAGAAAGAGAAAAGGCCAAAATTACTCATACGAAACATCAGCAGATAATCAAAAAATCATTTGATTCAGCTTCATCTAGTTCTAAATAGTTGCAGGTTGGTGATCTGGTTCTGAAATGGGATAAAGCCCATGAAGATAAAGGTAAACACACCAAGTTCCAAAAGATGTGGCTTGGACCATTTCAGATCAGCGAGAAGATAGGCCATTCGACATTCATGTTACAAGATCTAACAGGAAAGAGGGATTCTCTTCCTGTTAATGGCCTCATCTTAAGGAAATTCTTCAATTGAGAAGGTAATCCCTTCTCCTTTAGTTCTAAGTAGGATTTATTTTTAGGATCATTAGGAAATAAAGTTGTAAGGTATCTTCTATTGACCTTTGCTGTATTTAAAAGTTGCTCAAAAGAAAGGATTGTTGATATTCACTTTTAAATAAATAGAAGTCTTAAACAAGAGGAACAATTTCTAGAAAACTAAGTATAATTGCATTCTGAAGCCACCTTTCAATTTTTGCGAACTCTTCTCAAAGTTTAGAAGTATTAAAAAATCATTTTATGTTTTTAAATTGGTCAACAAAAAGGTTATCAATATCAAAACAGAAACTAATTCAATTTCAGCATCTTCAACTCTTACCCTGTCATCCATTTACTCTTAAGGAGAAAATTGTCCATCCCATTCACCAAAATTTATGATTACTCAGAGTGTAATTCTAAAAATTTTGATATAAAAGATAAGAGGTCTTATTACAAGCCTGCTTACCATGATCATAGGGAAATAGTTTAACCGACATTACCAATACTGCATACCAAAACAGGGTAATGGCTTATAATTATAAGACAAGGGGTCTCATCACGAGCTAGCTTGTTCGGTTAGATTACTACTAGTGAATGGCATTGTCAAACTGCTGGCCACCAAACCAGGACAATGGCTTTTTTATCTTAGAAATAACAGAAAAAGTAAAAGGAAATACAAAATATGAAAGCATATTTTGAATTCATTCTGTTAATCATACTCTAAGATGGATGGGATAATGGACAATAACATGGTTAAAAGGTATCCCTGTCGGAACTATGAACGTTTGTTGGCAGCAGAGGCTCTACCTATGACAGACGAGTTAACTATAAAAGCTGCTTTGGAAAGGTTTTCTGTTTTATCATTATAAACCAATAGAGGCCTATTTAAAACTTAGAATGTATCTAATTTTAAACAAAGAGAGGAAATTAGCAAAAAATAGTTTCATTTTATTTGGAATGCATATATACTTAGTTATATTAGAATTTTCCTTTTTGATTGAAACTCTATTTTGAAAAAGTTTAAGTATTTCCATACTTTTCAGAGATAACTGTTTCTTCCAGCGAATCGCCAATTGTTGTCCTCTACAACAACCCCCCATTTCATATAATTTTTATTCAAAACACTATAATATGAAATGGGTCCCTTTTAGTTTTAAGTGGTATCAACTTTGTATTATTCAAAGAGGTCCAAAAAATGAAATGAAAAAATTACAAAGTTACCTTTTTGACAAACCAATAATGGCTTTATGATATAAATAATTAAATCTTTTATCATTGCGATAAAGCGATCGCAAGATCACATATCGCAATGACAAAGGAGGCATAACTTAAAAACCATTGGTTTGCTCCGACGCGATAACACGCAATAGGCGATCGGCAATATACCATGCATGCTTTAAAAAAGAGCCCCAGTTAATGCTCCCGATGCGATGCGATATCGCTATCGGCGAACGAGGATTCCAAGAGATGCCAATATAACAAAAGCGCCTTTTCGCCCTGATGCGATGCGATAAAGCCAAAAGCACGAACTTCAAAAAAGTTGTTAAAACGGGGATATTACGATTAATTCGTATTAAAAGCCTTATCTTTCTAATAGAGATTCACCTGCGCTGAACCGCCAAAACGTCCAAGGCACGCTTAAACAAATCATTCCACCAATAAACGACGTGATGGACATTTAAAAGATTGACAGGTTTTTACGGCCATTTAATGAAATAGTAAGTCTAAAATATTTTCATGGATTGGATCCACGGCCACCTTAAGTTAATTCTTCATCATGCATTAATCAATATATTTCGCTCGTATTTGGTTTTCTCTGCCAATTCTCTGTGTTACGCTTATTTTTACTCCTGTGTAGAATTCTTCCAAGCTAATAGATGCAAGCAAAATGGGGAAGAAGTCCAAGAAAACTGCAAACGCTTCCACTTCGCCAGCCATAAAACAAGCCATCACTGATCCAGGAAATAAAAAGAAAGGATTGATATCTGATACTACATGTTCAGGTCTCGGCAAAACTTCTTGGCAAAGTACCTATAATTTGATAGAAGCTGAAGAACCTGAAGTGAAAACAGTAGAAGCCACAGTAGATACGACTCAAAAATCTGAAGGTACTTTAAAGGACTTAGCCGACTCTTTCCTTCATCGGATAGCAGCTCGGGAACAAATTCTCCCATATACGGATGTAGTAAGGTGGGCAATTGAGGAACTCCCAATCACAGACAGAACCTTCTGCACCAGATATGGGAGAATCTTCGGTTCATTTCAAGCTAATGATTTGAGGCAAATGTATCATTTGCCTGAGCCAGAGAAGAAGTACAACAAGGCATTTCTGGAGAAATTCCGAAATGAGAACGAAACTGAATCCGAACCCATTCGGAATTGGAGGCAGAATCCGGCAAAACACAAGCATAAATCTTCCGGTATGTATTCTGTTGATTCTCTATGTTCTCCTTATTGTTATGCTGGGATCATGATGTGTAGATTATGGGGTTTGCACGACTCCTCTAATTTCACTATAGAAATGGTTCCTTTTATAGAGGCAGCGTGTAATAGTGAAATTATGGATTGGGGAACTATACTGTCCGATAAGTTAGCCACCGCAGTTATTGATTTCAGAAACAAGACCCGCATTACTGAAAGGCTTATTCCCCCATTCTACTACACCGCTTATATCCTGGACACCCTGTGTTTTAGTTCTGAATTTCCCGTGCTCAGCTGGAGGTGGACTCCACAAGACCCCATGCCCATTCACATATACCATCAGAAATTGTGGAAAACCTCCCATAGGCACCATTTATACCAAATCTGCAATGGCTTCATGTTACCCATTCATTACTCTATTTTTGATAAACCTGCTCCCAAGATTTCCTACCAAGCAGGGATTGATTTAACTGGCTTAGGGAGATGGTTTGCAGAGAAAAAATTTACTTATATAAGAATTTTCGGCAGCCAAGCCAAACCTCATGTTCTTCCTTTGTACATACCTGATAAACTGCTGGCAAGGGAGATAGCCTATCAGATTATTTCCGAGGGCGTTACACAAACTCTAAAGAAAAATAAGAAGCAGGTCTGGCCCTCTTTTCCTCTTAGATGTGATGTCTACACCTTGAATGATCTCAAACATGCAGAGAAAGAAGCTACAAAGATGAAATCATTAACTCTAGCAACTCTCCCTAATAGGAAATTTGATCCCGACAAAGTTGCATATAATGCCCTTGAACAGGCCAAATTGGCAAAGTTTGATCATAAAGAAGATATGTTTGATGATCTGTTCTCCACAGCCGAGTCAATGTCCCAAGTTAGATCGTTGGCCAGAATGAAATATCAAGATGAAGGGTTAGTTGAATTCAACAGACTTAGAGAATAGAGGTTGCAAACTCTGCCCCTAGATCTATTAGCAACAAGCCCAGCAGCAGGATCAAGCGAGCCTGAACAGCGACATACTAAGGAACCTCCGGTTATAACAAAAGAACAGGAGAAAGTGCGAGAGGAAACCCAGATGAAAGAGCAGGAACAGAGCACCATAAAGGTAAATCAAGATACTCAAATTGATCCCAAATTGCTCCAGGAATGGCAGCAATTCGATTCAATTATCAACAATCCTGAGGGTTCAAAGGAAGCCGAAACATCAAGAGTAGCAGACACACAGGAGACCATTTCAAAACAAGTTCTAGGTGAAACCAGCGGCCTACCCGGTTCTAAAGGAGTAGAGATAATCCCAAAGTATCCCTCCGATCAAATTATTTTGCAGATAGAAGAAATTCCTCCCTTGGATGTCTTCTATAGCCCGAAACACAAAGCTGTGGTAAAACGACAAAGGAAGAGGAGAAGAACTGATCAGCCTTCCCTATTTCCAGAACAAACAGTGACGGGCAATATAGTTTGGAAGGAGGAATTTGACCCCTCTGACGACCTAACAAAACTATCAGAATTTGCTGGAGCCTATTCGGCAGCAACAATAAATAAGGCATCAGAGGTGAGTCTTTTATTAAAAACAAAAGACCAGGAGATTTTCTCATTACAAGCACAACTATCAGAAGCACGGCAGAAGGCAGAGCAGGCAGAACTGCAATTGTTAACACAACAGCAAACCAATAATCAATTAACTCAACAATTGCAGGAGGAAAAGCAAAGGATTGACCAGAGTGAAGTCCAGAAGCAGAAAGAGTTATCAGAGGCATTGGCACAACTCAAGACAGCCAATGAACAAACGCTGAAGATAAAAGATGAGCAGATTGCTCAACTATCAGCCCAGCTTGAGAAAACAAAGAATCTTCCACAGGTAGCTGAATTCAGGGCAGAGGCAGTACAAATAAACAAAGCATTATTAACACAGATAAAGTTGTTATGTCAACAAATCGCCCATGCAGAACCTTTATGTGACTTAACAACATCTCTAAGTGATAAATCAGCTGATGCTAGAGCAGACTTCGAGCAGTCCGATGAGACATTGACCAATTATATTGAGTGGCAAGGTACTGAGGAAGGACAGTCAGCTAAATTGCCAAAAATCCTGGAATCGCATAAAGAGATATTATTTATGGAATGGCAATCCCAGTTAATGAAAGCAGAGAGGGCAGTTTCCAGATGCAAATTAACCACAAGTAATTTGGTTGAATTGATTAATGACACTCTCTACTTATCTAACATGATTTCTCAATGTACCCCAGGTAAATTGACATCAGCTAAAACATTGGAGCAGTCATGTTACCCAGAGCTGGAGAAAACTGGCAGATTAATCGCAGGAATTAACAGTTTGACATGGGACACCTATTGGATGTTCTTAGTCAAACCTTACAGCCAGAGAGCCGCCCTCAAATGCCTCTCAGATGCAATCGGGTGCATCATTCTCGAAATACAGGATGCCACCTATGATGCCCAACTCAATTCTCGCCTTAACCGACCACCAGAAGTGGAGCCGATGCTTGCAATATGCCAGCTCAGGACTAAAGACGAACAGCCTAAGTGATGAATCATGCTGCCGGTTACCAAATTGCCATAGAAGGAGATATTCCAGATCAAGTTACACCAACTTAGTAGCATTTTAATTTTGTAGTTTGTTAGTTTAATTTAGTATTTATAGACCCTTTCATGTATTTAGAAAAGGTCGTAAGTTTTTGTATATGACTGAAACCTGAAGTTGCACTACTGTACTTCAGGCATATTTTTTTATGAAAACTGGACCAATTTTTCCAAATTTTGATAACGAAGCTTTTATGTGGATGTGCACTACTGCCTTTATTTAAAAGTATTTCTGAGTCGGAAGAAGGAATTCAAATTGCAATTGACGTTGAGAAATATTTGCAGCTCATATGGTACTATTATCTATGTCTGAATTCATTCTTTTTATGTAAATTGTTGTTTGATTACTTTTGCTATTATTGCATATTTAAATGTGTTTTAACAGCAATCTTTATACTTTCCACTACTGGATGCCTACAGTTTGCTATTCTTTCAATCATTTACGTATCAGTAATATAAATTAAGATAAGTGTAACAATGTTTTATCAATTACTTCGTTCAACTAATTGAACGAAGTAATTATTATTTAAATGAATATCTTTGTTTATTGAATAGTGTCATCTATATGCCTATTGACAAACATAGATCATCAAACGTTGCACTTAAGAATAGAAACTTCCCGGGATATAATAGTCATTTACATTTTCGCTTATAGATTAAATACTCCATTCATTATCACTTATTATTAAACCAATCACTCATTCACCCCTTTCTATTCTTTATCGGGAAACTGGTCCCATTATATCCAGTCGGAGCCACCATCCCAAACGGAAAAGGAGCTGTTTAAGGTCCGGACCGGGTGGTTATCCCCCAATGTTGTTGCAACGATTTTCGAGGCATCAACACCAAGGAAGGAAAATTTCACCACAAGAAGATCCAAGCTTCATTTTGAGAAGCTTTGCTTCCCTTAAATTCATTTCCCCATCTCCCAAGTAACATTTCATCATTCATTTCCCTTCATTCCTTTTTCCCTTTTCATATCATTTTTCCTATTTTTCCCATTTTTCCCATTGCTGAAACACCATTCTTCAGCAAATATTTTCCCTATTCTTCACTGCCGAAATACCATTTCTCAGCAAATATTTTCCCCATTTTCCCACTGCTAAAACATCACTTCTTAGCAACGTTCTCCCTATTTTTCCATTGTTGAAACACCACTTTCAGCAGTATTTCATTCATTTTTCCATTGCTAAAACACCATTTCTTTCTCCAAAAACATGACTATGCAACTTTTTCAGTCCTTCATTTTCACTTCTCTTACTCCTTGTGTGAATACTGTCCATTCACTTCCTTTTTCTTATGATCAATAAGACTCTAATATGATCTCCCTTATGTTTCAAAGATTTTATAAAGTTCTTCCATGACTATTGAGCTATTATAAACAAGCACTATATTTTTCGAACTACAAGCAAAGGTAAATATAAGGTATGTGAATTTTATGTAATACAATTAAACGATAGTTTAAAGAGAAGATTTTGTTCATCATGACCACAATCTCCGCACACTCCAAAAAATCATTTCACCATAGTTGGGGGGGGGGATATCGAAATTATATGCCATCATTTCACAGCATGCCAATTAATGTCATTCTTCCTACCCATTACTTCGCCTCTTCACCGATACTCCATGTTATCATTCACAACTTTCACTCTATTCTAAGTCCGGTAACTTTTCTCTTTGCCTCTGCATTTTACCCAAGCTAGTAACTATGGGAGGACCGGCTATTAGACATGAGCCTGACTCAATAGCTCTGCTTGAATTTTTCCCAGACACGTATCAGATTTTTCAGCAGGCAGGTTGGGTGGGATATTTTGAGAGACTTCAAGAGTTTGATCCATAGCAGGTCCTGGAATTTGCACAAAATATTCAGGAGGACCATTCTACTATCCAGGGAGTCCAAATTCCAATTTTAGAGGGCGATATAGCACAAGTTTCAGCTTTGCCGGTCAATGGTACTCAATGGTTTAGTCGGAAGCACATCATTCTAAATGCACAACAGGACTTTCTTCTGCCAGGAGAACATGTCGAGCTTAAAGGCCAGGGTGTGGGACTTCACTCATTTCCTCCTCCTTGGCCGAAAGTTGCTGAATTCGTCAAATATTATCTCACTTGTGAAGGTCGCTATCAGGTAGTTTATCAGCACGATTTTGTCTTAATGAGTCATTTACGACATGGTAGACTAGTGAACATTCCTTACTATTTACTTGGATGTATTAGAAATATGCCATATTATTGTAGATGAGTAAAATTCCCACTCCTTTCCCTCACCCATCACTGCCTTTGTTAGCTATTGATTTAGAGGGGTTTTGTTCAACAAAACCCTCCTCCAAACAATTTACCTTTACCTCCTGAGCAAGCTGCCGAAATTCCTCAAGAAGCTGCTGAGAACCCCCAAGAAATACCTGAAATTTCCCACGAGCAGCAACCAGAGAATATCCCTGACCCTCCATCAATTCCATCCACAGAACCAGCTAATCCAGTTAACCTGTCTTCAAGTCCATCTCACCACTTATCAGAATCATCTGATCCTACCGTCCATATTACCAGTGATGACTCTTAGGCCGATACACCACCATATTCCTCTATTCGTAAAAGAAAAAGGCGAATTACAACCTCCTTTCTGTCCAAAAGACAAACAAGGGCCGTAACTAAAGCAACTACCTCCTCTGATAGCCCTTCTCCTAGGGAAAAACCCTCTCATAAAAAGAAAAAGCAAACTGCTTTTTCTGCCTTCTTACCTAGGAGACGAATGACGACGTCTATTAAATCAGAAACCATTCCTATTACCCCTTATCCCGCAGCCATTTTTTTAAAACTCCCTTCATCACCATCCTCCGAAACCCCAAAATTATTACCTGTCTCACCCTGTGGCACTGAAACACAAGAACCAGATGCTCAGGGTAATATGACATCATTTTCTACATAACAAGTAGCTGTCCCACAAGAACCAGCTACTCAGTCAGTAGCTGCTCCATAAGAACTAGCTACTCAGTTAGTAGCTGAAACACAAGAACATGCTGCTGATGTGCAAAAACTAGACATCCAAGATGCTACTCATTTAGTAGCTGCCACAAGGGAACCAGCTCTAGCTGTCACACAAGAACCAGCTACAGCTGAAACACAGCAATCAAATCCAGAGAAAGCAACTGATACACAAGGCCTAGTCACCATGGCCTCCCTTTTACAAGAAAATGAGTTTTTAAAATTAGAATTGGAAGCCTATAAGCGAGAATTGGTAATGGAAAGGGAAGCCTTTGACAAGGAGCTAAATTCTTATACCCTGGCCCATACAACATCCATGGCAGAAAAACATACAGAGAATGATCCATATAAAGAATATATGTGCCATCAATGTGGAAACATCTGTCAGCAAGCAGGATATTAGATAGTTCAAGTTCCAATACCGAGAGCATCTACATCGTCTGCAGTCAAAGAGGAATTCCCTACTGTTACACAAGAACCAGTAGGGCCTTCAAAAATTTCAGAAAAAGAAGTCAAGGTACAAGTATCCTGCCCTACTGTAATTGATTTTGCTACTCAGACTATACCTCAGCCTACCACTTGCAATGCTGGAACACAAACTGAACCATGGAAAGAGATGGAAATAATGAACAAGTGGAGGAAACAATATGCTATTTACCAAGATAAAAATTTACAGCAGCACAAATTGGTTTGGCAGAATCATGTATATTCTAATTGGGAGACCTGGGACCAGACACTCCAGCAATTTAGAGTTTACAAGAAAGAGAATAAAGAACTAAAAGGCAAACTGCTCCTAATGTTTCAACTGGTACAAAAATTATTGGCCACTAGGAAACCATCTCTAAACTATTCTTTATTTCTCTCAGAACGCCTTGTTTATTTTCAGTTGAAAGCAGTCAAAGACGGAAGACCCCATGAGGTGCTTACAGCTGAACAGTTTGTGAAAATTTTTGCAGAAGCTTCCACTAGTAATCAGCACCTACTATGTGAGTTGGACCTTCACAATGAAGCTATTCCTGAAAACAAACAGATTAATCTCAACCCTCTTGTTGGTGATATTCAGATCAGGGAATTTGCCTCCTTCCTTGCTAATTAGATTACATGGCAAACTTCTTTTCTTGCAACTAGGCACAATGAAGACAACCGCCTTCTCTTGATAAGGCCAGAACCTCAGAACCCTGCCATTTTTGTGGCAGAATATCATCAATTTTTGCAGAAGCCAGGGATGATTGAGCACATACAGAAAATACAGGCTTCAGTACTCCATGATTGTCACCAATTCATCAGGGCCAAAGAAACTGCTGCTCTAAGAGCAAAAAATATGCTGTGGCAACAATCCTCTAAGGAGAGGCAAGAATATAATCCTTTTAGCCCTACTAACCTTGAAAGTGCATTGTCTAGAGTACCCAACTACATCAGATGTGTTCAACAATGTGCTGAAAAATGGATAGGTGTTGTGGAGGTAAATCCCCTCTGCGGACAGAGGCGATCCCTACTAGCCCAGACCGGGTCTAGAAACAATCAATCACACTATAGTGCAGGTTCCTAATTGCAAATAAACCAACTAGCGATGAAGGCTTACCTGGAATCCAACGCAGTTATTGTAGAAGAGGTAGCGCTCCCGTTCCTCAGCCCTGGCAGATCACGATCCCCACGATCTCCGTGATGGGACACCTGCACATGCGAGAAACAAAACAAATGCAAGCGTAAAATCCAGTAGATGAAACTATATTTCAGTCAGAAAGGACATAACTCATCATCATAAACAACAACAAGAGTGGAACCATAACCAATAGTCATTTATTAATAATCAATCAAAGGAAAATTACAACCATAGTTCTGACGCTGAATTCTCCTTCGAAGGGGTCGCCAACAGAACACGTCTCGAAAAGCCTGTCAAGGATGGGACAAACCTCTCTCTTCGGATCTTGACGATAGTCTCCTTGCTTGAAATTGGCCTTAAGGGAATTATGGAGGCTCTTGCAGCATAAGGCTCTTGGAAATTTGGGAACTTGAAGACTAGCTTGCAATGGAGATGGGCAAGCTTTTATAGATGGAGGAAGAGAAGTTGGGATCCCTATAATCATGGGATTGGCCCTATCATCAAGGAAGCTTCCATGAGAGGTGGCAAACCACTTCCTCTCTATGGAAATCCGTAGCCAAACCTCCCAACTCAAGATAGATATCAGTTCTTGGATCAGTTAGGACGAAACTTCCGCCATTTATTTTTAAAAAACACCTCTCAAATTGGCTGGCGCGAGTGCGACTCTGGGACAGAGCGCCAACTGGCGCGGCCTCTTTGAAGTATTTTCCCCATTGGCGCGGGTACTGAACTGCTTACTCGCGCCAATGCTAAAAGGGCCATTTTCAGGGTTTTTCACAAGGAGATGTCTTCAGGGCAATGAAAGCTCTTGTTCAGAGGGATGTCATGAAAGTGGTTTCAAGCCATGTCACTGCTCACAGGTCACAAAATGAGCCCTCCAATGTGTGGGACGGGGATTGCAGGGACGGTGACAAATTACTGTGTAACAGATGCCCCCTAAAGCATGAGGCCCGAGAGAGAGAGAGGGGTGAAATGCTTTACGAGAACGTGTCCAACTAAAAACTCCGCCGTCGGAAAACCTGCGCGAAGAAATACAACTGATATCTCAGATACATGATATATATGTGGTATGGGCGCAACCATCCATAACAGAGTATACAATAATCCAGATCCAAGGCATGGACGCAGCCATCCAGTGAGGATCGATAAATAGACTCAGGTATGGTCACAGCCATCCAGTAAGTGAGTCATGTAAATAGTCATAAAAATCCACAAAATCGCAGCCTAGATTACAACAGACACAATCCAGGGTCTTGCGCTCCATCTCGACCCGAACAAAGTACAAGTTCAAGCATGCGAATAAGTGAGCTGAAGTTGAACATGCAAGAACATCGTCTGATTACCAGCCAATGATGAAAGATGTTAACAGACGCGAGAGGTACCACCAATAATGACGATGGCCCTCAAGGTACTACAGGTACAATCTACGTCATGTGAATCAATGAGCTGACGTAGAACACCCGCAAAATCACTCGATCGGGGGCCAATAATGAAAACCTCATGTCGAATGCGAAGAACCTGCCGTTGAGGCATGCAGGCTCCAAGGTACCAGAAGGGAGTCTCTAGATCAACTTCTTGGATAATGAGCTGGAGTCGACAGGAAGTGATCTTGATCGAAGGTGGGCCATAGCGTTTCCCACATCATCGACACGAGATAGAGAAACATAATTTTTTGTGAATCACGATCAGATGAGAATCAGAGGGAGGTTGATATTTGCAGAGGTCAACTTCTCTTGAACATATGAACGGCACGATAGTGGACTTGGCAGTATTTGAAATCAAAAGATCAGAGGTCATAGTGACGAGGCAAAGAGTAGATGAGAGGTCAAAAGGGATTACCCAAACCCACAGAAGTAAGTGGAAAACGAGATGGGATGTCCCCAACCCAACACGAATGTAGACAAGTGCCATTTTCAAGAGTGACATACTGCCGACATGACAATGATTCTGGTTCCATTTTTCCCCGCCATTTCTGGCGAGTACCCCAATTATTTTTGATAACAAGCTTGAAGGGGATAGCATATTCTTGTGATATAAGTCCATCCTAGTACATTTAATGAGCCCTAGGAAGGAACGACTCGAATAATGTCATTTCTACTGAATCCGATGTCATCAGGGTTTAACGAGTTTGACAAAGGAAGAACTCGGCATCTTTTCATGTTTAGAGAGTTTGAAAAGACAGCTGAAAAGTAAACTCCAATGGTCCCTTTTTGTAAATATTTCCTCAGATCCGAAAAGGTATAAAACTATGTCTGAGAAAACCTCCTAGTCGCGATAGGCTAGGGTATTCCTTTTTCATAAATAATCCATCCCTTCCCGAAAAAGGGGTAAACGTATACTGGGTAGATGTCAATTTGCAGCCACTTTAACGAGATCGAAATGACAAGGGCCTCGGCAATCTTTTCATGTTTAGAGAGTCAGAAAAGAGCTGAAAGATGACTCCAAAGTGACTTTTTCATGTTTTTACTGAGTCTGAAAAAGTGTAAAATACAACTCGTTTCACCGTTTAAGTCGCGTACAAACCTGTCGCTACACACAGAAGCAAGCGAAAAATCCATTTTCGACAAAATATATTAAAAAATCAATAAAAATGACTTTTTAAACCTAATTAAAGTTCAAAAAGTTATAAATAAGTCTCAAATGGTAAAAACAAAATTACTTTTACTATTTACCTCATTGGAGAACAACAGTGGTCCGTTTGGTGTGCAAACTTCTGACGACGATTTCGACCGATCCGGGCTACTATTCAGATCCCTGTTCATTCCAAGTAAGAGGTGCTTCCCTGTACTCCATTTTAATCCATTTTTTAATAGTTTTCCATTGCTCATTAGATTTCTGTGGAAGGATTTTAAAATTTTAGGGCTCCGCCCATTGGCATGGGTATCGGGCACGGACCCGCGCCAATGGGCTTTTATATACACAGGGACCGCGCCAACTGGCGCGACTGTTTTGGAAACAGTCGTGCCAACGGCAGAACCGAATTATTCGCCCAAAATTTCTGAATTATGAGTAACATAAATGAATTTTTTAATCATGACAAAGATCTAATCAAGGGTTCTGATCATGTTGATGCAGGCAACCGAGAAAAATGGTGATTGAATGGAGAGAACGGGAGCATGGGGAAGAGGAGGAATTAGCCATGGAGAATGAAACTTGCATGAATGCCCTTAGAAATTGCGGGCTAAAGAAATTCTTCCTGACACCGTGCTTACGAGCTCAACCTGAGCTTCTACAGTACCTGATCAGTATTTGGGAGGTAGATGAACAAGTGTTCAAGCTGCGGGATCAAGTACTGGAACTGGAGGTTTCTGACATATACTTCATAACCGGACTGTCACGCAGAGGTTCAGTGCCCATATTGACAGGGAGCAGACCATCTGGTGAAAAGATGGAGCAGGTAATGGCGAGGGTGTGCCCAGGGGCACAAACCGGATCTGGAAGCGGAAAGGTAGACATTCACACCATCGAGGATCTAGCACTCAGAGTAGTGCTTCACACCATTACGCGTGCTGCAGGAGCACAGGCTCCGCATGAAGCCACCAAAGCCCAACTCATACTCGCCTCTGAGTGTATGAGTCCTACACTGTTTGATTAGGCCACAACAGTGACAGTCAACATGAAGAGGCAGCTGACAAAATGCAAACAAGCCAATTGAAATAGTTTGGCTACGGTTCTATCCTGGTATCGTTAATTCTGGAACGACTACCAATCTTCCAAGGCCAAGGGGCCATAGTAGCTGAGTCGATACCATGAGAGCCGAGAATGGCTCGCTGGGCAGCACTGATGCCCAGAGCGGGAGGAGGCCAACATATTTCCTAGAGGTCGGAGTTTTTTGGGCGGCTACGGCATCAGTTGATCGTGGTCGAAGACTGGCCATATGCAGGAACCGATTTCACTGGTGATCCAGATCTTCCACTCCCGGAGGGAGATGATTGGGACGAGGAGCTGGGTAAGATCATCTTTTGTATTTTATGCATTTATGATTTTTTTGTAATACATGTTCATTCTAAAGAAAGTTGTTATGTGTATGCAGATGTCGGCCCAGAGCGACCTGTCGGAATGTCTCCTATCTCACGGAGAACTCAGCCCACAGCTAACCCTCAGGCGGAGGGTGCCGAGGGGGAAGAGTTAATTCAGAACCTCGAGGGGATTGCCCGAGCGATTCCAGACTACGCTCGGCTGGCAGATGTCCCACTAGCATACCAGAGACATACGGTGGGAGTGCCTAGTCACCTCCACCGCATCCTGAGACGGCTAGTGCATGCGGTGACTTGTTATCATGAGCACCACGCAGATTAGACACCTAAGGTTTATTTCATGCATATAAATGAGAGACATGTCGTCTCCGGATGTATTAAGACGAACATGTATATTTTTTTATTTTATGCGACGCACACTATGTAAACATTTTGATATCTATATATATACATATCTATTTCTGGATGGATCTTTCTTTTTACATGTGATGTTGTTTTACAAATTGTGCAAATGTCTATCTAAAACCAAATTAGCTACTGCATCTGTTAGTGTATTCATATGCCTGGGTATATGCTGATATGTAATATAGTCAAAATTTCTTTCCAGTAAACGAATACGCAGATACAGACGTAAAATGGATGGGTTTCTAACTGAATAATGACCGTTAAGCTGTAATACTACAAGTTGTGAGTCTAGATACACAAGTAATTCATGGATACCAAGGTTTACAGCCTCAGTTAATAATTCTAATACAACACTATATTCTGCTATGTTATTTTTAGTACGTCCCAGAAACACACCTTGCAAGTTAACCAACTCACCAGCAGGATCGTAGATTACCCAGGCTGCCGAAGACAGATTCCTGGTACTGCGGGAGGCACCATCCGCAAAACCAACAAACAGATTGATGGACATCTGCACAATCAGAAGACCCGATCAGCAGAAAGATGTTTACATCGCACACCACACCACACATGCACACAAATGAAAAATACACACCTATGTACACACACCACACCAAAAATCACTTCAGGCGTAGTATTTTTTAAGGTACAGCCCATTTCTGGGCTGTGCCAGCGGAACTCCTTCATAATCTATAAGCTCATAAGCTCCATTTTTCAAAACGCGTTTTACTATGTAGGGCCCATGCCACATAGGTTGGAACTTACCGGCCCCAATCTTGTCATGCGCTTGATCGTATAGGAGGACGAGGTCCCCTTCGATAAAGGAACATGGAGAAACTGATTGATCAAAGTGAGCTTTGACCCGCTTCTTTTGTGCTTCAATGACTAAAGCAGCTAAACAACGGGTTTCATCTAACCGTTCCAGATACAAAAGACGCTCTTCCTTAGTAGAAGTATCGGGAAGAAGTTCCACAGCTAATTTCAAAGAAGGAATCTCGCATTCAACCGGAAGAGTTGCTTCCAGACCATACACCAATTGAAATGGTGTGAATCTAGTTTCAGTCTTTGCAGATGTCCGGTATGCCCATAGAGCTGAGAATAGTTGGAGGTGCCAATTGGATTTGTGGATACCAACTGTTCGTTGAAGCATAGTGACCAAAACCTTGTTCACTGCTTCAACCTGGCCATTTGCCCGAGGGTAATATGGCGTTGAGATATCGTGGCATAAGCCCAATCTTGAAGTCAGCTCGGCCATCATATAATCTCGGAAATGAGTGCCATGGTCGGTGACGATGGCCTGAGGGACCCCGAAACGTGCAATGATGTGGTTGAAGATGAATTGGGCAGCTGTCTTACCATCGGCAGCTAGTGTAGGCATCGCTTCGGCCCACTTGGTGAAGTAGTCGACAGCGACGATTATATACGCATGCCCCCTGGCCGAATGAGGGTTACATGTCATAAAATCTACGCCCCATTTTGAAAAAGGGTCGACGATAATAAAAAGATGCAAAGGGAGAGGCGGCGCGCGCATCTTGCGCTGAAACACCTGGCACGCATGGCATTTACAGACTGCAACGATACAGTCTTTGAATATGGATGGCCAGAAGTAACCTGCTCGCAGAATTTTCTGGGCAGTGGCATATCCGGACATATGTCCACCACAGGCACCACTGTGGCAGTGATTTAGGACCCTTTCAGCCTCTTCCAAGGTTAGGCACCGACAGAGCACCGAATCTACTCCAACGCGGTATAAGGTATCTCCTACGATGCGGTAGGGTTGAGACTGATGCCGAATCCGACGTCGGGCATCTTTAGTCAACTCAGACCGAAATGTGGAGGTCTGTAGATACACAATTATGTCGCCATACCAAGGGTCGTGAGTATTGATAAGGAAAAGAGTTTCGTCTGGGATATGATCCTCGGAGTATGAAGGAGTGGAGTCTGTCGGGAGTGAGCATATAAGATCCGAAAAAACAAGTGATTTGGTTGACTTAGCAGTAGTGAAATCTAAGTCAAACTCCTGCAGGATAACAATCCATTTGGAGTATTTTCCCCCCAGTAATTTTCAAGAAAGAATATATGTCATGGGGTTGCAATCCGAAACCACGGTTATCGTACGCAACAGGATGTAGTGGCGAAAGCGCTGCACAGCGTGTACTGCAGCTAACGCCAACTTCTCGACATGAGCATAGCGTGTTTCTGTATCGAGAAGGTTTCGTGATAGATAATATACAACATGTTCATTACCATCATCATCATCCTGCACCAGAACCATAGCTATGGTGCGAAACGCGGCGGCGAGATACAAAGTGAAATCGCGGTGATAATCAGGAGGACGAAGCAAAGGAGCATTAACCAGTAATGTCTTGAGCTTCTCAAAGGATTGTTGAGCAATTTCGTCCCAATGGAAGGGAACGTTCTGCTTTAATAGGTGCGTGAATCCTTTGGCTACCTCCACGTAGTTCGGGATAAAGCGTCGAAGGAAGTTTTCTTTTCCCTGCAGACTCTGTAATTGATATAATGAGGAGGGTGATGGGAGATTGATGACAGCCTCGACCTTTAAAGGGTCAAGGCGAATTCCGTCTTTGGAGACTATGAATCCCAAAAGACGGCCAAAATCTACGCAAAATATGCATTTATGAGGATTAAGCCTAATATTGTAGTGCCTACAGCGAAGGAAAATCTGGCGGAGGTGTTCAGGGTGGTCCTCTCGCCTAGCTGAATGAGCTGGCAAGTCGTCCAGATAAGGCTGAACGATATGGCGAATGTCATGGAAAGCGTAAGACATCGCACACTGAAAAGTGGCTCCAATGTTCTTCAAGCCGAACGGGAGCTTTTTATACTCGAAAGTACCCCATGGACAGATGAATGCAGTCTTGTGTTGATCCTTAGGTAAAATATTGATATGATTATACCCCGAGAAGCCATCCATCAAGGAATAAATCTCACTTCCGGCACATTCGTCGATAATTTGGTCTATGAACGGAGTGGGATAATTATCCTTCGGACAGGCCCGATTAATATCGCGGTAATCAACACAGACCCTAATAGTACCCTGCTTTTTATCGACAGGGACAATGTTGGAAACCCATTCTGTGAGGGGGATGGGATAAATAAAGCCCGCGTTCAGAAGTTTTTCAACTTTGCCTTAATTGCAGCAGATTTGCGAGGATGCACTGGGCATAAGCGTTGGCGCACGGGCTTCGCACCAGGGTAGGTTGGAATCTCATGCACTACGATACTGGGATCGATCCCAGGCATTTCCTCTTAAGACCAGGCGAACACATCTCTAAATTCTTTAAAAAGATCAGTATAGACCTGTATTTCATCAGGAGAACAAGTCACTCCCACGTGTATATTCTCAACGATCCCCGGTTTAATGAAGATGTTGATCGGGATGGTTTGAGTGATATTACTCAAGTTTCCTTCCGAAAGAACCTCATGTGTCAAAATGGGCGTTTGGAGAGGAGTAGGAACCTGAGATGCATAACGCTCTAGACAATCTGACATTGCCCCCAGGCAGGGCATAAAGGAGGAACGATGATGTCCATCGCTCCAGGGCAGCTCCTCAAGAGACATTGTTTCAATAATGGCTTCATCGGAAGGAAAATTCTCTTTAAGAGGATCTGACGAGTCGGCCTGACCGAGCCAAGGGGATTGAGAATAGATGTCGAGAGCCATGCTCGAAGGAGCATGCTGAAGAGGGGGAGGATCAGATGCAGCAACAATCTCACAGTAGCTAATCTCTACTGGAGTTAAGGGCATTGATTCTCCAAACTCAAGCACCTGCTCAGGCGTAGGGATGAGCCAGGGGTCATCAGACTTGGAGATCATGTTAACTTGAGCGGTGTGCGGTGGTGGAGCGGGAAAAATACCCATGAGGATGGGGTTCTTGAAGAGACCGGGTCCTACACTGTCAGGGGGATTTGGGATCTGATCCACGTATGGAACGTTGTTCTCGGAGGTGGAGGTGAAGAAGGACAACTGATCCACCGTAACGATTCTGCCTTCGTGAGGGAACTTAAGAAGTCGAAAAACGGTGGATGGCACACATAGCATGGCATGAGTCCAGCTGTGGCCGAGAAGTATATTTTAGTTAAGCTTGGCGTCGACTACTTCTACTTCTACGTTGACTATCTTCCCCTGTAAAGTGATCGCTAAACTCTCGAGAACACCCAGGGGTTTGGATTCCTGACCATCGAATGCCTCTAGGGCATTGGGAGATGACGAAAGGGCCGAAGAGCCAATGGCCTTCCAGAAAGTGGATGACATGACGCAGGTAGATGCACCTTCATCCAAAATGGCCCTATGGATGTTAAGACCGTTGATCCCGACTTGAATAACAAGAGCGATCTGATGTGGAAGTCGGGGGGTGAAATTCTCTAAGTCGAAGGTGAGAAGACTTGAATCGGCGGGATCAATGCCACCGATCACAGACAACAAAGCCTTCTGTTGCGAAGAAAAAATTTGAAGAACTTCTAGTGCAGACATGGCAGAAGGCACCTGTGCCAAATCCTCAACAATACTGTAGTGTTGAGCGGCACGGGCATTCGGATTGTAAGAAAATCTTCGTAAAACACCTTTAGAAGGTGGCTTCACAACAGGTTCAGGGGTAGGCTTCTCAATTTCCAACGAACCGGAGACAGGTGGGGGAGGTGGTCCATCCACAACTGCCTTCCCAGGTGCCTGCCGTGATTCGTTGTAATCCTTCGAACGTGTGGCAATAGAGATAGGTGCAACACCATTCATCATAAAAACTTGGGACCCAAATGGTGCATATGGCGAAGGCTGTTCAACCATCTGGTTCTGCTGAGACGGGAATGGTTCTTTAAGAATTGACGGAGTCCCTTTAGAGCCTTTGAGAAGTTGACTAACTTCAGATCGTCATGGACAATCCTTGGTATAATGGTCTCCTTCACAAATGAGGCAGGGGTACTTCGGTTTACGTTGAGAACCATCCTTAGTACGAGGTTTGGATTCTGGCTTTGGGGCGTCGGATTTGGATTTACCTTTGCCCTTCTTTTTCCCCTTAGAGGCTTTCTCCGTAGGATTGGCCTGAACGACGTTAACCTCTGCAGTTTTGCCAGAATCGGTAGGGGCAGGAGGAGCAAAATTATTGGATGAGTTGGACTTCTACTTCCCATTCGAGGATTTCTTCGAATTCTGAGATACGGAGCCAATAACACCATCCACCGCTGGGGTAGGTGGGGCTTTAGAGGTTCCAGACCGTGGAGCATCAGGCAAGATATCATACAGCATGACGGATTGTGAGTATACCAGATCCAGATATTGAGCACACGCGATGGCTTGTTCTTCAGTCACACATGCTCCCATAGCAATATCTTGGGCGATTTTGTTAACAAAGGAGGTGGTGAACCAATGAGTTAGTATCTGATTAGGTATATGAAACTTGATCAGCCTACGATGACGTCACCACTCATGAATGTGATCAGAAATGTGGGTGGCTTTGTCCTGCTTCAAAGAAGTCAGGAGGTGTGTCCCGGCTTCGTAACGAACCGGTAACTGAAAATGAGTCAGAAAAGCCATGGCTAAGGTATTTAAATCTTGAAAGATGCCACGGGGTAATTCAATATACCACTTAGCTGCAGCGCCAGTCAAAGTGCGCTGGAAGAGGCGAAGACGAACTGAATCATCCACCCAAGAATTGGACGAACACCAAAGATGGTAGGTCATCATATGAGCTTGGGGGTCCTCCCCAGCTTTACCCTCAAACTTGGGGCAATCGCCGGGCACCTTGGTAGGAACCGGAGGCCAACAAGGATTATGTAGTATTGGATCATTTGTTAATTTTGAAACATCCGGTAACTCCAAGGTAGCCAGGAATAGCAATGGCAGATTAGATGGCATACCTGGCCTTGGGTAAGGACGAGTACTTGTACTCCACGCCGGTTGGGAATATCCTTGCCCCATGGGTTCTGTCCAGCAGGATTCTGACCGTAGGGGGTGTAGGTGTTATAACCAGCTTGATTCGGCTGCTGGTAACTAGCGTACGGGGGTTGATAACCAGAGTATGGACCCTGATTAGGAGTTGGCCCCGTGTAAGCAGCATTTGGATTTGGCTGCTGAGTATAGGTATAACCGAGTTGTTGAGGACGATAGTTAGACCCTTGGGGCTAGCTATAATTCGGTCGATATTGACCATGAGAATAGTAGCCGCCCTGAGGTTGAGTGGGCTGTTGGTAGGTGGGACCTTGCTGAGCCTGGTAATTAGGGTGCAGTGGTTGATTTGGCTGCGGCATCGAACAAGTCGGCTGTTGTGTAGGGTTAATAGGATGGACAGGCTGGCCTGGTTGAGCAGGCTGACCTGGGTGAGGGAGCTACCCTGGATTAACAGGTTGACCCGGATGAACAGGTTGAGCCGGTTGCATAGGTTGACCTAGCTGTTGAGAAGCACCAGGTTGTACCGGATGAAACGGTTGGCCTGGAGGTGGAACACCGGTTTGTGCCAGATAGACTGATTGGCCTGGTGGAGGAACGGAGCCAGGTGGTGGCTGGTAACCGGGTTGACCTGCAGCAGGACCATAAGATGGTCCTGGCTGGTGTGCAAAGTTTGGATTAACAGGATACTAAGGTTGCATGGGTTGAGAAGGCTGGATTTTCCCCCCAGGACCATATACCGGCCCCGGTTGGTACCCCGGCTGAGGCTGCAGAGGTTGACTGGAAGGGTTGTAATATTGTTCTTGCGGACCGTATGATGGCTCTTGCTAGCCTGCAGGATAGCCTTGCACGGGCTGCCCCTGTGGGTCATAAGGATAGCCAAGTTGGTCCGAAGGTTGGCCTTGGAAAGGTTTCCCTTATGGGTTATAAGCCTGGTTATAAGGTAAACCTTGAGCATGGAGGTGAGCCTCAAGAGCGGGTAGACGTAAAATGTCACCGTGCTCATCATACTGACCTGGAAAAGCATACACGGGTGTACCATCCTGTGCATAGTGCGAAAAATAAGAGCGGTTGGGATCTTAGGAGGATGGTCCAACCTCGGGGTTCGGTTGTTGTAGGGACAACCGAAACTCCTCCGGAGAGATGTTCTCCGGCATAGCAGTCGCTATATAAACATCTTCAGGAGGCGGCATAGCCCTCGCGGAGGGTGCCGTGACAGCGGGTGCAGATGCGGCCACACAGACAGTGGGCCGAACGGGTACAGAAGTGACGAGCGTCTGAGGAGACATCCCTAATGAAGGAGCAACCAGCCTCGTAGACGGAGCTGACACCCCCATAGAGGCTGCGGCGGCAATGATTTGACCCAAGGATCTATACCCTGCTGGCAATGAGAGACCGGATGATGACATAACAGCTGGTTCAGGGCTGTCTCCTGGAAATAATCTCCGAGGAAAGAGCTGATATTCTTGACCAGACGTTGGGATTTCCTCACTGGAATCACTCATGTTTGAGCCTGCCGCTAGATCTCGTAATAGACGGCGAGGACTAGGAGGAAAAACAACAGCTACAAAAGGCGAACCCGATGTAAGAGAAAGGAACTCAACCCCTACTCTCAATTCAGACCAAGGGTCGGAAAAGGGACAATTGAACTCAACTGGTCCCCCAAAGGGTTGCTCAGAAACAATGGGCTGCTGAAGTTTAGCAGAGGATTGAGAAACCTCTGATGAATCGTCGGTATATGGACTACCAGTAGACGAAACTGAGGGTTCCGCCACTGTGGTAGTAACGACAAGAGAAAAGATCAAACACACACACTGGCTGAAAAAGAGTCAAGACACACAATCAAATGGCCAACAGGCAGAATCTAACAGGGCGTGTGATCGCGGGTGATTAATTTTTACCACATTGAAAAATAAGAAACTTCACCATTTCATGTTTTAAGATTCGAGAAATGGTTGAAAAGGTGACTCTATCTCTTTCAGATTTTACACAAGCATGAAAGGACAAGCGCTTGGTGATCCTTTCAAATTTAGGGAGTTAGATAGGATCAAAATGACTACTCAGGAATACTAGGCAAAGGGTGTACCAAATAACCGTGAACTGCAATATACACCTTGGTTTCAAAATGAAAGAGAAATCAACCAAGGACTTTCCGTACGTGCAGGCAATCTCCCCGAATGCTGTGTCCGGTGTATCATGGGTATAGGGTGGCAGACTCGGCTTCCTATGGATAAAGGATTGAAACCTAGTGGGGTCTCCCTTTATATACGCGACGGTACGGGGAGCACAAGTCCGTACTAGTGCTGTCTAAAGCCAAGAGGCGAACGACAGCTACTAGGTTTAAAGACGCCGAAACACGTCTCTAGCCTAGACCTCTAAATGTGTTTCGTTAGATTTCAATGCTGCCTTAGTGTAAATTGAGTAAATTTTAAAGTTTATCTTCAATTACGTTTCAGTTTTCAGGCCCTAGTGAATGTAATGTCTCAAAATCTCTTAAATGCAATCTATATGCCACAGTATATCATTTCATTCGATGAAAGCTACTTATGAGAGAGTTGAGAGCTTTTCACACAACAACGAAATGAACAGAAAACAACCAATGATGTCTCTAATGCAGCTAATGAAAACCAAAAATCTTTTCGTTCAAAGTTACCAATCACTACTAACACCGAAAATATCTAATTCTCATTAACTAATGAAAAGCAAAAGAGATTTTTTGTATTTTCAATATTTCAGAGCAAAGTGCGCTAAAAAATGAAAACTAATGCAAAGGAAATTCGAGAAATGATGACAAGAGAGCAAAACCAAGCAAATTCCACTCAATGGCAATCACAATCAGACCTCAAATCGACCAAAAGTCCCTCAAAGCGAAATAATCCCAAAGACTCGAAATGAGCCATGTAATCTAGGCCCAAGACGAGACGGAGCGAAATTTGAATGAAGACGGAAACAATCACTCAAACAACGCAATGAGACAATAGAAAACCACCAAATAAATGCAAAGAAGCAATCAGAAGGTTGACTGAACCGAAAGAGACCAAAAACTCCTAAGGAAGGCTCGACACATAACAGCACCTAGATGACCTAGGGCTAAAATGCAAAATCGATGGAAATGGGAAAACAGCCAAAGGATGAAGGTAACAGCCAGTCAATCCAGGCTCCAAAACACTCAAACAGTGGAAAAATCAAGACCAAACACATAGATCAGGCTCAGGAAGCTCAGAACTTAGCAAACCCTAGTAGCTCACAGGATTGGCACGACTGTGAGGCTGAAACTAGCGCCAGAGATGGATTAGCGCGGGTAATACACAAGCAACATGCGCCAATGGGCGCGACTGTCAAGCTGAAAAGCGCGCCAGTCGAGTTTCCCAGTCAAAAATAAAAAAGAAGCAATCCAACAAGCAGACCAGTGAATGATCAAGCTATCAAAGACCCAAATCCACAAAAAGAACCAGCCCAAAATAGTAGATCAAGCAAGGAGAATCAAGAATCAACCAAAAAGGCAAGACAATGCTCCAAGGGTTCAGTTTACAAACTAAACCGGAGATTGACTGAAGCGGCTTTGATCTACTTCGCAATTGCAGAGAAACATCGTTTCGAAGGCTATCTGGCCAACTTCAGGCTCCGTCTATAGCTTATAAAACGAACAACAACAAGCCAACGGTCCCCAATTGAGTCGCCAATTTGTTGTGGAGGTAAATCCCCTCTGCGGAAAGAGGCTATCCCTACTAGCCCAGAATGGGTCTAGCAACAATCAATCACGCTATAGTGCAGGTTCCTAATTGAAAATAAACCAACTAGCGACGAAGGCTTACCTGGAATCCAACGCAGTCGTTGTAGAAGAGGTAGCGCTCCCGTTCCTCAGCCCTGGCAGATCACGATCCCCACGATCTCCGTGATGGGACACCTGCACATGCGAGAAACAAAACAAATGCAAGCATAAAATCCAGTAGATGCAACTATATTTCAGTCATAAAGGACATAACTCATCATCATAAACAACAACAAGAGTGGAACCATAACCAATAGTCGTTTATTAATAATCAATCAAAGGAAAATTACAACCATAGTTATGACGCTGAATTCTCCTTCGGAGGGGTCGCCAGCAGAACACGTCTCGAAAAGCCTGTCAAGGATGGGACAAACCTCTCTCTTCGGATCTTGACGATAGTCTCCTTGCTTGAAATTGGCCTTAAGGGAATTATGGAGGCTCTTGCAGAATAAGGCTCTTGGAAATTTGGAAACTTGAAGACTAGCTTGCAATGGAGATGGACAAGCTTTTATAGATGGAGGAAGAGGAGTTGGGTTCCCTATAATCATGGGATTGGCCCTATCATCAAGGAAGCTTCCATGAGAGGTGGCAAAACACTTCCTCTCTATGGAAATCCATAGCCAAACCTCCCAACTCAAGATAGATATCAGTTCCTGGATCAGTTAGGACGAAACTTCCGCCATTTATTTTTAAAAAACACCTCTCAAATTGGCTGGCGCGAGTGCGAATCTGGGACAGAGCGCCAACTGGCGTGGCCTCTTTTAAGTATTTTCCCCATTAGCGCAGGTGCTGAACTGCCTGCTCGTGCCAATGCTAAAAGGGTCATTTTCAGGGTTTTCCACAAGGAGATGTCTTCAGGGCAATGAAAGCTCTTGTTTAGAGGGATGTCATGAAAGTATTTTCAAGTCTTGTCTCTGCTCACAGGTCACGGAATGAGCCCTCCAATGTGCGGGACGGGGATTGCAGAGACGGTGACAAATTACTGTGTAACAATAGGGTACCACTTTCACTTTCCTATTTTATAGATGCCAGCAGAATAATATCATGCTCATTATAGGTTGGCTAACAAGGATGAAGCAGCAGCTTGGCAGAGATTGCAAAATGTGCAAGGATTCAGAGCTTTAACAGATAGTACCTTCCATAGCTATTGCCTAAGTAATTTGCATGCTAAAAGCCAGTATCCGGACTCTGACTCAGACTAAAGTTGCCTGAGGACATGCAACCATTTCAGTTGGGGGGGATGTTAGGACCCCACAATGTACCATTTTGACCATACATTTTTTTATCATTCCACTCTTTTTCAATCCATATTTAAAGCTTACACTATCACTTTCATCCATTTTCCCAAAGGTATATAATATTCTTCTCTTTACTATATGTTTAACTTGTTTTACATATAATTTTACATTAATTTTATATTTAATCATTAATCGAAGATATATAGTTGCTGAGATAGTTTGAAGACCGCAGATAATCTATTATGGCTGTCTAAAGACCGCGTTGCTGAAACAGTCAACATGGTACACAAATCCCGTTGCTGAAATAGCCCGTGATTTGCGATTTTGAAGCAGCATTTCGAGCATGAAGGCAACAAGAAAAGACAAGTAAGGAAGTTGTTACACGAGCCACTCTGAAGCCAGTACCATCATAACCATTGTAACATCATTTTGCTATGGAAGAACAGAAAGGCCCTATTTCAGAACAGAAGAACATATTGGGTTAAAAATAGGATTTCTATAATGTAAATCAATTGTAATAGATGTCTCCTCTTTAAAAAGAGGAGACATCAGCATTAGAGGATAGTTAGAGACCACGGGAGGTTTATTTCTGAACAGAGAAGGAATGTGACTCTTTTGTAATATGTTTCTTTCGACAGATGAATAAAAGTTTGTTCTGAGCATCTCATTTTAATTCCTTCTTCTAGGGAATCTTGTGAGAAGGAAAGGGCCCACCTTCTTCACAATATTCACCCATTTGTCCTTGTAGTTTGTTAATTTTTCTTTTCATTCATGCCTTGATTAAACCCAGTTTACGGAAGTTATTTATGTAGCATTGGAATTCTGTTGTTTATTGCTAAAGCTCTGTTTTCATTACTTTTTGCATTGATTTCATACAATTCATTCTTGAGAAGTTGTGGATTATTTTAATTAGAAATATTGTTTATGGAATGAGTGTGTGAAAGCTTGGTAATCAGAAATAGGTGCTGAAGATTCCTACTTGGGGAATAGGGTCTTGTTCTATGTTATAGCATAATTGGTCTTCCTTTTTGAAAATTGATTTTTTTTCCTAGATCATTGTCTTTTTAACGTAATCCAGGATTCTTTTAATGATAGTCTACAATAGAAGGATTGTCTTTGCTGTAACTCAAGTAGACTTCAGTTTTGTTAAAGCAAGGTGTGATTAGTGTGATTCTTACTACAACATTTATTTGCTTTTGAGATTGAGCATATACAGTGTGTGATTGCCTTTGAAATAAACAGACTTCCCTGGGTTGACAATTTATCTAGCACTTGAATTGTTTACATTGATAAACAATTAAAGTGACCAACAAAGGGCACATCTGAATATGCCTTATGGTACAGACAGACGGATGAGGTGAAGTTGCATGGCTTCACGGATGTATATTAGGCAGGCATCCCAACAGGCAGAAAGAGCACATCATGAGGGGTTTTCAGTATAGAATCTACAACGGTTTCTTGGTATAGCAGGAAAAAAAATCTGTGGCACTCAGTTCAGCGGAAGCAGAATACATGGCAGCAAGTCAAGCTTCATGTGAGGCTATCTGGATGAGGAAGATCTTGGTCGGTTTTTTCGGTTCACATTTAGATCCTATAGTGATACATTGTGATAATTAGAGTTGCATTAAACTCTCAATTAATCCTGTGTTTCATGATAGATCTAAACATATTATATCCTGTATCATCATATCAGAGATTGTGTGCAGTGGAAGATCATGTTGCTTTAGTACATTCCTACGGAAGATCAGGATGTAGATATTCTGACGAAGGCGCTCCCCAGGAGCAAATTCGAATACCATAGAGGCAGGATCAGGGTGAAGGATAATCCCTATCTTGTTGAGAGGGAGTGTTGAGATTCAACAAGATTATGAGCTTAGTGAAGATTAGTCACCTTCACTAAGTGGGCCCACAAGCTATTTTTAGGTGTAAGTCTATTTTTAGACATGGTGATCATATTTTAGAAGTTGCGGGATGTTATTTATGGATGGTTGGTCAAGTTGTAAAAATAGATGAAATTATATTTTTAGAATATTGGGCGAAGTCTATTTATAGATCGTCGATCTAAAAATAGAAGTGTCGATTATTATTAACTCTTAATAATAATCCGAAAATAAACATCAACTTATTCTCTTAGAGCACTTGATTTCAGTGTACAGATTTTTCAAATCAATGGGCTGAAGGAATTACACAATTCCTAGGGTTTACTGGTGGTTCATGCATGGAGGACTCAGTTAGAACTGAAGTGGAAAAGTTATGACAGAGTTGGAAGAGTAGTTCATGGAGTTGTTATTCAGTTTAACTCAGTTAATGGAGTTAAACTTAGTTGAGCTAGTTGTATCTAGTCTAACTGAATGATACACTAGTGAGAGTGGAGTGAATTAATTAGTTAATTAATTCACAAATAATAACTCATTAATCAACTGAACAAATACAACAGTTAAGTACAGTGGATGTCAATTCCAGTGGAGACCTAGTGGAGAGATAGGTGAAAGGGAAATATGGACTATCCGTTGTGACTATAGTGATGCATTGATTGCACCATACACACATTGGAGTTTCCAATGAGGATTGCACAGTGCAAGCAAGGTAGATTCGAATTCATTCAGGGGTCTTCTTCAACAGGGATTGCGCAGTGGAGGCAGGCTATCAGGTGGCAAGAAATCAGTGCATGGATTTACAGATTTCTTTTGATTAGTGTGTGACGATTGATTGTACTGAGAGCTTGATGTACTAAGATTTGTATGAGATTGTTACATGATCTCCATGATACATAATATATGATAGTTGGGGTTTTCAGCTTCAGGATCTCCCGTTAAACAACTGTGTTATGTGCGATTGTTTTTATTTGCTTTATGTGTTTTCAATTGAGTTTTTAAATTTCCACAAAATATTAACAGTGGAAGGATTATGTATTTAGCAAGAAGATAAAATATGGTTAGATCAGGAGAATCTAGATATATACATGCATCTTGTATATAATTTCTACACAGCTGTAGTTCCCTGAGTGCCTTTGAGAAATCTACTAATTTCGGCCCGTCGAGGACAGTCCTTGGTGTAGTGCTCTTCATCACAAATCAAACAAGGGTACTTCGGCTTGCGTTGTGAACCATCATCACCACGCGATTTGGACGAATCTGGGTTCAGGGTATCGGCTTTGGCCTTACCTTTAACCTTCTTTTCCCCCTTAGAAGTATTTTCTGCCAGATTGGCTTGAACAACATTGAATTCCGAGGTTTTACCAGGATTCGAAGTGGGCTGAGAAGAAACATCATTGGAAGGATTAGACTTTTGCTTCGTAGGATTTGAAGGAGAAGACTTTTGAGAATTCTGAGGTAGGGAACCAATAATACCGTCGACAGATGGGGTCGCTGGTGCTTTAGAAGTTCCAGGTTGAGGGGCATCAGGCAAGATATCATACAATGTGCCAGACTGAGAGTACACAAGATTGAGGTACTGGGCACGAGCAATGGCCTGTTCCTCAGTTACACATGCCCTCATAGCAATGTCTTTCGCAATTTGATTGACAAAGGAGGTAGTGAACCAATAAATTAGAAGCTAATAAAGGATATCAAATTTGATCAAACGATGACGACGTCTCCATTAATGAATATGATCCGAGATATGAGTAGCTCGGTCCTATTTCAAGGATGTGAGGAGGTGTGTCCCGGTCGCATACCGAATGGTAATTGAAAATGAGTAAGGAATGCCATGGTGAGAGAGTTGAAGTCTTGAAAAATGCCACGAGATAGCTCAATGTACCACTTTGCAGCGGCACCAGTAAGAGTCCGTTGGAAAATATGGAGTCGAATGGAATCGTCAACCAAAGAGTTAGAGGAAAACCACAAGTGGTAAGTCATAACATGTGCTTGGGGATCTTCTCCAGACTTTCCCTCAAATTTAGGACAATCACCAGGAATCTTAGTCAAAACTGGAGGCCAATACAGGTTATGAAGAATTGGATTGTTCGTTAACTTTGACATATCAGGAAGTTACAACATAGCGAGGAATGGTAATTGAGGGTTAAAAGGCATTGGAGGTCTCTGATAAGGACTCGTGTTAACATTCCACCCAGCCTGCGAGAAATTTTTCCCCCATATGTTTTTTCCTGGAGGATTCTGGCCATAAGGGTTATAAGCCTGATAATTCTGTTGATACTGGGGTTGAGGACCAGGATACTGATTCTAAGCATACCATTGAGGTTCTTGTTAAGAAATGTAAGGATTTTGTTGCAGAATGTAAGCATGGCCTTGAGGTTGATTATACACCAACTGAAATGGATATTGAGTGTAAAAAGTGAAACCTTGAGGCGCACTATATACCAGTTGATATTGACCTTATGGGTAATAAGCGCCTTGGGGTTGAGCAGGGAGACCCTGGTGAGTAGGTTTAGGAGGTTGCTGAATAGGTGGACCTTGCTGAATCAGATAAATAGGATGAACCGGCTGTTGATTTGGTTGAGCAGGCTGCCCCTGCGGAACAGGTTGGCCTGGATATTGAGATCCACCAGGTTGCCCTTGTGGAAGAGGTTGGCCTGATGGAGGTAATGGACCAGGTTGACCCAGAGCAGCACCGTAGGGTTTTCCTTGTTGCACAAAAGTTTGGACATACTATACGTACGGTTGCTGCTGTTGTGCAATAGGTTGTCCCTGTGGCCCGCCGACAACATACAACATTCCTGGTTGAAACTGACTTGAAGGACCGGTGGGTTGTCCTTGTTGGACCGAAGGTTGACCTTGCGGACCGTAAGGTTGTCCCTGAGGACCAAAGGATTTTCTCTGCTGAGCCAAAGGTTGTCCCTGTAAGGGTTGTCCTTGTAGCAAAGGTCCTAAATGAGTGACAGTATGGAAGGATCAATAGGAAACGAATAGACGGGGTTGCTGACAGCATCATATTGATGTGGAGGATCGACAGGCACTTAGGGTGGCTGAAAACCCTGAGATTTCTGTTGTTGTATAGCTAACAAATATTCTTCAAAATTGAGGCCACCAGGAATCATAGGGACAGTCGAGGTCATACTAGAAGCGGACGGGGCTGCAGGAGATTGAGCATCTGGAGAAGGAGAATAACGTCGGTGAAAGTCCAACATAAGCTCATCAAAAGCATAGGTAGAAAACATAGGTGTAGTCGTTGTTGCACTAGCAGGTGCAGTCTCTGGAGCACGAACTTGTGATATGCTCAGAACCTGATTGATAGGCCACGTAGATTAAGTACGATAAACCTACGAGTTTGAAAAGATTCTGACGACTGTGTCGTAACAACTGTCATAGACGAGGCTACACAGATGGTAGATCGGACTGGGACAGATGTAATAATAGCCGATGAACTCAGTGTCAAAGGTGACAGTCCCAATGAAGGGAGGACTGAACTCCTAGGGGGAGTTGATGTACTGGACTATGCTATGGATGCAACACCAGACATAATCTGACTCAAAATTTGATAACCGGGTGGTAGTGACACCGATTGAGAAGAAGATTGAACAAAAACATGCAGAAGATCTTCAGGGAAAAGTTGATATTCTCCTGTGGAAACATGCATTCCTTCACTATCAACAGGACTCAAAGAATCCATATCTGATGAAGTTGTAAGATAGTAAAAAATACGACGAGGACTAGGGGGTACAGCTGCAGCTACAAATGGTGATCCCGAAGTAAGAGGAGGGAAATCTTCCTCGCCCCCAAAACCAGACCACACACCTGGAGGGGGCCAATTGAACTCAACTGGCTCTTCAAGAGGATATCGAGTAGCGAGAGGTAAAATAGTCGAGAGAATAGACTGTGAAAACACAGCAGACCTAGTGGACTGAGGGGTTTCGTAAGAAACGTTGGGAAAGGAACTACCACTAGGAGGTAGTGAAGAAGACGATGAAACTGGTTGTTCCACCACTATGACTGTATTTTAAAATAGAAAAGGAAAAAGAGATAGCCAAAAGAAAACTTCAAGACCAAGGCCTAAGGAAAAACAAAAAACAAGCCAAGTAACAAACTCTTAACGAGCATGTAATCGTGGGTAATTAATTTTATGAAATTGAAACCGGACTTTGTTGTTTCATGTTTTAAGAGTCGAGAAACAGACAAAAAATGACTCTAGTCACTTTCAATTTTAAACGAGCATGAAAGGACAAGTGCTTGATGATCTCTTCTCTTTTTAAAGAGTCATGAAAAGATCGAAATGAATACTCTGGTAATCTAAGAAAGAGGGTGTACCAAGTTTCCGTGAACTTCCATATATACCTTGGTGATCAAATGAAAGAGAAATGACCAAAGACTTTCCATACGTTCAGGTAGTCTCCCCGAATGTTGTGTTCGATGTATCACAGTTATAGGGTGGCAGACTCGACTTCCTATGGATAAAGGATTTGAACCTATAGGGGTCTCCCTTTATATACTCGACGGTACGGGGAGCACAAGTCCGTACAAGCGTTGTCTAAAGCCAACAGGCGAATGACAACTACTAGGTTTTAAGACGCCGGAACACGTCTCTAGCCTAGACCACTAAAATATTTGTGTTAGGCTCTATTGTTTCCTTAGGTTAATTCAATTGATTTTGTAGTTGATCTTGAATTGTGTTTCAGTTTCAAGGCCCTACCGAATTTCGATCTCAGATTTCCTAAATGCAAACTATATGCAAATGAACACCATTTTCCATTCAATGAATGCTAATTACGGGAAGGATAGAGATCCTTCAAACAATAGCAATCAAATGAAACCAAATGAAGAAATCCGCTAATGCATCTAATTCAATAAAGCAAAAAATGAAAAATTATTTCCTAGTTACTCAATCCCTAATTATGCAAAATAAATTTCCTTTTTCATGCAAACGAAAGAATGCAATTTTTTTATTTTGCAATGAAATGAAGCACACAATGCACTAATTACACGAAAAAACAAAACAAGCACTATTTTGAGGATTGTGAATGTAAAGAGCTAATCTGAATAATTCAAAGAAAACAACACAAACACAAAAATGCAGTAAAACCAATGGCACACTCTTCCAATCAAAGAAACGATCCAAACAAGCAATGTGATCTATGCTTGGGGTAGCAAGAAGAACAATCAAACAAAACCCGAAATGATCATTCAATCAAAGAAAAAACTCAAAGGATCAAAAATAACTAAAGTCAATTGATCAAGAGATGTGATTGGAATGAATAAAAAAGACTCAACTTTCAATCAGAAGGCTCAGTGATCTAAGACACTCAGAAACCCTAAGGCCATAAACTGCACTGATAAGTAAAAAGGCATACAACTAAGAAGAATAAGCCTATGACAGTCAAAAAAATCTCAATAGGACAATTGCAGATCATAAAACCACCCAGAGGAAAGAAAAAATGACCAAAAAACTCAAAAGAGCTGTTAAACCAAACCCTACAGGATTCGGCGCGACTGTAAGGCGGTAATCCGCACCAAACAGGGGTTGGCGCTAGTGCAACACAAGCAACATGCGCCAATCGGCACAACTGTTCAATCCAAAAATGCGCCAAGCCGGATATCTATGGGAGCATGGGAAATCTAATGAGAAGAGGTCAATCTTGACACTCTAGAGATGAACAAGAGGATTCTAATCAAGCAAGCAGACCAGAAAAGATAGATAAACAAGTAAACGACTGAAGTTGACTTGACAAGGACAAAAAGACAAACTTACATTGTTCTCCAGTGGAGTCGCCAATTCGTTATGGAAGTAAATCCTCTCTACGAATAGAGACGATCCTTCTATCCCTAGAGTGGATCTAGCAACAAAAGGACAAACTAGAGTGTAGGTTCCTAATTACTGAATGAAATAGACAAGGTAAATAGACCTATCTGGAGTCCAATGCTGTCGTTGTGGCTGTTGTAGTGGTGGCCTCTCGATTCTTGTCTCGACAAGTCACGATCCTTTCACAGTGATACTTGGATACCTGCACAAGATCAACAAACAAGTGCAGCGGATGAAGCAACAATCTCATTCATAATTACTAACCAGTCAAGGAGGGCTAAGCATGTTTCATCAATAAAATACATCAACACGACATGGGAACTAGACAATAGTTATACATATTTATTAATAGAAGAAAGAGTTACAACCAAGCCTTGATGTCGCAACCTCTTTCAGCGGGGTTTAGATGAAGTGCATATCAATGATTTTTAGGGAATTCAGATGGGGTAAAGGCACAAGCCTAAGCTCTCTGAATGAGGGACTCTTCTGTTCTATCTTAAGTAGAAATCTCTCTAGTGTTTTTGCTACAATATCTTCAATTCAGCTAGCTTCATCAATGGAGGATGGATATATTTATAGAGGTAAATGAAGAGGTTGGGATCCCTACTATGGTGGTAGGGAGGCCTTATCCTTTGGGAGGTTTCCCCAAAAGGTGGAAACAAGAGGCCAAAGGAGGAAGGTCGTGGTTATTCAGTCAAACCACTCCCTATGACTCATCCACGAGGTCGTTGTGATCAAAACCTCGCCTATATTTTTAAAAAACTTTCCATAAAAAGATTAGCACAGGTGGCTAACTGAGACAGAGCACTAGCTGGCGCAGGGGCCAGTGTTAATTTGCCTCATTGGCGTGAGGGCATAACGAGCTACCAGCACCAAGGAAAAAATAGGTGTTTTTGGTGGTCTGTTCAGGAAATGGTCAATAGAAGGAATGTTTTCCTTGTGGCAAGAGATGCAATGATGGTATTTGCAAGGCATGACACTTTATTTTGATCACAGAAATGAACCTCCAATGTGCGGGATGGGGATTGCAGGGACAGTGAAAAAATGTTGTGTAACAGAAGGGTACTCCTGCAATGGTCGCTTGATTGTCTTTGAGGTTTGAGATATCAGATCCAAAAGAGGGTGGAACCTCAGCAAAAGATTGAGAATGCAGAGGAGTTGATTTTGGTGGACTATCCATAGATTTTTAGACAGAGCTCTGAAGCAAGCTATAAAAAATTAGTCAGTGGACTGTTAGTGGTTGATTTGTGACACTAGTTCAGTCATCTACAGATTGTTAGAAGGATAATAAGAGGAGTAGTTCAGATTTTTTCATAGATTGGAAAACAAAGATCAAATTTTTGATACACAAGAACAATGATTTTGAGAGGACTCAAACCATTGTTAGGTGGAAGATAATAGCCATAGATGAAGAAAATATTGTGAGCCTTAGATCAGTAAAAGGAATTGAATGTGGTTGGGTAGATTGATGGTAGTCTAAGTATAGTTGGAGGTTTGTTAGGTGACTGTCAAATAATAGCCCTAACTCTTGTATTTGTGAAGGAAAACAATTTTGGTAGAAGGTCAAGTGTATAGGGCCTAAAGATGTGCAAACTTTGAAGGACTAAAGTAGCAGTCAAGTGGGCCAACCAACTAACCATATTTCACTATATTGTAGAGGATTAATTTAGTGAGAAGGGAAACCTCCATAGCCCTAGACTTCTCATCTTGGAGCCGTAGTATGGAAAAAGTGGGCATACCAAAGAGTTGTTCACAAATGGAGTTGTGAACAACTTCTTACCACTTAAACTAGTAGTGGATCTAAAAGGGGTTTGTAAGAGGGAAACTGCTAGGACAAGGGAAACGATGGAGGCTTAGCCCATTGTCACCACAACTAAGGTTTCTTGCTCTTCACAGAATTTCACTGATGGGAGGACTCCTGGTAGTTTAAGAAGTCACTTGTAGAGTATAGGTCAATGAATAGGTGGGAAGTGACCCTAGAAACCCTTTCCATAAGATAGAATAAAGAGAGGGACATGCTTGCCTTTTAAGCAAGGGACTTGATATTCTAGGGAGAGAGGAGGGGGATTGAAGGGTTGACGAATAAGAATAAGACTTATGAAGTAAGTTCTAAATCGCTAAAATCCTTTGGGAACTTAGATTCCCAAATCATCCTTGATGAAAGGCCTTTGACACCAAATGGGACCACACGAGGCCAAGTGGACCCAACCCAGGTTCGGGGATGGAATTTAGCAACCAATGATGTTCCTATCCTAGACAATGTGAGGGGAAAGTATCCGGAAAGATTTTTTACTTCGATGGGTCAAATTGATCGTACTAAGTACTAGCCTTGGGAACACCTCTGCAAAACTTGATCCTAGAGCTAGGGCTTGAGGTATCTGAATATTCTACTATTGGAATTGGCCCAAATTCTGAGGAGAGTGAGGGGACCCACCAATGCAGTTTCCTCTAGGAGATCAAAGTTTTCCTTTGGCTATATTCTTGGGAAATTGATGCCCTAGGTGACCTAATGGATCTAGACCTAGGTGAAAATGGAAAATTGTGAAAAAAGGGGGGGAAATCATTACCCTTTTTGAGGGACTAGTGCCTAACTCACTTGGGGATATGGAGTCAGGCGTGATAATGAACAAGAATTTGGTTTCTTGTTCAAGGAGGCCCAGAAAGTCGACTTCGTCCAATGTTAGAAGAAAACGAAAAGTGACCTTCAAGAATTTATACTTCATACAAATGGTGCAATATTATTGATATAAAATTATCTCTAAGACATTTCATTCATCCAATAATGGACCATACATTAAATTAGATAAATAGACACATAATTCCACATTTCCATCATGCAGCAATTAGCCCTAGTTATAGTGAAATTCAATAGTATGCAGCAACAAGAAGAATAGTGTTAAATTTTCACTTACAATGTTAGAGAGTATATCCAACCAGCTTCACATATGCAAAAACAAAGCTCCAAGATAAAAATAGCCCAAATCCATCCATCATCCAAAATACCTTGTCACTCCCTCCTTAGCACACCTGGAAGTCACTATCACTTCCCGTCACAATCTATTAATCATTCATTTGCATGCATTATTTTCACATAATTCTCCCTTGTGTGCCCCTAGGACCCCCTAACACTTCCTAGCATATGTTGGCACACCCTGGCACCTAGCACATCTTGGGTGCATGCCACTCTGGTGCACTAGCATGACTTAGCGCTGCCTAGCATACCATGTCACCCCCTCCTTAGGACACCTGGAACTCACTGACACTCCCTATCACACACTCTTATTCATTCATTTCTATGCATTTTGACATAGTGCCCCCTTATTTTTATCTGGCACTCGCTAACACTCAACACACATTGGCACTTGGCACACCTTGGTATGTTTCCATAACACTCTAGCATGCCTTGGAACTATATAGCATATCTTGTCACTCCCTCCTTATAAAACCTTGAACTCCATAGCATGCCTTATAAATCCCTGGCACATATTGGCTCGTGGCACTTGACAATTCTTGGCATGCATTTGGATTCCCTAGAATTCCTTGGCATGGTTTAAGATAAAATTTACTTGAGATCAATTTGGCACTTTTAGCACTTGGCCCTTGGCATGTATTGGCACTAGTGTTGGTATGCCTAACATGCCACTCT